>CAWUFW010006795.1:600000-1098614 GCA_963921515.1 Calotriton arnoldi | reverse complement strand
TTGCAGTCCTGCACTGGGGGCACATTTGGTGTCCCTGTGCATAGTCCAGTTCAAACCGGTTGCAGGGGCTACCAGCCCCTGCTCTGGCGCGAAACTGGATAAAGGAAATGGGTGTAGCCACCCCTCTTTCCAAACCCTCCCATAGGTGGGTCCCCAGAGTTAGTCCAACCCCTTTCTTAGGTATAAGTAAGGAACGCCTGGCAACAGGACTTTAGATATCCCTGGATGACACTCTGCAACTGAATCCTGGAACTTCGATGCTCTACTAAAGACTAGAGGACTGAAGCAATCTCCCTTGGGGTCAAGGAGTGACTCCCCTGCTTGGCAGGCACCAATGAAGCATTTGACCGGTCTGCATCTCTGAAGCTCCCGCCGGAATCTGAAGTAATTGCAGCCCAGGAAGAGGATTTCCAGACTTCTCAGAGGCCGACCCAAGTCCCCAGCAAAGCTGAGACCCGCAGCCCTCACGAGTGATGTGGAACTGGAACTCCTGGACACCGTGCACATTTGCTAGTGCATTGACTTCTCGACGTCTCTTGAAATCCTGCTTTGGGTTACTTGTAGCCCAAGCCCCGAGCACCATTTGCACTGAAGATTGTGGGCCTACACTCCACGAGTGTTCCGTGGGACCTCTTCTTGCATCTCCGCTTGAGGCTCCTTCGCGATCCCAGGTCCCTCGACTGGTGGGTCCCTGTGAAGGCAACTCTGATTTACCTTGAGCTTCCCTGGTTGCTCCAGATGTGCCCTGACTCCCCAGCACGTGGTGAGTCCCTCAGATCTTGCTGGTCTGCACCGAAGCATCTTTCTCCTTTCTGTGTGGGTTGCTGTTGCCAAGGCTTGTTGTGTTCAATCCAGACACCAACGCTGCAGCACTCGACATCCTTTGTGGGACAGCTCAAATCCAGCTCCTGGTTGTCGTCGACGCCTCCTGGTCTTCGTGGCTGAAGAGTCAAGCTTCCCCTCCTGCTCCTGAAGCACCCAACATCGTCTATCGTGCCCCTGGTCCCCTCTCTGTCCCCTCTGCTTTCAGGTTCTTCTCATCTTCGATCCATGCTTGGATCTCTTTGGACACTTTTCCTCTTCACGGCATCAGCACTTTCTTGTCTCCTGCCATTGAAAACGACGACGCGACCCGACACCATTTGACACCTATGCACCCGGCTTCCCTGGGTGAGGTAACTCGAGTACTCCGGTGCTCCCGTGGGTGTCGGCCCTAGAACCATCTAAGTCCAAAAGGGTTTGCTGCTTGTCCACTCCTAAGTGTCCTTAAACTTTAAAATTCCAACCACGACTTTCCCCATAGAAGATAACGGGCGCTCGCGGCTGTGTTCTCACACTGCACGCGTCCCCCGTGGGTCCCCTGTGTCACTGCCTTGGGTGGTTCCTTGGAGCCCCAACGATTCTACAGGCTCTAGGCCTTGTGTCTAGTAAAGTCGTGGTTCTTATACCACTATTTTGATATATGGTTCGGTTCGCCCCTAGGGCCATTCGTATATTGTGCTGATTTACTGTGCTATTTGCTGTGTAACATATGTTCTTTTACCTCTAGCCTCATAAAGAGACTAGTAGGGTGTGTTTTAGAATAAATACATATATTTTATATATATACCTTGTGTGGTCTGCTTTCATTTGGTCATCCAAGAGATTATAGACTGGTAAAACAAGCTGCTTTACATTCCTTCAAGACTTAGCCTGAAGGCTGCTCTCCATAGCTACCACTAGGATATCTTTCAATAAAGGTTGTCTTTAACCTATCATCAATAAGGGGTTGTTTGGACTGGTGCAAGGTGCCCACTATCACTAGTGGACATCATATACCAGGCCAACTTCTCACACTCCTCATGTCAAATACTAATATCATTACATGCCTACTATGTCACCCTTTATTTACGGGACCCACAGATTAGCCTCAAACCGATCCTAAGAGAGTTCATCAAATTTTGTTCCCTCTCCGGGATAGGGATCAACTGGAGAAAATTGCAGATTTTCTCGCTCACGCCCAGCACTGTTCAGTTCCCATTGAAATTGTGTGAAATGGAAATAAAATATCTAGGCGTGATAATAACAAGAAATAAAGAAGAAACGCTTCGCGCAAACTATGGCACTGCTATTGAAACCATCACTAACTGGGTGTCTCAATAGATCACGATACCATTCTCATTGGCTGGCAGAGTGGCCTTGATGAAAATGGTCCTATTACCTAAATGATTGCATCTATTCATTAATATAGCCTATAACCCAGGATGCCCCTTCTTCGGCACCCTCCTATCATTACTCATCAGACTAGCATGGGGTGAGAAACAACCCCGAGTGGGATGGCGGACCATGACGCAAGCATTCCTCAGTGGGGGTTTTGAGGCCCCAGATATGGAGCTATATTTTCTGGCTGTTCAAGCCCACTACACAATATATTGGCTCCATCCGCCACCCTTTATGCCACACCTGGCCATCGAGCAGGGATATATGACTCCTACGCCCACGAACTCCTTTCTGGGAACGCGCGCCCCTGGAGTAGCCTATCACACAGTAACCTGCACTAACGAAGCCTGGGAGCGCCTAGCTTAATTAGTGGGCAAACCGACACTGTACTCCTCACTTGTGCCTTTCCCGTACCTCTCGTGTGCGCAAGTCACACATGAGGCTGTATGCCGCGAGATGCTCCGTAGGAGAGACCTAATCTGCTAGGGTGACCTTTACCGGGGGGTGCGTTTGGGGAAAGGCAGGAGTTATTGACTGGGGATAATGTCACTCCATTGGAGATATTTCTTTATATAAGACTGAAACACAAACTTAGGGCCAATGTCCCGGGATTCCCTCAGGAACCCCCAACTCTATAAACACTACACACCCTGTTCAAAATGGCTGTACCGGAGCACCCGGTTTCCAGCATATACTGGGCCGCACTGCTTGAGAGGACACAGCCGAACACGGGGTCAGGGAGGCGTGGTATCATGATCTGGAGCTGCCCTTGACGGACGGGCAGTGGACATATTGTTGCACCCAGATGGAAGCTATTACAACAAGCAGTCGCTTACGAATCATACACTTCAAATACTTGCATCAAACTTTCTATACACCAACGTGGCTCTACAAATACAAATTGAGAACTGACAACCTATGTGAGAGTTGTCATCCAGCGGGGGCAGGCTTCTTACACCTTGCATGGCAGTGTTGCGAAGTTCATGGGTATTGGCATGAGGTGATCGCTGCTCTGTCCCAAATGATAGACACCCCTCTTGCCGTGTCCCCCCTACTGGCGCTTCTGGGCTACACAGCTGAAATACAAACATCATACAGAAAATTTGTAGCAATGGGTCTGTTGCCGGCCAAATGGAGGGTGGCTTGCAGATGGGGCAGAGGGCGGGCCCACAAATTTAAGGAATTGCTAGCAGAACTTATTTATTGTAAGAATCAGTTAATGAACTATGCGGAACTCCTGCCAGCCTCGTCTCGCCCAAGAGACATCTGGGAGCCCCTGATGGATTATCTGAGGGAACACTCGACCTGAACCTGTGTGCTTTGGGTTTGGGTGCACGAACTGGACTTTCAGCTGGGGGCCCTGTGGGTGGGGAGGAACTCACGATAAGTGCATTTCATTTGTCTGCCTATGTCTCATTATGAACACACTGGAAGTGTGGAATCGTTTCACAATGTTGTGTCCATATCATAGTGAAGGTCTGTGCTTAATTAACAAACGCCTGTTAAAATGCTATTGCGATCCGCTGTAGATACTACATTGCAGAATTACCTCTAGCAGTAGGTATGCTTATCGTCCGTGCTGTGCATTTATACGCTGCATCGATGTATGTTATGTTTCTATGTAAGTTGAAAAACCCAACAAACACATTTTTTTTTAAATGGATTGGCATGACTTAATAGGCCACACATTTCTCACACAATGCTCGGGAGTGTTTACAAAGACATTCACTTTCACATCAGGAAAGTAATTAAGAATTTAAAAAATAGATGAGAGGCTAGGATCCTGGTCAAAAAACATAACGGCAAACTAAGGGCCCCTGTGATAAAATAGAGAGAGAGAAACAAGGGGAAATGACACAAGAAGGACAAAACAAAACTCAGATCTTCCTCGGAGGGTCAAAAAGCTTCATTATAAACTGGATTTTACATAAATGTAGTAGTTTTATAATGATTACATTCTGGCAAAATGTACTTGAACTGACTGTAGTATCTTGTGAGTTAATAGTGACGGAACCCTTTTGGGTCCTGATTGTCTCCCTAGAAACGTGAAGTAAGTGTTAGAGCGTAATGCCTTGATTGCTGTTTCAGTATGGTGAGTTGCAGTTGCACGTACACGTACACAAATAAAGTCTCCCTACGTAGCAAGTCATTGGCGAGTAACTGGGCTGGGAAGACACTGCAAAGACCATATTTCATGATTTCTACTTCTCTTACTATGCTGGATTTGTCCTACATGCCACAAATTCTCAAGTTTTTTTAGGCTTCAAAGAGAACTAACCAGTACTCTATAATTTTACCACTAGACTCAGATGTCTGCTTCTACCAAACTTAAGCATTATAAACAATTCTCGTTCACGCTAATCATGTCCATGTAAAATATTTCTGACATGCTTTCCTGTATCTAATCATGTAATAAACCTCTCACACTGTGCCAGTTAGTGATTTCCAAGGGCATCACTTTCACATGGGTAATACAAGAGTTAGAAAAATAAGCAAAGGCTCTGAATTAATGGGTTAACCCTGGCCACAATATATCACGTATTATTATCCTTGCCATTGTAGTGTTCTGCTGAACACAGAACTTAACTACTGTTCCTTAGCGGCTTTATTGACACCCATCCATCACATGCATCACCAGGTAGGTGACACTGCTAATAACAGGGGCTGGGTGCACAAGTCTGGGACAAGTTCCATGATGTAACCTGCGTCACTTTATTTACTAGCATATGCATTGAGGGTCGACAACACCATAACCATGACACTAAGGGGCCCATTACGATACTGCTTGGATGGCGAGCCGCATCGTAATGGGCCAGTTGGATTCCTTTCCGACCACCTCATTTTGATGGAGGCGGTCGGAATGGAATCAGACTGGTCATTCCGGCTGGCTTCCGACTGGCTTGGAGAAGCCGTCTGCCAGTAGGAATGCGGTCTGCAATCTCAAGGGTGGCTCTTTTCGCCCTTGAGATTATGATCATGGTTTCCGACATGGTTTCCATGCCGGTCTGTCCGAGATGGAAACCATGTTGTAAAGCGTGTTCAAGGGCCCCAGCAGGGCCCCCTTTGGTGCACGGCCTCCCGTTTGAGGCCGAGAGGACCCCTTGAGGTGCCTACCACGGGTGTGCAGGGATGAACTACACCTCCCATTTTAATATGGGAGCATGCATTACGGCTGGTTTACGGCCATAATGCATGTTCCCATAGTAAAATATAGGAATGCGACAGAACAGTGTTCGGTCGCATCCTAATGGGGCGGTCGGGCCGACGACCGGGTGTCAGTCGGTCCCATGACTGAGTCAGTGTCGGGCAGAAGTGATAACACCCAACATTTTCATGAGCCCCTATATCTTTTTGGAGTTTGGTGGGTGGCCGTCAAAAACGATGTCCGCTGTTCACAATGCTTTTTGTAACTTCATAGGACCCATTGTGACAGCTGTTCCTCTGAAGGTACAGAGAAGAGATCATTGCTGGGCTGGAGGTTAACTCTAAATCTGGTGTGCTGTAGTCCATGATAGTGGCGTATGTAATTTCTTCCACCACCCTGACTGACAGACTACCGCCTATCAAACTACACATTGGGCCCTTAAAGCTCAAAGATCTTTCACTAATCCTGTTCTGACATTATGCGACATTTTAGATATATTTGTTCTGAAATGAAAGACACAGACATCAAATGAATAAAATGTAACCTTTTTAGACTGGATACAACCAATATTCTCTCTGCTCACTGACTAATACTTCATTCTAGGTGTAAACCCTGAACTTTGAAGAGCTTGTAATGTGCT
The DNA here is from genome assembly GCA_963921515.1 of Calotriton arnoldi. Taxonomy (NCBI): domain Eukaryota; kingdom Metazoa; phylum Chordata; class Amphibia; order Caudata; family Salamandridae; genus Calotriton; species Calotriton arnoldi. The sequence continues at coordinate 1,092,630 of CAWUFW010006795.1, read as the reverse complement.
CTTGCTTTAAGTATTGGAGCTTCTCTCTTCCTTGTTGTTTTGCAGAAGAGTTTAAAGTTGCTATGCGCTGGTGTGTGTAGGCAGTATTTAGGACAGCCTATATTAAACTTTCACAAACTCTGAGATTGTTGGCAACTCTGACAATCCTACAGTTGCAAAGCAGGGTGAGAGAATGTAGTGCAGATAAGAACCACATAGAGTACCTGTAAGAAAATGAATTATTACTTTTGAGTAGGTAATGGGTCAGCAAAGTAATAAAGTCACAAACATTTTTGGTCCAAGCTAAGGTTTCAGTAATTTAAACCTAAACTAATCCCCTGGTAGATATAGCACAAAGCAAACACTGTCAAATTAGAGAAAATGTGTAAAGCATTCAAAAGTACCAAAACACTTAAAAGTTTAAAACACAACACAATAATAATCCAACTCCAGTCTACAAAAATAGATTAAAATTGAATAAACAGATTGACTTCAAAACAATGAAAACCAGTAAGAGGAACCTGAAGTATTATTTTTTCACAAGAAAGTGTGTCAAGAATATTTCACTGTTCATGGGGGACCTGGAGCTAGGTGCAATTTGAGGCAAACCAAGATGAAATGCAGTCAGATATACCAAACAGGTTCATTCAGGTTGAAGATTTTACCTTAGGACTTAGAAATGGAAGTGGAGATCCTTGAGCGCGGCAATGTTGCAGGCTGTACCAGAAGAAGTTTTCTGGAAGCCAGATAGTTTTTAGGCAAATGTCTTGCTGAAGCTGTTGGTTTTGGAGGGGGTGGGAGATGTCCGAATTTTGTGTCAAGTAAGTACTTTTGTTAGGCGAGTCAAGATTTATACGTTTGGACTTAGGGCCTGGTTATGAGTTTTGTGGTGTGAGAGCGGGCCGCCACACCACGCCACTGCCCCCTCCCACACTGCTGGCCAACCACCAGATTAAGAGTTATCTTGTAGTCTGGCAGGCGTCCTTTGGCGTTCCCACGGTGGTGCCTATTAAAAAGGCCTCACAATGGGAACACCACAGCCAGTTCCTGCACGGCATGGACTATAAAGTCCATGCCGTGCAGGAAAGGGGGTGCATGCAGAAAGTGCCCCACTGCATGCATCCCATGGCCCTGGGGGAACAGGGGGCCTTGTAATGCACCCTTTTTATGGGGGGCTCACCGCCATGAAAACGTTGGATGTTAGGAAATAGTTATATGCTTGTCGGTGCTGTAGAGGTACTTCCAGCTTTTTGTGGTCCTCAGGCCACCGATCCACCGCCAGGGATCGCGGATCTCTGGTGGTTGTGGCGGTCCTATGGCGGTCTGACTGCCATCCATGTAATACGGTAGTCCAACCACTGGTGTGGCGGTTCCTGCACTGCCACCGTGGGTTTGACGGTCCATCTCACCACCAAACTCATAATCAGGCACCAAGTTCTCAGAGGTCAGTATCCTCCATCTGACAAGGCTAAAGGTTCTATCTGATGATGAGTTCCACCAGCCTGGATACCTTCTCATAGAGGACCAGCTGAAACAGATTTGCTGCTGCAGAAAAGCTCCTTGCACGAGAAACCTTTTTCTTCAACCCACTGAACCTGCACTCTTGTGGGATTGGCTCAGATGGTTGGTCTCAGTTCTCCTATGGCTGGCAGTTCAAAACCATTCTATGTCCCAACTTTTCAGAGATTGCAGCAGAGGTCTAGTTAGACACACCCAAGTGTCCCACGACCTCAGGGACAGCACTTAGAAGTTTAGGCTCAGACTTACTAACATTTTTCATTGTGGTTGTGTCACTTTTTGGAGCAGCCACAATTCAAAATGCTATTTGAGATTTAGAAAGCCACTCAAGGACCAATTTGTGTCACCTTGCGTGGCTCTGTAAAAAACAAAAAGTGAATCATGTTGGTTACACTGTGTCGGGTTAGACGTTAAATGGGGGACCATGAGCATTGCCATACACCCAACCTTGTATTTTAATGCATTCATGATTTACTGAAGGTAGTAAACCTGATTTAATGTGAAAATCGTGCACCTACCTGAGAGAGCAGTAACAGGGAGAAATAGCTTCATTTTGCTTTGTTACTTCGTCTTTGCACTTTATTCTGCAGCTCACATATTCTATCAATCAATCAATCAATCAATCAGGGATTTGTGATGCATGCTACTCATATGCGAGGGTCTCAAGGTGCTGGGGGGGAGAAACGTGCAGCTACGTCTTACCCAAAGATCCAGATCTTGAGGCTCTTCCTGAAAGCAAGCAGAATGGGGGAACGTCTGATGCTGAGCGGGAGTTCGTTCCAGGTCTTTGCTGCAATGTAGGAGTAGGCTCTCCCACCCGTTCTGGCTCTGCAGATGCAAGGGGTTTTGGCAAGGGCGAGGTCTACAGAGTGGAGGTTTCTCTTGGGTGCGTAGAAAGAGACTCTTTCGTTGAGGTACTGGGATCCGGTGTTATGGAGGGATTTGTAGGCGTGAGTGAGTAGCTTGAAGGTCACTCTCTTCTCGACGGAGAGCCAGTGGAGGTTTCGTAGGTGCTGGGTGATGTGGCCTTGTCATGGGATGCAGAGGACGAGTCTGGCAGTGGTGTTCTGGATGGTCTGGAGTTTTCGGAGCAGGGTTTTGTTGATTCTGGCATAGAGGGCGTTTCCATAGTCCAGTCTGCTGGTTATGAGTGCGTGGGTGGGTGGCGGTCTTCCTGGATTTGGGGGGATCCATTTGAAGGTCTTACGGAGGATGCGGAGGGTGTTGAAGCACGTGGGGGTGACGGCTTTGACCTGTCGGGTCATGGTGAGGGATGAGTCGAGTATGATGCCGAGGTTGTGGGTGTGTTCCGTAGGTGTGGGGGGGTTGTCGAGGGAAGTGGGCCAACAGGTGTTGTCCCATGTGGAGGGGGTGGGTCCGAGGACGAGGACTTCTGTCTTCTCTGAGTTGAGCTTCAGGCAGCTGCTGCTCATCCAGGAAGCAACGTCTTTCATTCCTACCTGGAAGCTTAGTCTAGTGGTGTCGGGTTCCTTTGTGAGGGAGAGGATGAGCTGGGGATCATCGGCATAGGAAACTATGTTGAGTCCGTGCTGTCTGACGATGGCGGCGAGGGGGGCCATGTAGATGTTGAAAAGCGTGGTACTGAGCGATGATACTTGGGGTACTCCACAGCTGATCTCTGTGGGTTTGGAGAGGAAGGGCGGGAATCTGAGTCTTTGGGTTCGGCCGGTGAGGAAAGAGCAGATCCAGTCGAGGGCGGTTACCTCTATGGCGGCGTCGTGGAGTCTGGCGGTGAGTGTGCGGTGGGAGACGGTGTTGAAAGCTGCGGAGAGGTCGAATAAGTCAAATAGGTCAAATAGGATGAGGGCCGCCATGTGGCCCTGGTCGAGGAGAGTACGGATGTCATGTGTCGTCTGTGGCGGCTAGGAGGGCGGTCTCGGTGCTGTGGTTGCTGTGGAATCCAGATTGGGAGGAGGAGTCGAGGATGGAGTTAGCTTTGATGACGTTCGTGAGCTGGATGTTGACGATCTTCTCAGTTAATTTAGCTGCGTAGTGGAGGAGAGAGATAGGTCAGCAGATTTTGAGCTCCATCGGGTCAGTGGAGGGTTTCTTGAGGAGGGGGCTTGACTTCTGCGCGTTTCCAGTAATCGGGGAACATGCTTGTTTCAAAGGTTTAGTTGATGGTGTGTCACAGTTCGGGAGCTATGGTGGCGGCGGCTCTGTGGAAGATGTGCGGTGGGCAGGGGTCCGTGGGGGCTACTGAGTGAATGCTCTTCATGGTCTTGGCGGTGTCCTCTGTAGTGACTGGGGCATCCAGGCTGAAATGGTAGGCTGGCGGGTGTTGCTGGAGGTAGGGGAGGTACGTTTCTGCACTGTTTTAATATTGCTTCAAAAATCTATAACTCCAGTTATACGTATGCTATTCCGTTCATTTTGTTGTCTAAATTGAGATAAAATTACACTCAATTTGTATAAATTGGTGTCGGATTTCTCTCAAGTCGTGTCAATTAATTATTGTCCATGTTGGTACTCAAATCATTAACACATGTTCCTCTAGAAAAGCCTGGTTGCTTTTTGACACTCTACTTACTAGGACTAAGCTAATGATGTATTACTGTGAATCCAAGGACCATCTTTGGGGTATGAGTATAGTATTACAAGGTAGGGCTCCCCAGCCATAATATATAATATTCCACTTTCCTACAGGTAGGCCTAAAGCCAAGTTTTGTACCATCAGTTTAGTGGATGGTACACTCAGTGCTACAGTCCAATAGTGGCATTTAAATTGCCGGCCTTGGGTACACTTTTTACCACATACTAGGGGCTTAGAAGTAAGATTAAATATGCCAAGTTAGAGTATACCAATGTCATCAATTTGAAAGGAGGAGCACAGGCACTTCACCAGTGGGAGGCAGGTGTAACGTATACAAAGTTCAATAGCCAGCAGTAACAGATATGGCAAGACTTTGGGTATATGTAATGCAATAGTTGTTCATTTTCTAAAGATATATCACCGATTTTATGTTTTACCACCATACTCAATTTTACTTGTAGAAAATATTCTGATTATTTATTTTGTTTTACCTGACTGTTTCATCTCAGAAAGTCCACTAAAATTGTTGGCCTTTTGAATTGTGAGAGTTGTGACGTGTTTTTCCACCTTTTTGCAAACATCTACACCGCAATTAAGTGCATTCTATATTAATACCAGTTTCAATTATTAATACCATGAATTGGTAGTTGATGTAGAATCCTACTTCTAAAATTGCACTTTATAATAGTCATTTTGATTTTTATGTTCCTCAAACCAATAAATGACGAATAATATGATTCTGATTGTTTATGAGAAGATGTTCTTTTTTTGGAATTGTTTAATAATATTCTATATTGAAATGAAGCATAATCAAAATAAGCATGAAAATGAATATCTTCATTGTATGTTTATCTCATAACTACAAATACCTCCATTTGTTTTGCTATTATTTTTTAATTAAACAACAACAAACATTTATGCATATTATATTTTAGCCAATAAATGTTTTTCTTAACAATTCTTTTATTCCAATCACATGTAATTCTATACAATAGTTGACATAAACATGCTATATAATTTATCAATGCAATAAAGAAGACAATCTTTCATAAATTTTATTTCAGAGCCTCTCTCTTTTTTAAATGTGTGCACTTCATCTAGTTTATCCTCATCGGAGTCTAGGAAGTATCCTCTCATCAGTACAAGCTCTCCTTCATACCTATTTACTTCTTCCAGTTTTTGGAGAATTGTTCAAATCTCTTACTTACTTTTAATTTTAGCTTTAAAGCTTACATGGAAAAGATACTTACCATTTAACATTTCTTACAAGAATTATAGTCCTGTGTTATTTAATTTTGAAAAATGTATATTTCAGTATAGTACGTTTATAAGTTGGCTTTACTGTCAGGTGTAAAGTGTGTACACTTACTCAATATTTTCAAAAGTTTGATTCACAAATAATGTTTTACATTAGAATTTTCCAAAATGATAAGCTGCTTCCATTCTATTCTTTCCATGCAAACATTTTTATTTTATGTTATACGACAACACACAGATAAATGTACAACCATTTAAGATTGTAAATATTGCTTCTCTTTTATTGTCTTTGCCCATTTGAAAATGTATCATTACCCTTGCTAGGTACATTTGTTAACATGTTAATGGTTGTAAGATTTTCCCAATTTAAATATACAATAATAGCAGTTTGCCTATTGTGGTTGTGCTTCGAAAATGCCTGGTTAATTCAACTTTCAATGGTTTACAGTCTTTCACTGATGAGTAATACACTACATAGTTTGATGTTTATGTGAGTACACTTTTAACTAGCCCATTTTAATTTCTATTTATTAATGCCACGATAGACATGTATGTATTAGTTAAAATTTTATTTTGGTAATAGGTAATGAATTATTGCAGTTTTCAGAATAATAACAGATTATGAGGTATGTGTTGTAAAGAGCAAGGCTTACTAATTCATGACAATTTATTTTTATGCAAATCTTCCCGATGCCCTCTGCAAGTGTACAACCTCATTTTCTTGCACCACATGCCCACATTTTCAATCAGACCACTTGATCACAGGAGAAGGCTAAACGTCAACCCATAGTTTTAGCCATTTTCATCAAAATACATGTTTTTAAAAAAATAATATATGAACTTTTTATACTGAGTAGACACACTCAAAGAAAATCTTGTTTTGTCTCAAAAGGAAACTCCATTTTTAATTTAAAAACATTTTTCAATTATAACCCCCATATGCCAGCTTGTGAGTCTCCTAATGCCAATAAATCTCATTGAAAGATTATGCTCCGCCTGACCAGGTTTTATTATCACATACCAGATTTACCTACCATAATGCTAAAGATGCCTACTTTATGCAAGAATGTCCACCGTTTTGTCAGGGACACAACTGCAAAATGGATGCCCACTATAATGCTAAGAACCTCCACAACATGTCAGTCATAGACATTATTATTCCAAGAATAGCCAGAATGATGTGACATATGGCCACAAATATGCCATGATTACTAACAATGTGGCAATTAAAGCTGCCATTATACAATAATTAGTTCAAGGATGCCTGACTTAAGCAGTATTTAACATTATTATGCCAGTGCAAACATAATAAGAAACAGTTATCATTAATCACAAACGGTCATAATTATGGCAGAGATGTGCTGTACAAACAATGTGGAAAAATATCCATACATTCTTATGAATACTGTACACAGACCAAGTTCTTTAATTTCGGCCCTTGCAGCATCAATTAGAACAATAGGAGACTCAAACCTTTTCCCATACCATAGACATTCAATACTAAATTCCATAGGCTTTGATAATCTGTTGGCTGTGGCTCCTGAACATTTTTGGGGATCAGCTTAAACAACACCCCTACTAATGTGTATGAATTATTATATGTACATAGTCAACTATCATATTCCTTAATTTCCTGGAACGCATCATGTCTAAGGAGATTTTCTCAACAACCCACTGCAGTTTCCTTCTTATCAAACTGGTATATTGTATGCTTGCGTTAGACTTGTAGCACAAAATCTCAGGCCTTAAAGAGGTACCAGAACACCAACTTCCCAGCTACAAAGACATTTAAACATGGTCCCTCACCAGGTAGTTTTTCAATTTACATATCTACATTCTACTATTACATAATAACACACTTTTGAATTAACTTCAAAGCAGTTGTTTTGTATAAATGTTGGATATTAGGAAAAAGATCTCACATTTTATTAGTCGAATTGTCAATCTAACTATGCATGGAAACGGCCACAAAATTTTATTTCAATTTTTGTTTTTAGTAATATCGACAGATTGAAGACTTTATATCTGGGCGCAGCAGTAATTAGAGCAGAGTATTTTAGTTTAAATGTATTTGAAAATAAAGGGATCATTTATAATGCTGACAATCGGGCTACTACTTATGATTAAATGGGGATCCCCCAGTAAAAATTCTCAGACAAACAGAGGGCCCTGAAATTGTAGGTCTCTTTCACACCTTTCACATCTGTTTCCTTTAAATGGCCTCCCCTCATTTAATTGTTCACCCCTGTAGGTGGACCACACAAGATTAGATATTCAGTTCATGTTCTCTATATTAATTCTGTTTTCAATTTAATGTGTTTCAGAGGAACGAGATTGACCACTTCCATATTCTTGCAAAATGTAATGTGAACCATGTGCGGTTCTATAGGGGCTGCCCCAGCTGTGAGGGTTGCATCCCCCTGCGTAGGTTGAGCAGGTATGGTTCATAATTGGCCCGCCCCTAAACCCAACGAGAGTCTCCTTTCTGTAAGGGTAATTTCTTTCTATAAAACCGAAGTTTCTCTGGCCAAAAAGGTATCTAGAGTAGTCACAGTTACCTCCTCAGTTGCTGAAGGCTTTTTATTCCCCATTGTGGTTCAGCGGCAATGGTGTGTGACTTTAGTGGGAGGCCCAGCTCAACCTTCTCCGTGGTCCGGGCTGCGTTTGAGCGCCTCCTGGCGCAAACAGAGATCGTAGGCGGTTCCTCCCCCAATGCTTGGTGGGGGACCTCCAAGCAGGTGCGTTATACTGGCAACAGCAATGGGGTCTAGATCATGTGAGGGAGCCAAATGAGGTGGCCGAGCCCAGCCTCGTCCGGCCGCAGACGGGCCCGCCCTGCAAACGTCCCGTGCCGCGGGAGCCCTGAGCAGGTAAGAAGCGCCTCTTGGCGTGCGAAAGCACGTTGGTGGCTCCGGCCGCAGGGTAGGCCGGGGAATGGAGTCCCCATGAGGCTCTAGGTGGCTGGCAGGAGGTGTTAGTAGTGATGGGCTCTGGGTAGCCAAAGCTGATGCCTGTGGATGTCTGCTTGCAGGCCAGTCTCTACTTCTTGGACTGGCTTGGAGAAGGAAAGCCAGCGACCAATCACAGAGTGTGTGGTGCAGGAAGCTGCGAGCAGACACAGCTGCAATCAGAGTGGTGTGATTGGCGCCCCCGGTTCTCTGAGGCGCTCCTACTAGGAACAGGAGTCACAGCGATTCAGCTAAGGGGACCGAGCAGCAGGACAAAAGCAGCCCGATCTCTCCTCAATCCTCCTCAGCCCTCCAGAGGTTCGCGGGAGGGGCTCCCATCAACAGGCTGGGAGGCACAGCTCCCCGGGATCAGTCGCAATGCAGTGGGACAGGAGGGCGGTGTCAAGAGGACTGCGCCGCATCAGCAGCTCCGCCCACCAGCAGAAACTGCAAAGGCACTCTCACTCCTCAAAGGCGAAAGACGCAAGTCCGAATCCTGCACCCTGCAACAGCCCAGCTTTATCCGCAACGGGAGGGGGAGCGTAGGCCGAGGCGAATTCTCCTACCTCCGCCGCGGCCGGAACAGCTCCCCGCCCGTGGCTCGATCAAAGGCGGCCCCACAATCTTGCAGCTGGCAGCAAGCTTCCGCCAGCTCGGTAGGCAGCAGCGAGCCCAGTCGCCTCGGTAATCTCCACCTCAGCCCCTCACTGTTGTCCAATGACTGAAAGGTGAAAGGGATCTGGAAGGTAGCGGCGAGATCAGTCCGCCAGATAGGCAGCAACACCACAATGGTCCGAGAAGATTGGCCCCAATAAAACACGTTTGGCCAGAGGGATGCGCATTCCCAACACACCATAAAGTTAGATGCCACATGTAGTTAGGAACACTCAGCCAATCAGACCAACACCACACACACACTGCCCACAGTGATCATGTGCTCCCCATGCCATCTGGACACATTACCCACTGGCCGCATTGTGTCCACGCAAGGTCACAAGGTCGAGACCCACCTGCACTCCTCATCAGGTGAACAAATATACATCCCCGTGACTAGTCCCGGGATTACTGTTCTAAAAGAATGTACAAATTGCTTTATGACAAGTTGTGAAATGTATGAAATAACGGCCAACATCAATGTACTTTGAGACAATCTTCAGACCCCTACTCTGCTGCTGCTCTCTCGCCTTCTGCATTTAATTAAATAAACTGTTCCTGTTTTGCCAAATGCCTCTTGTCTTTTATTTGTTATGGTAAATCCACATTCGAGCAACAAGAACTTGCAGCTCTTAGTGGGGAAACAACCATTACAACGCAGTCATTACAACGCACTACCTTTACAAAGCAGTCATTACATCGCAACATCCTTTACATCGCGTGCCATTACAACGCAGCCATTACAACGCATGTCACTCCAACACATGTCACTACAACGCATGTCACTACAACACATGCCATTACAACGCATACCATTACAACGCATAGTTTTTACCCCTACACTATCCAACATTTACCCTACTGTTGCACTTACTGGAGTGGGAATAGTAATTTTTTACCCCTACACTATCCAACACTTATCCTACTGTTGCACTCACTGGAGTGGGAATAGTAATTTTTACCCCTACACTATCCAACACTTACCCTACTATTACCCGAAAAGTATTATGTGTTGTAATGGTAAAGCTATATCTCATGCCAATGGTTTGCGTATTTTTTACAGCGCTATGGGCAGAAGAAATTTTTTACATCTACTGATGGTTTTTAAGGCAAAAATTCCTCCAACCCTGCTCTATGCGATTGAATCAATCCCTGTTAAGGATTGGAGTTTTTTAGATAGGATTGAAGGTCAGATACTACGCAAAATATGTAATTTTAACACGTTAGTTCCAACGGCAGCAATTAGACTGGAATTTGGCTTGATAAGCTCCTATATCCAAGGTTTATCCAGGGTTTTACGCTGGGGATATCAACAAAAAAATAGCGAGCCAGATTCATTAAGAGGTCTCATGTGTTATGAAATCTTCAATGTTAAGGCAGGTAATTACTCTTTTTATCGTGATTTCTCATTAGCACTAAAAATCTTTGGCATACATGAAGAATCAGTGGTCACACTTCCACCATTAGGATTCAAATCTCTCTTAAAGATCTTAAGTGGCAAAATCAGCTTTGATAGAGATACTAAATTTTGCAATTCTAAAGAGAGATTAAAACTAATAGCCAAGACAAACTCACCGAGAATTGCACAAAAATACTTATTTTGGAATTTGGAACACGGAACTCGACGTTTGCTCACTTTATGTCGTATGAATCTTTTACCTCTAAACGATTTAACAGCAAACTGGTCCCAGAATTTGAAAAATGGAAAAACTTGTAATTTGTGTAATCTGAGCATTCAGACCTTGGACCATGTCTTGTTTGTCTGTCCAGCACTGGCTTTGAGCCGTCATCGTTGGCTTCGATCGATGTTTTTACAAAATTGTGTAAAAAATGTAGCATCAGCCCGAGACTATCTCTTTTGTCCAAAAAATGAAGCAGTGTGTGTAAAACTTTTTAATTATTTTAAGGAGTTTATGTTTATATTTTAAATCTTTTACATATTCTTTTAATTGGATGGTTAATCCCCCTGTTAACCCCCCTGTTTGTCATCTTCTTACGAAGTATTAGTATTTCGTTTTTAGTCAAATTGTATTTTGCACATTGATTGGCTGCTATTTACTGCTATGTTGCACAATAGGGATATGTTGTGTTCGTTTCCCACTATGTACTTGTTGTTAACTACAAAACCTAATTGAAGTGGGATTTTGGATCTATTTTAAACATGAACTGGCTGCTACTAAATTGCTTTTTTGCACAGGTTAGGATTTGTTTCGTTATTCCTTTTTCATGTTGCTAATTCCAAATTGAACTTTTTAGCCGAAATTGAACTCTGGCCTTCTTTTTGCATATGAACTGGCTGCTACTTACTGCCCTTTGCACATTTTAGGATATGCTCTGTTATTCCTTTTTCTTGCTGCTAATTTTAAATTGATCTTTTAGCTGAAGCTGAATTTTGAACTTTGTTTTGTATATGAACTGGCAGCTACTAAACGTCCTTTGTACATTCTTGGATATGCTCTGCTACTTTAATCCTTATCCTGTTAATTCTAAATGCTATTTTCTGTCGAAATGGCTCTGTGCTTCTGCCCAAATCATTGAAAAATCTTCTCCAAGCACTGAGGTTTTGTATATTATTTTTTAACTTAAATATACCTGCTATTGACCAATACGGTTCTACAGTAGAGGTCTAGGGCTCTGTTTCTGTCGTGTGCTAAATGGTTTTATTGTTGAACCACTTAAGTATTTTGCGTACTGAGACAACTGACAATATTGACTGATGTTATTTAAAGGAATTTTAGCCTTGCTAACGCAGGTCTCTGATAATTTTATTATGGCCCGTGGATTGAGTTCTGTTATGTTTTTATTACTTGTAATAATATGCATGTACTTTTATGTGGACCTCTTAGGAGTTCCAAATCTTTAATAAAATATTGAATATTGAATTGTAATGGTATGCGTTGTAATGGAATGCTTTGTAAGTGTAGTTTCTAAAGATTGCGTGTAGTGGCATACGTTGTAAAAACATGCGTTGTAATGGATGTTGCGATGTAAAAACCTCATTGTAAAGGCATGCGTTGTAAAAGTTTGCGTTGTAACGTAATATATACCTCTTAGTGTGCCAGCTCTTAATGTGCCGCTCAGTTAAGTAGCCTCCATTGCAACTCTTAGAGTGTCAGCTCTTAATGTGCCGCTCAGTTAAGTAGCCTTCCATTGCAGCCTGGTTTTGTTATGGTAAATCCACAGTCGAGCAACAAGGACCTGCTGCTCTTAGTGTGCCACTCAGTTAAGTAGCCCCTTAAAACATGCCCCAGGCCTTCCATTGCAGCTTGAAGTCAGTTTTATAACCCCTGGCTACCGTTAAACTCCCCTTTTATTGCATATAAGTCACCCCTAAATTAGGCCCTAGGTAGCCCACAGGGCAGGGTTCATTATAATTGCAAGGTTGGACATGTACTTTTACGTTTTACATGTCCTGGTAGTGAAAAACTAATAAATTCATTTTTCACTACTGTGAGGCATACCTCTTCTAAAGAATAGCATTGGGGTGCCTTATTACATTTAATAAATGCTAACTTTTGATTGGGAACAATTAGACTTTTCATGTTTTGTGTCTGAGAAATTTGTTAGACCTGTCAGCCTTTGGGTGGTCTCCCCCTAAGTTTTGCCCTCTCGCCTCCCACTTTATACTATACCATTTTGTTGGACTTAGGACTCTGGGCACCTTACCACTGCTAATCGGTGATAAGGTGCAGGTGCTCTCCCCTAAAACATGGTGACATTGGCAAACATGCTTCAGGCCTCTGCCATTGCAATGAGGCCTACCCCTCCATAGGCTAGCATTAGGAATTCAGTAATATCCCTTTAAGTGATAACTCCTGCATAGGAAGGAGTAGATATATCATGTTTGGTATGGTTGGAATGGTCATGAGAAATCCCCCCTGTTGGTGTTTTGGGTTTTGACCTTAGTGTTGCAGAAATGCCACCTTTGGAAAGTGGACATGTCTCTGTCCTTCCGTATGTCATGTCTCTTAGGTTTGTTCCATCATGTATATACCAATTGCATAGATTGTGTCCCATCCACTCGACATAACAGTCTTACATAGGTGACCTTGTACCCAGTAGCTTCCGTCTGTCTCTCCGACAACAAGCACTTGGTACCATATCTTAATCCCTGTACCTGACGTACACAAAACATGTCCCAAGGCATGGTAGATTTATTCTGTACACGGGTCACCACTTTTTTTTCATTCATGGCCAACATCCAGCTGCATATGCTCATGTTTGTTTAGAAAAGGATTAGCAGGAGATTAGCGAATGTTTTCAAAACATATCTATTCTAGAAAAACCCCAGAGTGACCACTTTAGTATAAATGATTCTCACTCCCCCTTACCAAGACAGAGGAGAAATTCCTTCCAGGCTGGACCGAGACTCTGCAGGCTGAGCCTTCGACAAGCAGAGATTCGACATCCCTTGCGGGGTGCCATACTCGACGCAGAGACGGGGTCCTTCATTCAGAACCATCAGGTGAGGGGTTAGCACTTCCCCGGGGAATTCTTGGCTCCATTAGGCTACATTAGGTTCCATTAGAACATCCTAGCACTTACACATACATGCTTCACCTACACCTCTAGGCTAGGCGCGGTTAGGTAGGCTACGCATCGTAGGAGTACGCCAACGCTATTGTTTTATGTAATATGCTTTTATTCATCTTATTAGCACTATGGTGGAAATGTATCTACTTTTTACAATATTGGTACTAGCGATTACATTTGTCTGCTCCTGTCTGTTTCAGCTGATATGTTTCACAGTAGACTGACGCTTGACCAATAAATAATTATTGAAACCATACCAATCGTCATTATATGTATTCTGAGAAAAGCAAGCACGAGTGACGGAGCGAAAGATACTGTATTGTTTCCACGATACCTGAGGAATCAGGGTTGTCATGTTCAGTGGTTGCCAGAAATTACCTACCACACCGTATAGTACAGGGGGATGGTAGTGGCACTGTAGAGCTAGGAGGTCTAATGGCTAACTCATCCTGTGGGGGTGTCCAGAGTCTGTCTTCACATCAAGCCCTCAGTTTAGGTCATCCAAAACGGACAGGTCTTGGGGGTGCTAGGAACTACACAACACCTAAACTCTGTGTACCTGCTGCCTACCCCAATCCATGTATGGCCCAGGGTAGCAGCCCACACTTGCATACTCCCTAGACTCCCTCAAACACAGGAAGGGCTGCCACATATACATACTGATGGCCTTCTTGGGCTGAGAGGATGGAGTCGTGATTCGCACTTACATCTGAATAGGCTGATCCAGCCACCCCACAATAGGCTTAATGGCTCTGCTTTGTCAGTGCAGGCAGCCATGAGCCAGGTCAGGTGAGACAGGAAACCCCATAATTTCAAAGACCTCTCTAGAAGTTTCTGCCCCCTTCTAGTAACTGAGCATCATGGTATCAAATTGGGCCCTGGCCCCGCATCTGTGTGACACTAGTGGACCTGCACGAAGCTGGAGTAAAGGATGATGCGTGGGAAGGATTGGCTCTATGCTGTGTCTGACTGCTCCCAGGAACTGCTGTCCTGCTTTGTTGAGCCGCCCTCCTGCCTGCTGACCTCTGCGCTGCAACCAAGGCACCAAGAACTGCTTCCAGAGTGACGCTCGGGGGCTTGTCAACTGCCCGGTTCACCCTACCGGACTTCAAAGCCCCACCAGCCTCGCCGGTCCTGACTGCGACATCAGCTTTCATGCTGTCCAGGTGCCAAGGGCCTAGTGAGCTGTGGATCACCTCAAGACCGTGCCCTTGCCCTGTGACAGCATCGACGGTCAACCGGGAACGGGGTGCCTCCCTTCACGGGTTGTTAGGATTACACTGCAGCGGAGTACTTGGACAATGGTCATCCTGCCCGACACCGACGGGGCACAGAGGACTTGGGCTCCTACCAGCGCCAATTTGGCAGCTGATCGCCTCTTTTCCCACTGTGTGTGTGCGTGGACAGCCACGGTAACACTCGTCCCATGACTGTCTATCTCAGAAGTTCTCCAGATTTCCTAACCGCCGGGCTAACTTCCACGAACCCTCAGCTGCAGTGGTGTGATTTGTTGCCGTCTTGGACACGACCGGTCTCCCACGTTGTGGTGCGATGCGTCTCACTGCCGGAAGGTGCCCCCCCACTTAGTTACAGCTACAATATTGCCCCAGCAGACTCAGTCTCACTTGCGGAAAGTGCAGAGGATTCTAAAATCACCGTAATGCTCCTGAAGGGAGCCCAATCCATTCAGCACTGTCTGCCTATAACCTCGTAAATGAACTCATATCCTGATTCTTATTAAGATGAGCTTTATTGTATTGCCTTATTTTACTTGCATATAAATCGCCATCTTTTTCTACCACTGTGTGAAGTCTATTTGTTGTGGTGTCCTCTGTGACTTGCTCTCTGGGTGTACACAAATACTTTACCAATAGCCTCTTGAAGTTAAGCATGTCTGCTCTGCACCAATCTACCAGAGGGTGGGTACAGGATTCCCTAGGGGGATTGGGAACTTACCCTGAATAGAGTGGTGGTCCCTGATTGGACAAGGGTGCATACCCCTGCCAATCAGAGCCCTCATTTCTAACAAAATTATATAATTAAAAATCCTCTTTAATGGTAAAGTCAGATTTTAAGTTACAATTTTTAAAATGCCACTTTTAGAAACATGGCATGTTTTTTGCAGTATTTGATGCCTGCAGCCTGCTCCAGGGCCGCGTGACTGGGTGTAGTTGGCAGCTGGACTTTGTTTATTCCTTCCAGATAGCCACCCAATAGAGCGATTAGGTGTGCCTGGATGGGCCACAAATTGGCTGGATGGGGACGGACCTGGGCACAGACTCACTTGCAACTGAACAGACTGTGCCCTGCCTTCACACAAATTACTTGTCATCACTGCATTGTTCATGCAGCCAGTTTGGCGCCCGGACAGGAGAGGCAGAGAATTCAAGGACTTCAAAAGAGAATTCTCCAGAACCTTTTCC
The DNA here is from genome assembly GCA_963921515.1 of Calotriton arnoldi. NCBI lineage: Eukaryota > Metazoa > Chordata > Amphibia > Caudata > Salamandridae > Calotriton > Calotriton arnoldi. The sequence goes on along the minus strand of CAWUFW010006795.1, from coordinate 1,076,764 downwards.
TACTTCAAATTGGGTACCAGATATAAATATTGAACCCTCAGACCCAACTCTTCAGTACACCTGTGGACCTGTGGAAAGCTCAAAAGGACTGTGGTGCTGCTCTGCAAGAAGGACTGCTACTCTGTTGCCTGGCTGCCTTGGTGCCTGTTGCCTGGCTGCCTGAGAGAATGTCTGGGTCTGCATCTTGAATGCAGGACCACTATTGTGACTCCAAGGGGTAGTTGGCTGACCTCCTAATCATAGCCTCAGGGACAGAAATCACCTTGAAACTGGACCTAGACTCTGCTTGCTGTGAGTTCTGCCCACCAAGTGGTGGCACACCTGTCCTGGTTCCTTGGGAGTGGACTTGAAGGTATTCTAACCGCACAGTTGCGGTAACCATCAAAACCGACACAAAGCTTCACGAAGCACCACAAATCCTCATCATACACCTGCTAGCCTCATTGGAATCAGTGCAGAGTGACACAAAGCCCTGCAAAGCATGGCTGCCCGTCTTCATCGGAAACAACTTCTGATAATGTGAAGCCTCGCAAAACAAAGCCATGCAGAATGCACACCAGGATTTAAAGTATAATATTCAGTGGGGCTAAAGGGGTCCCTGTAACCGGCCCACGCTCCATCGTGGTCAACCAGTAACCGCATTTTTAACACTGTCTATTCTTGAATCCACATATATCAAGTAATGATTCACACCTTTTGAGGATTTGTTCATGTTTCTTTATCATGAATAAATGCATGTTTGTAAATGAATTCAATATCCATAGTCACTGTGTGTGGGACCTGCCCCATTTGCAGGGTTATCCCCGAACTTTTTGCCTTCCTCCAGTGTTTTTCTGACTTGGTTTTTGCTGGGTTTAGGACTGCTGACCAGTGATAAAGTGCAAGTGCTCCCTGTGTAAAATTGTATCTGTAATTGGTTATCCGTGATTGGCATGTTTGAATACTGGTTAGTCCCTATTAAAGTGCACTGTGTCCAATGCTACCAGTGGGCCTGCAGCACTGATTGTGCCACCAACATGAGTAGGCTTGCAACCTTGTCTCAGACCTGCCACTGCAGTTTCTTTGTGTGCCATTTAGAACTGCCATGTCGACCTGGCAAGTGTACCCACTTACCAGAACCCAAACATTCCCTTTTACTACATGTAAGACACCCCTAAGGTAGGCCTGAGGTAGCCCAATGAGCAGGGTGCAGTGTAGAGGAAAGGTAGGACATGGACTGGAATGTTTTACATGTCCTGATAGTGAAATACCACTAATTTCTTTTTTCCCTATTGCAAGGACTATCTCTCACATAGGTTACCATTGTAGCTGCCTTCTAACCTCTTACAAGTCTAACTTCCCATTGGGAATAGATAAAGATTTGTAGTTTGGGGTCCCTGAACTAACAAGTTAAAAATACATCTTTTAGTAAAATTGGTTTTTAAATTGCGTGTTTGAAAATGCCACTTTTAGAAAGGGGGCATTTTCTTGCTTTACAATTCTGTGACTCTTCCTGTCTGTGGAATCCATGTCTGAGGAAGGATGAAAGTTGGGCTGTTTGTGCATTCACTAGAGACAGTCACACAAAGGGAGTTGAGATGTACCCTGCATATGCTGATGGCCCATCACCAGGCTGATAGGTCTTCCTGAGCTAGAGTGATGGAAGGAGTTGTCACTGACAAGAGAATAGGGCTGTGCCTGTCCTCACACAAAGAATTTGCCGCCCACTGTAGTGTGTCTGGAGGCAGGTCAGAGGAAGGCAGGTCCTGTGAACTACAAAGACTTTCCTTTAAAGTTTGCCTACTTCAAAGGTAGAAACTGGTATAAGTACTGGAGCTGTGACACCATAACTTCAGAACACTTCTGGACTAAGAGGACATTCGTCCAGGAAGAAGAGCTGGATGCCGTAGGAGGAATTGACATTCTGTAGGGTGTTTTTGTCCTGGGAGTGAAAGGACTGGACTTTGGTTTTTACATCCTGCTTTCCAAGGTTCTCCAAAGGCTTATGCATACTTGCCTCCTGTTAAGAAGTCTCAGGGCCATCAAAGACTTCAGTTGAAGCCCCTGAAATAGTCTGCTGGGAGTTCTGACTTGACAAGGGGTGCCAATTCAGGTTTTGGGCAATTTGGAGGTGGTTTGGCTGCTAAGAACCCAGAAAATCCATGCATTGACTCTCAACAGCTGTTTTTCCAACGCAGCACCGCCGTGCGGTTTAAAATCCAGTGCATGATCGATGTGCGGCCAAAGAATCAGTGCCTACTTGCGGCTGAAGGATTGCTGCAACCCGAGTCCCGAGCACCGTGTAATCGACTTTCATGGTGCACGCTTTGACTCCCACCAGGGCCCTGCTGTGTGGCTGAAGAAATCGATGCATCACCTGCTTCGGGACTGTTATATCAATGCACTGCCTGCTCCTCCACATCAACACAGCGTGTCTGGATTTTCAATGCATCGTACCTATGAGCCAAGTTCTTCATCGATGTGGCCCAGCAGTAAGGAACCAAGGCAGTGTATCCAGAGTTCGACACATCACCTCCCCTGAAAGTAAGGAACCAATGCATCACCTCCCCTGTGCTGCAGTTAGAAACTGATGCATCACCTCCCTTGGCAGTAAGGAACTGATGCATCACCTCCCCTGGTAGTAATGAAGCAATGCAACACTTTGCTTTTACGGCACTTCACCTCCCCTGCGCCTGTTTTCGGCTTTGATTTGAGCCCATGCCAGGTATTTTGTGCTGAAAGAGACTCATCCATAGTTTCCTATGGACTGAAATTTTTTGAACCTTTTAAATGTGATATCTTTACTTGTATATGCAGGATTTTTGGTGTTTTATTCCGATAAATATTGGTTGTTTTTATAAACTGGTGTGGTGTCCTTTCGTAGTGTTTTCACTGTTACTGTGTTTGCATGTAGAAATGATTTACACATTGCCTCTGATATAAGTCTGACTGCTCGAGCCAAACTACCAAGCGGGTGAGCAGGGGTGGTCTGAGCTGTATAATCACCCTACCCTGACTAGAGACTACTTGGACAGGGTGCAAACCACTGTCTAACACTGTGTTTCTTAACACCCCAGTCCCCTGTGGATTTCGGATCAAGCTCGAGGCCTCTTTTGCACTGCTAGTATTTCAACTTTAACCAAAGAAAACAACAAGTTGTGAAACTTATTTATCTTCCATGTATTGCAAAAGAGTTGATGTTCAGTAATTGTATTTCTAAACAAGGCAGGATTTGTGTGAATCTTTATGCGCTGCTTTAGTATTACAAGCTCCAACATGAATGTACCATGTAAACAATCACATAAATATGTTGACGAGAATCGTAACTAATGGTATAAATAATGGGCCAAGCTAGATTTAATAAGTCAAATAGGAGGTAGAATCCAAGTGCTACAAAATACCAATTTGTGCAATTATTCCTATATTGTGTGCTATTCGCGCAATTTATTATGAATGTGAATGATTAACAAATCCATGCCCATGAAACTACAAAGTGTGTCTTCATAAGATACTAAACGTGCCTAACTGCTGTTGTGTGTCATAACACTATAAGATAAAGCAAACTCAAGGAGATGATGGACGGAGCGCTGAAACTTTTCAGACACTCACCCCCAGATCTGGGTTGAATGCATCATCATTCTTTAGCTCACTTCGCCACCCCAGTTAAGACACAGCTATATGCAAATCAGTCTTGACCCTGTGCCTCATGGGAACAGTCCAGACCGAACTGCCAAGCCATGTCTTCCCTGGACCGGAAACAAGCATCCTGGGACCGGTTTCGGGGTAACACCCTTCATTAGCCAGGCTAGCTTGAATCCAGTGATAAGTTCTATGTATGGGCAGTATACTACAGAACACTTGCTTTTTGAGAGCTGCTTTTCCTCAATCGTTTATTGCTCCATTATAGTTGTTTAATACCCAAAGTTAGATTATCCTTCTACCAGTCAGTGCCTAAATTGAGCTGGTGGTTGCCGGTGTGGGGCAGTAGCACTTATTTTTGGGGACCAGCACTTATTTTTCCGCATCTGTTGTTTCAAGATGGCAAAGCAGGGAAAAAAGGGGAAAGATTGAGAAAGAGAAAAATGAGAACAACATCACAAAGGGAGAAAGCAGGATAGGCAACAGTGAAATAAATGGGCAGGTATATGTGTGTCAGTGGAGTTAAGGTGCATCATGAGTTTTGAGACTACCAACTTTGGTATTTCACGCACCAACTTTTAATTGCACGGCCCACGGGCTTCTCATAAATGTTGCGGGTACCAGCACTCAATATTTTACAAATTATGTGCTGCTACTAGTGCTCTCCTTAGGCTTTTCTGTGCATCACCATGTATCATCATCATGCAGCTGAAGTAAACACCAATTGTGTTCGGTAGTCATACTTAATTACGCTGACTGAGCACCCATGTCTTATCATCTGTGTATGTTTATGTAAGCATACTTGCTAAGCAATTAGAAAACCAAAGCTTTTCTTCATCCTATATTGATTTTGCCGACTGTAAGTCATGTCTGATTCATCTACCAACATACACTTCATGCTTCTTTATCTCACTTTTGCAGGTTCCATTTCATTTCTGCTTTCTCTCTTTCTCACTATTTCCTGTCTTTCTCTTCCTTCCTTGGGTTTTCACCTTTCTCTCTCGGCCAAAGCCCAATTAAAAATATTTTCCCTTTCACCAAAGAGAGAGTCGCTTTATGCCCCACCTCGTGCCACAGACTTAAATTAAGCACAGATGAGCACATTTCAGTGTTCGTTTGACAAAGGATCACATTTAGGACATTGACATATTACACAGAAACTACATGGTGATTTGGAAGGTTTTGGACAGTAATCTTTAGGACCCCACAGACCTTGATCCAGGCCCATGCTTCTGCTTACCTTGTCTTAATGGCAAAATGTGGAGTGGCTATGTCAGAATCCTGTTTCTGTCAGCAATTCTCCAGGATGAGTGACACAACCTGCATATGAAAGGTGGCACTTTTCACTGCTTAAGCAGGTAGAAGTGGATAGTTGATGAGGTAGATTATTCCACTGTATGGCTATATATTCGAAAACAACCTCACAAAATAACTGGAGCTAAACTGGGGTGTCACATGGCATAGAGGAAGGCCTATCAATGAATTATCCTAATACTTGAAATAGAAAAGGGACTGCAGTTTTTTTTTATTTAAAGATTTATAAAGTGCCCAGCTACCCAACAGAGTGTCCCGGCTCTGACAGCGGAACAAGCAAGATAAAAGCTCAGTTGGCATTAGGCCTGGCTAAAAAGAAAAGTCTTGAGCTTTTTACGGAAGGCAAAGAGGGATTGACAATTCCTGAGTTCTAGCGGAAGAGAGTTCCACAATTTTGGTCCCAGGAAGGAAAACGAACGGCCACCCATACAGGCCAGCCGTACTCTAGGGACTGAGAAAAGGAAACGATTGGCAGATCTTAGATTGCGAGAAGGTCGATAGGGCTTGACAAGATTGAATATGTATGCGGGGGCCAGGCCGTGCTGAGCTCCAAACATGTAGCAGAGAGCCTTAAATTCGATACGCTTGCCAACCCTGAGCTAGTGGAGTTGATAGAGCAAAGGGGAGACAGAGGCGTGGCGAGGCAACCTAAAAAGTAGGCGGGCAGCTGCATTCTGAATGAGCTGGAGACGGCGTACAGAGGTCTTGTCCGCACCCAGAAACAATACATTGCCATAATCGAGTCTGGAGATCACCAAAGCCTGCAGGACAGTCCTCTGAGAAGCAGGTGGAATTAGCCAGAGAATTTTCTTTAACCACTTGAGGACCGCAAAGCAGGCTGAGGTGACTCCAGAGACCTGAGCAGCAAGAGAGAGCTTGCTATCAATGGAAAATCCCAGGTTCTTAACCTTAGGAACCGGGGTGGGTAAAGGTCCCAGAGATACAGGCCAGTGGTTGGCTCCCCAAAGCTCAAGATTGTTCCCCAGGATGAGCACCTCCGTTGTAGAACCATTCAGTCTTAACGCAGTGCTGGACATCCACAAGGAGATGTTACGCAGACCAAGTTTAAGTGAAGAAGGATCTTGATGTTGAGCAGATGATAAAGAAAAAATAATCTGCGTATCGTCAGCGTATGAAAAGATGGTCAACCCAGATTTTGAAGCAATGTCTGCCAAAGGGCGAAGGTAAAGATTAAAAAGCAGAGGACTCAGGATCAAACCATGCGGAACTCCAGATGTCAAGGCAACGTGGTTAAATTTCGCGGTATGAGAAAAGACTTGAAAGGAGCGATCCTCCAAAATAAAGATCAGCCACTGGAAGGCTACACCTACAATACCAGAGCTTACGAGGCGCTCCACCAGAATGGAATGGGAGACAGTATCAAAAGCAGTGCTCAAGTCCAAAAGGATGAGCGCTGCTTAGCCCCCACAATCAAGCTGCTACCTAAGGTCCCCCGTGACCCCCAACAAAGCTGATTCGGTACTGTGACCAGGACGAAAGCTAGACTGAGACAGATGAAATAGTTTATGTTTCATCAAATGTGCAGAGAGTTGAGAGTTAATGTGCTTTTCCAATATTTTGGAAAAGGTGGAGAGAAGAGATGTAGGCCTGTAGTTAGACTAGCAGAGGGGATCTAAATCAGTCTTTTTCAACAGTGGAAGCACCAGAGTGTGCTTCCAACTGCGAGGCAACTAGCCCAGATTTAGGGAGGAATTAAGAAGCTGAGCAATCACCTCAAGGGCAGGCTCATCCAGGCATCTGAGCTTGGAAGGAGGGAGAGGATCAAATGGGGAGCCAGACTTGATGTTTCCAAGTAGATTTCTCAAAGGAATTAAATCAATTGGGAGCCAAGCCTTAACTTGACAAGATTCATCAGATGCAAAATCAGGGGGAACAGTCCCTGGTCAGAAAGTTGAGTAGTGGGAAAGATGAAGTTGTCATGAGAAGAGGAATCTAACTCAAGCTCACGATGAATAGACACAACTTTATTATGAAAAAACTGCGCGAGTTCATTGCAATGGTGTAATGGAAGGGAGGGGGATGGCAAGAACGTATTGGATGCAGAAAGTTCCGACACAACTTTAAATAGGGTTTCCTGACAATTTTGGGTGGACGTAATTTTATCCGTATAGAAGGAGGCACGAGCAGATCTGCAAAGAGCATGATATTTTTTTTGGGGCCTCCAGATAAGTGGCTTTGTCCTCTGGCGCGTAATGCTTTCTCCACAGTCTCTCCAAAACTTTACATTGTTTTTTTCCAGCTCTAAGGGAGTCAGTAAACCACGGAGCAGGGGGAAGCACTCTAGATTGGGATTTAGTAGAAAGGGGATGAATGGAATGGATAGCCGCAGACAACCAGTGATTCACAAGTAGCAGGTCTGAGTCCAGTTGAGATTAAATGGAAGGAACAGTCTGCCTAAGTAGCTCATTAAGTGCCTTCCTATCAAGTAGAGACCAGTTCCGAGCTTTCTTTGGCAAGGCAGGAGGGCGAGGCGAATGAGCCAAGGAGAAATCAATAAAGAAAGGAATGGCAAGGTGATCAGACCAGCCTAGCAGAATAGGAGGAGCAGTGGACACAGTGGGAAGATTCGAAAAGATAGGGTCCAATAGATGACCTGCTACATGGGTAGGTGAGGAATTGATGAGTGAAAGATTCAGGGTCAACAGATTGTCCAAAAGAGTTCGAGCAGATTTATTACTAGAATCATCAAAATGAAAGTTCAAGCCCCCAAGCACAGAACAATTTGCAGCACGAAGAACAAGAGGGGCAAGTTATTCGGTCAACAGGGAACCCCAGTTGTTAGACAGGCCAGAGGGATGGTAAATGACGGCACCAGAAAAGGTAAGATTAGGGGAGAATGGGATAGAGAAAAGTAGGGCTTCACAGTTGGGAATCATGAGTGCCTCAATTTTGCAGTTATAGATTTTTTTTTAAATGATGGCAATTCCTCCACCAGTTTTCAGAGGTCTATTTATACCTAATAGAGCAAAATTATGTGGTAGTGCCGCAATCACATCTGGTATGGACCCATCGTGGAGCCAGGTCTCAGTTAAAAAAAACACATCCGGATCCATGTCAACTATGATGTGAAATAGGTGCAACTGGTGTTTGGGAAGGGAGCGACAATTGAGACCAAAACAGCGGAAAAGCTTAGATGAATGTGAGCCAGAATTGTCAACTCTGGAAAGGTGGGAAGTCTCTCCTCCGAAAGAAGGGTGGGGGCTAGGCCGGGAATAAGTGGGAAAGATATGATCAAATAAACAGTGAGAGCAGAACCTGACGCTGGCAACAGGGGCAAGAACCTGACAAACATCATTAGGGGTGGGTTAAAAACTCCTAAGATCTTGAGAGGAGTAAGTGAGTCGAGGCTGCAAGCAAAAACAAGCAGGGGTTCTTGCCCCTAGCCCCGGCCAGACGCGGACAGGCACAGACGGGCTAGCCTTAGGCGTGCCCGCCACGGCATGGGTTTAAATAGGAAAAACCCAGAAATGCCGTGAGACGCGAGCCTGGCTGGTTCGGGAAGGCCCTCTGCCCAATCGGCACACAGCCGCGGCGGAACGGGGCGGAACCAGGAAGGAAGAGAAATTCCCCAGCGTGAGGAGGTGAGAGCCCCTCAAGTAAAAATACAAAAGTAAACGGTAATTAGCCACCAGTTAAATAGTTCAAAAGCGAACGTCATAAAATTAAAACACTGGGATAGCGTACAGCAACAGCGCAACTGACCTCACTCATGTTATTGGATGCAAAATCCTTTAGGCAAAATACAGGAACTAAGAAGCTGCTTGGTTGTTATCCAGAGTTCTAGACTGACCAGTAGAATGTTTCAAATGCGCTTTTCTTACATAATTGAAAATATTTAGCAATCATATTTTATAGAACACAAAGAGAAAAATGAATAGCTATTTTGTGGCTAACAGTCTTTTGAGGCATGCAAAATACATATGGAATTGTGGCAGAAGTTATACAGAAAGAGTTTGTGAAAAGCATATATTTATGGGACTGGTCTCAGAATGAAAGAGAGGGAGGGTTATTTATTTATAAAGCATGAAAAGCAAGTGTGGATGAAACTTTTTCTAGCCGACGCGTCAAGAATTCTATTAAAGACACGGAGGCGAGGATTATGCTTCTCATTTCTTTACTACTAATTTCAGCAGCCAATCTCAATAAAGTAAAACACAAACTACATTATCCATGTTTCCCTGTACCTCCCATGTCACATGCTCCAATCATATATGAGCTACCCATATAACTGTAGAAGTCACCATTTTGTGTCCTCTTTCTTTGTTAGATAAGTCCATAAGAACAGAATATTCCAAAGGGAAACATGGTAAAAGTCACCAAAGATTCATACAGCCCAAACGTGGACTTAAAACTTCCAGTTGATCCAATCACCAACCACAGCCCGCGACTGAACTCTGCAATGGGATTAAAATTGCAGCGAGTCAACACGCCATATATAACTCCTCTCAAGGGAAAGAATTCCAAAGCAGAGTGCACCTCACAGCTGTTCTGGTCATTTGCTGAAATAGAGAGAGATCCCGAAAGTAAAATCTGGCATCATAAATATAAAGCATAGACTTTTGCCAAAAATCATCGGGTGGGAGAAATAAGACAGAAACAACTCCATTTTTTATCAACATTAGTTATAACAATACACTTTTAACAACTGAATTATAGCTTCAGAGACAATTGCATCTAAAGTGTGGGATAATCCTCGCCTCCGTGTACTTAATAGAATTGGAAATTCTTGATGCGTCAGATAGAAACATTTTCATTCTAAGTCAGGACCGGAGGCTCCGATTTTGCTAGTTTTAAAGTCGTGTTACCACCACAGATGCCACATCTACAATAGGTTTATAATAGTATTTCTTATATGTAGACTCAGAGATCCAGTTTAACGCACTCATGATGTCTTCTACACGAGAGCCGAGAGCATACGATTTGGATGCCATGGCTCCTCTGGCAGAATGCGCCACAAAAGACAGAAATGTTGACGCCTGCTTCTGCCAGTAGTCATTTCATCCACCTGGCTAAGGTAGCTGCAGACACTGGTTTGTAGAGTTTTTGTAAGGCAATGAGTAGTTGTCCTCCAGCCTCCTATCTCATATCACAAGTAGCAATTTCATAATCCTATAAGCATTGCACCACACATAATTTACTACTGTTTGGTAAACTTGAATAGGTTACTGTTAGACCTGGCATTTCTTGGCGTTATTACCCCTGACTTTTTGCCTCTACCTCCTCTATTTATTTTTTATTTTTTTTTACTTTTATTAAGACATTGGGCATGGATACAATAAGGTCATAACAATACATCTGTACTTGGAATTTAAGGGTGCATTAAGACATCGGGGTTCTCTTATCCCAGTATAATAGCGTGAGCCGCGGAGGTGTGTGATTAACCAACATTTTCAACAACATCGTCTCTACCCGCTGGCGGCACACAAAGCTCCCCCCGGAAGGTGTTCCAAAGTCCCCATATCTGTGACCATTTCTGCGGGCAGCCTCGGGAAACATAGATTGGTTTCTCAGTCACCATACACCAGTCCAGGTCTTTGGTCCATTCCGCTATACTCGGCGGACTCGGAGCCCCCCACAGTCGAGCGATGTTCCGCTTAGCCACCATGAACCCCAATGTAATCCAAATCCGCTCTTTGGCAGTGAAGTCGGTAGAGTCCCATACGTTCAACAAAATTAACTTGATGCTACACAGTATCGGCTGCCCCAAGGCTTCACCCATCCTGGATACCACCCTCTCCCAGAATGCCTGGATTTCCGCACATTCCCAAAGTATATGTATGAAGGTGCCCTCTTGGCCGCAGTGTCGTGTACATCCAGTGTCCTGGGCGTATCCCATACGGACCAGTGAGGATCTGGACAAATATATCCTATGGAGGATCTTTAACTGGACCAATCGGAGTCTCGAGGAGATGGCAACCTCACGCGGAGAAGCCACTGCAGCCCGCCATTCCTCATCGTCCAGGCCAGCGACATCATGGTCCCATTTACCTCTTAATTGAATTAAGGGATCAGTCATGTTATTAATGAGCTTTTTATATATAAGAGATATGGCTTTTTCTGGCAGGTCACCATCTAAAATCCTGTCCTCCAGAGGGGAGGAGTCAGGAAGGATCGTACCCCTGGGGAGAGCCGCGAGCAGCGCGTGTCTAATTTGAAGGTATCGGAACTGCTCCGAGTCGGCCATTTCAAATTCCTGACGTAACTGAGAGAAGGGCATGACACCACCCGATTTCCAAAGGTCCCCTAGTCTAGAAATGCCTATGGTATCCCACTTGTCAAAGCCCAATGAGCGCGACAAACGGCCCAGCCGGTCACAATGCCAAAGTGGCGTGGCCTGAGTGAGCTTGCCCTCCCAACCCAGGCTTTTAGTAGCGTCCCGCCATATCTGCACCGCATGCGTGGTCGGGCCGGTCAGGGCGAGTTTTCGAAAGTTCTTATATAGCGCCCCTTCAAACCCTCCCCCGGGAAGGAGCCAGCGATCAATCCGAAAGGCCGGGTCATCATGCCGTCTATAGGTGCACTGGTTAATGGCAGCGAGCTGCGAGGCCCAGTAATATCTTTTTATATCTGGGAGTCCAATGCCCCCATCAAACCACCCCAAGGTGAGCTTATGTGCGGCGATACGGGGGGGTCTACCCTCCCAGAGCAGATCTCGCAACGTGCCATCCAATTCCTTAAAGAAGGACCCCACTACCGGGAGGGGGGTATTTTGTAACACGTATAGGAATCGGGGGAGGGACATCATCTTAAATAATGCCGCTCGTCCCAAAAGGGTCAGGGGTAGTGATCTCCAGTGCAAGACGTCAGATTTAAACCGAGCGAGTGGCGGCCGGAGATTAGCGTCATAAAATCTCGACAGGTCTTTGGATACCCATATTCCCAGATACTTAAAGCCGTCTTCAGCTTCTGTCAGTTGGCAACCCCGGGGGAGGCGAGGACGCCGTCCGCTAAGAATGTAGAACAATGATTTGGACCAGTTAATTACGTAGCCAGCGTACCCGCCGAAGGTCTTGAATATATCCATCACCACGTTCAGAGACGCCTCCGGGGAGGCAAAATACAGGAGAATATCATCAGCATATAACGATATGCGGTCCTCCCATCCATGCGTCCATTTAAGGCCCCGAAGGGCTGGGCTCTGTCGGATCCAGGCTGCCAGAGGCTCCAAGGCCAAGGCAAAGAGAAGCGGTGATAGGGGACAGCCTTGCCTGGTACCCCTACCAAGGGAAAAGACAGGGGATGCCCGATTGTTGACAACCACTTGTGCCAGTGGTTGACAATACAGGAGTCGGACCCATGCAATAAATTCCGGGCCCAGTCCCATCTTGCGAAGTGCTGCGAACATATAGGGCCACTCAATGGTGTCGAAGGCCGAGGCAGCGTCTAATGATACCACCACGGCATCCTCTCTGATCGTGTCTGCTCTGCAGAGTACAGCGTGAAGTCGGCGGATATTGAGAGAGGTATTTCTCGCCGGCATGAACCCGTATTGATCCGGGTGAATCAAATGCGGAAGAGCTTGCAACAAACGGGTGGCGAGAACCTTTGCAAGGATCTTGGCTTCACAGTTAAGCAATGAAATGGGCCTATATGAGGAACACCGCTCGGCGGGTTTTCCCACTTTATGGATGACAACGATATTGGCCAACCGTTGATCCTCGGGGAGGATCCCCAGCTCTTTACTTTCCCGAAACATATCGGTGATAAACGCGGCTGTCTTGCCCGCCGTAAGCTTAAATAATTCTATAGGGATCCTGTTAGGGCCCGACGCCTTCCCACCGCGCAACTCCTGGATGGCCTTCTCCACTTCAGGGACCGCGATATCACGGTCTAGGTCGGAACTTTCTTCCTGCGTGAGGACTGGCATCTGGACGTCACGGAGGAGCGAAGAGGACTCTTCCTCAGAATATGTCGTGCGGGAGGTATACAGGGACCCATAATGGCTACCGAAGGCGTCCGCGATGTCCTGCGGAGCCGTGAGGCGGGGGGAGGCATCGGCATCAATTTCAGCCACGACGCGCCGCGCCCCCTCTCTACGATCCAACCAGGCCAACAATTTGCCTGCTTTGTCACCTGCGTCATAGATCCTGCTTTGGGTAGCCCTATATTGAGCCTTAGCCGCGTCCGTGGCCAAGTCCAAAAGCTCCTTGGTTTTAATTTTGAGCTGTTGGCGCACCTCCTCCGAGTCCGACGAGGCGGCCGCTCGCTCCAGTTCGAGGATCTCCTCTTCTAAGCACATAATGACGGCCGCTTTCTCTCTGCGGTGCCCCGCAATCTGCCCCAGGACCACCCCCCGAACGACCGTCTTGTAGGCTTCCCAGAGTGAAACGGGTGAGCTTACAGATCCCAGGTTCTCTTGGAAATACAGGTCGGTTTCAGTCAGAACCTTGTCCCTAATTGAGGGGATCGTGAGATACCATGAGTGGAGCGGTGCCACGCGGCCGACCGTGGGTTCTCCTACCTCCAGCTTGCACAGAACTGGAGAATGATCCGAGATCCCCCTGGCCAAGTGTCGTATTTCAGAGACTAAGTGGAGGTGGTGCGAGTGCGTAAGCACATAGTCTATACGGGACATCGTACCGTGGGGCCCCGAGAGATGGGTATATTGGCGGTCCTCGGGGTGCATGCTCCTCCATACATCTGTGAGCCCCATGGCACCTAGAAAGCTATGTATCCGTTTGCGGGATGACGGCAGGTCCCTCTGAGGCCAGCGGTCCAAGGAATCCGAGACAATAGAATTAAAGTCTCCCCCGATCAGAAGTCGACCATCCGGCAGGCCCAGGAGAATGTCACCAAGGTCAGCAAAGGCCTGTGTATGTAGGCCCGGTGGAATGTACACTGAGACCAAGTTAAGGATGGCTCCCTCCCAAATCCCAGTCAGGGCTGCGAACCTACCCAGGGGGTCAGTTCGAACCCCGCTAATAGTCATAGGAAAGGATTTACGGACCAGAATGCCCACCCCCGGGAACCTGAGCCAAAGGCAGAGTGAGCTACCAGCTGAAAGCCCCAACGAGACAGGGCCCTACAGCCGTTGCCCAACAAATGGGTCTCCTGTAGGAACACTACATCTGGCGAGTATCTCTTCAGGAATTGAAGAACCACCCCTCTCTTTATTCTGTCCCACAGCCCATTCACGTTCCAGGAGAGCAAGGTGAGTTTCTGTCTATTCATCACACCCATCCCGCTGGTTCGGCCTAATGGGATGGTCCAGAGGATAGTCTAGCTTGGTGGAGACCCAGGAGGAGCCCTCTATAATTCTAAGTACCGTGGCCAATAAGAGCATTACCCATGTTGCACCTGTCACAGTTCGCATTCGAGACCAATTGAGCATACCATGCCTAAACCAAAACAATAAAAACATCAAAACTTCAATACAGTCCCCGTCCACCCACCCCACCTTCCCAACAAACGGTTCCCCCACCCCCCTTCCCTGCCTCCCTGCTCGGCGGTGACAAAACCTCCCGCCCCCCAAACTAGCAGAGTGCCTATCGCCCACCCTTACAAAAACTTGTGGGACCGTGTAGCCGATCCGAGCAACATCAGTGAGAAATGATTTTACCAATAATAACAGTAATAGTTGAACACATTGATATGAAGAGCCTCAGCCAGAGTCTAGGACACACCCGATGACGCCCACAAATCGGCCGGGGTGTAAGCAGAGTTCGGGGCGAGCAGAACGGCCAAGTCTTATATAGCAAATTAACCCAAGGTGGCAAAGTCTGATGCGTGTGGGAAAGACAACCCCATCCCCACGGCCCTCCGTTATTTCAACCACTCCATCATCCAAAGGGGAAAACCATACAGACCAGTTATTCGTCCCCAGCAGGTGCCACATTCAACACTCGTAGCGGTGATTCACCACCGGAAGCTCGGGCGTCTCCATCCGTCCTCTTGCTCCGAGCTCAGTTGTCCTGGCGCCTTGCCGTCCGCCAGCCCTCCAGCCAGTCCCAGGTCTCCTCCGGGGTGGTGAAGAACCAGGACTTTCCCTCCGATTCCACCCGCAGCTTGGCCGGGAACATCATGGCATATTTCAGGTCCTTGTCACAAAGCGCCTTTTTTACCTCCAAGAAGCTTCGCCTTTGTCTCTGCACCTTAAGGGTAAAGTCCGGAAAGAAAGTAATGCGACTGTTCTGAAACTCCACTGGCGGGGCGGAGCGGGCACACTGCAGGATGACATCCCTGTCGCGGAAGTTGAAGATCCTGGCTAGAAGAGGTCGCGGGGGAGCCCCAGGTTTCGGCCGGCCTCCCGGTACACGATGTGCCCGTTCCACGGAGAAGAAGTTGGAGAGTCCCCATGGTTTGAGGTAGGTGGTAATCAGTTCTTCTACAAAGAGGTCTGCGGATGGCCCCTCCGCCCGTTCCGGGACCCCAATTATGCGAATATTGTTGCGCCTGGAGCGCCCTTCGTAGTCGTCTAACTGCGCTTCCAGTTTTGCAGCGTGCGTTTGAAGGTCGTCCACTTTTTTTTCCAGCGTTGACGTATCCTCTACCAGGGAAGTCGCCTTGATTTCAACGTCTTTCAGGCGCGAGTTCAAAGAGCGCATGTCTTCTCTAATGAGGGACACCTCGGTTGACACAGTGTCGATGCGCGACTCCAAGGATGTGCGGACGGTGGTGATAGCTTCAAGAATGTCCTGCAACGTTGGTTCCTTCTGCTTCCCTCCTGACTCAGACCTATCAGATGCGACCGACCCTCCCTTGGGGCTCGCGCCGGGGCCCCCATCCCACGCGTATTTAGTCAGTTTGACCTGGAGTGCCGCTTTCGAGCTGCGTCCCCCCGTCATTGTGCCCACCGGGTTCTCCTATGGGGCTTTTTGCAGCAAGTAATGGCTATAATATAGGGCAGCAGCAGGGAGAACACCAACGTCCGCCTCGCCGGGTGGCCCGCTCCGTGAACAGCAGGAGCGTCAGTCTCCGGGTGCACCCCGTGGGGGCCTCCGTCACCAGAGTGTTACCAGGTGGGTCTCAGGGCCACTCCAAGAACGCCCTCGGCAGCGTAGCAGAGTCAACCGCAGAAGAGAGAGGGCCAAAAACCCGTCAGCGGGGAGCAGTGCTCAGCCTCACAATCACTCTAGAAGCCGGTGGTGCCATACAGGGCCGTCGCGCTGCTAGTAGGAGCTCCCCAGTGGAGGTCCGCGCTCCCCCCACACAACAAGTTCAGGGGCCAGTAGAGCAGGGCAGGGATGCGGCGTAACTGGGTGGTCGCAAGGGAAGCTATATGTGGCAGTTGAGGGGCCAGCACGCAGTTTCAAGCTGTCGCCGTCCAAGGGCATGTACTTACTCCACGGGCGATCTACCTACTATCCGCCCTGGTATTCAGTGGCACTCTGGATCTGGCTCCACGCCGCCTGAGCCGTGCAGCAACCCCAGGGTGATTCGGCGACCGGCCCAGGTCCGCTCCTTCCTTCCGGCCGGTGCGTGGCTGCTTCCCCACCTCAATCACTTCACAGGCACTGGGCGCCGCGGTGAAGGCCGAAGCAGGCGCCGGCTCCGAGGTCTCGCGCGCACCAGCCCTGATGTGCCTCACGCCGCACTCGGCCCTCCCAGTCCTCACGGCGCCGGCAGTACCTCCGCAGCCAACCGCGGCCCCCGGGTGAAGATGTTGGAAGGGTGCCGCCGGTAGATGTAATGGGATCGCCCCGTTGGTGGCGTGCGGCGCGGCGGTCACGCACTGCCGAGGATTTCACTCAGCTGGCAGGCCGCGCCTCAGCCCCAATGTCTCAGGTCTCGCCGCGGCCGTTCTACGTCTTCTTGCTGGCGTCGGGAGGTAGCAATCGGCTCCACTGCTCTTCCGATGTCTGAGAACAGCGTTAGAGCCGCAGTGTAGGCTGACGTGTTCGGATATTCCTTCGGATATTTGCTCGGTCGGCGGAGCCGACAGATTAGGCGGCCATCTCTGTGCTCGGCTTGGCCACGCCCCACCTCCTCTATTTTTGATGCTGTGAAGGATCACGTGTTATTGGCTTAGATGCTTTTGGCCCTTTGCCACTGCTGATCAGTGTCAAAGTGCAAGTGCTCCCTGTGTAAAGTGTAAGGATAATTGGTTGTCCATGATTGGTATGTTTGCCTTACTAGTAAGGTCCCTGGTAAAGTGCACTATGTGTGCCACGGCTAGTAATGCAAATGCTACTAGTGGGCCTGCAGCACTAATTGTGCCACCCACACCAGTAGCCTTTAAAAAGAGAACTCAGGCCTGCCACTGCAGTGCCTGCACGCAGTTTGTTAAATTGCCATGTTGTCCTAGCAAGTGCACCCACTTGCCAGGCCTTACCCTTTTTATGCACATCAGACGCCCCTATGGTAGGTCCAGGGTACCCCACTGGGCAGGGTGCAGTGTATGTGGAAGGTAGGACATGTACTAAGGTGTGTACCATGTCCTAACAGTGAAATACTCTCCATTTCGTTTTTCACTGTTGCAAGGCCATCTTGCCCATAGGATAGAATGGGGAAGGCTGTGTAATATTTCTCTGGCTATAGGGTTTTTAAAGGAAGAATGGCGCTCTGTCGTGTAAGCGTGCAGTGTATTATGATATCGAGTAAGTACGGTGTAACCAGGTAAGGGGAACACCCTATAACCCCTAGTTGTGTGTAGCAATGATCCTACACAGAGCTTCAAAACAAAGGTCCTGGGCACACGTCAAGTGATTAAATGATGAAATGAGTACATTCAATAGAGTACATTTGAAGAAATGTCCAAGTATTCCAGTTGGAAAGATTCTATGTCTTTAATCTTTGTTATAGCGAAAAAAAGGGGGGGAACCAGCCAACACGTGTTTTGTCTTGGGGGGAAATAGTCCCGCGAATTCTTCGGGCTGTAATACGAGATGTGTAGTCTTTATAATCGCTCTGCCGGTGATAATTCAATGAAGAAAGTAAAAACTAGGTTGAGTCTTTGGGTGTAAGATGCGTAGAATAATCGAATGATATCAAGTGGTGAAGATCCTAAGTCTGCCCGTGCAGTGGGTGATGAGGAGGGTAAGTAGACCGCTCACCAGGTTAGATCTCAAGCGGGTGCGCTGAGTCTCCCGCGGCAACGGTGTCGTATTCTGTTCCAGAGAGGTAGATCTGGTCATCTGAAGCAAGAGGAGGCCAAAATGATGAAAATCGGCCGCCTGGGAGCCGACCTACGCCCCCCAGAAGGTAGGCGACCTGTGACCTCCCTGGGGACCAACGACGAAGCGCGTGGGGCTCTGCCGCCAGTCCTAGATGTTCCCCCGGGGTGGGTCAGGTCCCGGGGGCTGCCCCACAAGAAGGGGAAGTCAGGGAGCGCCGTCGTGCTCCCCGTGAAATTATTCCAAAGCGGGGTGCCAGGAGCCTACACTGGCCTGCCGAAGACACTGGTGGGGGCCCGGGACCCCCAACCCCGGTGATGGTGGTGAGAAGGAGGGGGGCGTGCCGTCTCGCGTTCCCCCTCACGGGCGAAGTCAAGCCGGGGAGCACCGTCGCGATCCCCGTGAAGTGGTCCAGGGGCCCGGGACCCCATCTCCAGGCCCAACACGAGAAGAAAAGCTGGGGAGCGCCGTTGCGCTCTCCGTGAAGATGTCTGGGGGCCCGGGACCCCATCTCTGGGCCCCGAAGTGATGGCGGAGGCGGGGGGAGTGCCGTCGCACACCCCCGCAGCAGCGGGAAGGCGGGAGGAGTGCCGTCGCACTCCCCCGAAGAGCCGCCAGGCTGGGGAAAGCCTTGTGTCTGCCCGTCGGAGCGGGCAGACCAGAGAAGCAGCGCTGGCTCCCGCGGCCGCACACAAGGGTGCGGGCCGGACCGGGAGCCAGCCGTAGAGGTGCGAGGGGCCTGGGTGGGACCGGGCCCCGAAAAACAGCCAGAGCAGCTGGGGATGGGCTCCTCGAGCTGCAGGACTCACCCGGGGGTCCGGGTGGACCGGACCCTCCCATGAGGCCAGGACGTGGCGTGAGGCAGCCGACAGGGCAGCGCAGCTCTCTCCTAAGCAGCGGGAGAACCGCTGCTCTAATAGGCATGGGCCAGGAGAAACGCGCCTCATAATGCCCTGCAGAGCCCAAGAAGGCATGGCAAAAGAAACTGGCTTGTTGGTGGCATGTGGTTTCCCCAGGAGGATGGGGTCACCGCCAAATGAGTGAAACGGTGCAGGGGGAGCTGCAGCAGCAATGCAGCCTCCCCCAGCACGAAGAGGAGAAGTCCCTCCCTAAGTCTCTGAGGGACTTAGAAGAAACATCCCCTCAAGGGCTCAGCCAGCAATCAACCTTCCGTTGGGCTGGAACTTTTGCTCTACAGCTGAGGGGGTGCCTGAAGGATTGCCTCAATGTGTGGAAGGCTGTGCTGGGGACGTCTGGAGAAGGGCATCCCCTGGAGGTGAAGAGGTGCAATTGCATGAGAAGTGCTTTTACCCAGGTTATTTTTTTTAGCGGGACTGAAAGTCACATGTGTAATGTGAAGTACCTTTGTAAGGTGAATTCATAAGCAAAGTGGGGTTATGTTGCCAGAACTTCCTGCTAGGGTGTCTGGCTGTATATGCTTAATCCTGTGATTTCAACTGTGATGCCTTTTATGGGCTGTGATTGCAATGCATTACAACTGTTACCAGATATGATAAGTACCTAATTTAAAGTGATGCCCAAACATGTATTCTTGCTGGTGCGTTAGGTGAAGAACAACCCAGACTGTTAGCCCCTAAGATGTAGAGGTGTATGCTGTATGTTCAGTACTAGATGCTCAGTCAGGGTTATGTGTCACCAGGGCAGGTGTACCTATTTTTAATGCTTGTTGAGATGATGGGGTGGGGGCGCCACTGGGATGGTGCCAGTTGGCAAGCCCTTGCTCCAGGTTGTGTCAACCCACTGCATTAGGGGGCAAGATGATGTGCATACATGGGAGTGATGGTACTAGACCCCATCCCCCTGCGGGAGGGGTGGAAATGTTATACAATGTCGCAAAGTAATTCCAACAGCTTATGTATATTTGTAAATTGGTGCATAGTATTGAGTATTGTGTGTGTATAATAAATGTACTCTTCCTTTTATAAAGCAAAGTACAGACTGGACAATCAATTATTGAGTGTTATTTCTGCGTACTGGTAAATGGCGATTACTAGCCCACACCACCTCCCTTGAGTAAGCCTTAGACTGCTTTGCAACGCTACCCTCTGAGAGTCAAGCGCTACAATGGGGTGTTTGGTTCCCAGTGAAGGATAAATGTGGCATGCTATTTGTGCAGGCCTCGCAGATACTGCCTCGTTTTCCAACAGGTATGCTAAACCGGAAGATGCTAGTTCTGATAGAAAGTTTATTACCATGCAATGTTGTGCCCCCACGGGATCAACACTCCATGTGTTGCACCAAGCACACCATCTCATCTGAGCTAAAGAATATCTTTTATGGGTGTTATCTGGCCAGGCCTGCCTGATGAAGGATGCAGCTTGTTGCGAAATGCCTTGGGTATGCCATCTTTCCCTGAAACCATCCAAGCCATCATCTTGAGTTGACCTGCTAGATTCAATGGGTGAGGAATACCTTCCGGGTCTAGGAGGAGTTCCGGCTGAACGTGGAGTAGAACTGGAGGCGTACTCGCTAGAGTTAGGGCTACTGGGAACCAAGGTTGCGCTCTAGAGTAAGGTGTCACCAGAATGATTTCTGCTCCTTGTCGTCTGATCTGTGACAGGACATGGGGAATCATTAGGAATGGGGGAAAGGCATAGCCTCTGAACTGAGCCCAGTCCTGGATAAATGCATCTGTCACCTGGGCATCCGGATCTGGGCGCAAGCTCAAAAAATGTGTCAGTTGCCAATTGAGTCATGATGCAAACAGATCTATTTTGCACAAGCCCCACAATCTGTTCAGAGCTTGGAAAACTGAGTGATTCAGTTTCCAGTCGCTGAAATCTCATAAGTGTCTGAAGTTCCAGTTGGCTATGGTGTTTCTCTTGCGTGGTAGCTACTCCACTGTGAGGGAGATGCAATGATCAAGGCAGAAGTGACAGAAGTCCTTGGCAATCTCTGCTAGTAGACGGGACTTCGTCCTCCCGAGGATGTTGACATAGCGGACTGCTGAGATGTTGTCCATTCTCTGTAAGATACAATAGTCCGTCTTTATCGGGGAGAGACTCCTGATAGCAAAAGAGCCCGCCAGGAGTTCCAGGCAATTTATGTGGAGCCTGAGCTCCGCCTCCGACCACCGACCCCTGACGACATCGTACCGCACCTCACTCCCTAACCCAAATGGCTGGCATCCAATTTGATGCCTATTTCTGGCGAGGTGCCGAAAATGTCTTGACCATTCCAGGATTCCATGTGGTCCAACCACCATGTTATCTCTGTCCTGGCTTTGCCCATCAGTTGGACTTGTTCTGTGTAAGATAGACCCTTCCATAACTGTTGGATTTTTAATCTCTGAAGGGCTCTGTAATGGAGGGGGCCTGGAAATATGGTTTGTATCGATGAGGCCAGGAGTCTCAAGATTCTGGCAATCTACCTCAATGATACAGTCTGTTTGCACAACGCAGACCTCAATTCCCTTTTGATATCGTGAATCTTTTGGGTTGGAAGGAGCAATTGTGCTCAGACTGATTCTATCTGGAAACCCAGAAATGCCATTTGCTGGACTCGCGACAGGACTGACTTCTGGGAGTTGATCTAGAATCCCAGACTCTGAAGAAGTTGTATAGTCCATGATAGATGAGTCCTGAGTGTCTGAAGGTCCTGGGCCATCAACAGGAGGTTGTCTAGTCAATTAGACATACTCCTCGAGCCCTCAGTGCTTCTACGACTGGTCTTATTAATTTAGTGAAACACCACGGGACCAATGAGAGACCGAATGGAAGGGATTTGAATTCCATGCACTGTCCTCGTCATATGAACTGTAGAAACCATCTGTGAGGTGGGAATATGGGGATGGAGAGGTAGGCATCCTTCAGGACCAGATGGACCATCCAGTCGCCTTCCTGTAGAATATCTCTTAGCAAGAGAATTTCTTCCATTTTGAAATGTCTGTACATTATCCAGACATTGACATCTTTGAGGTTTAGAATTAGTAGTGACCTCCGCCCTTCTTTTCCAACAGAAAGATGGGGCTCATGAACCCTTTGGGGTGTGGAGTTGTCAGGCATATTTCCCCTTTGGCTAGGAGAGTTTGAATATAAAAACGTGTTGTGTTTGGGAAAAATACATTTGTCTTGGGGGGCCAGACTGAGTTGGAGATTCGTAAAATTCCAGTTTGAAGCCCTGAATGGTCTCCAGTACACATGGGTCATATGCATTTCCAATTGTCGTGAATAACTACAATCTTCCCCCCATATCACTTCCGAGAAGGGAGTAACTCATACCAGTATATCCTGTGTCCTGGATTGCATTCTATTGTCTGTGTCTGGATCTGCGGCAGAATCTGGGGCAGCCACCTCTGGGTTGAGTGCGATAAAAGGTGGGATCTGGTTTGTCTCCATACCAACTACCTTTGCCGCAGGCATAGTAGCCTTGTTGAGAGCTTTGGTGGGTTCCACAGCCCGGCGCACCCTTCATGGCACCCAGCCCTGACAAAAAGGCCTCTCCAGAATACTCTTTTTAGCGACATTTGGGCCTTGTATAGAGTCGAGTAGGTGGCACAAAATCTGGACAGTTCCTTAATGAAGGAGCCCCGAATAATAGGCTGTCAGCCATTGGGCTGGCTTCCAAATTGGATATATCATTGAGTTTAGGATCTAATCTCATCAAGATAGATCTCCGGTGTTCTGTAGAGATGGTGCAGTTGGTGTTCTCTAACATGCAGACTGCTTGCTGAGCCCAGCCAATCAGATTGTCAGTATTTACTGGGGAGTTGGACTCTTTGGCTTAGTATGCTAAGTCTAAGATCTTAGTCAAGGTTCCTGTCAGGTCAAGCAGTTTATCTTGGCACATCCAACATGAGCGATCCAGGCCCTTTTTCGGATCCCTTGCGTATTTTTTCATAAAAGTGACCATGATGGGATCTACCTATGGCGTGTCTGCAACCTTACCCACCAGGTCTGGGTGGGGGCATTCCATGCAGAGGCGTGCACATACCTCTTTATCAAAGCTCTGCCATAGATGAGTTTGAAGGGGTTCCGCGACCTCTGGAGGGGGAACCCAATTGGAGTCCGTGGGGTGAATTATTTCGGTGGGCTCGAATTGGAGCACCCGAAGGGTATGGACTGGAGCCCATTTCTTCTTACTGAGTCTTGCCTTCTCACCCTCATCACTGTCCTCAGTGTGGGAAGAGCAGTCTGAGTCTAGGGCCTCTGCATGCTGTGAGCTGTGAGACTGAGAGGACTCTCCCTGTGGGTTGGCACTATAATCATGTTCAGTCTCTCTCTTGCGCCTTAGCTTTTCAAAAGCCTCTCCATGTACCTCTGGCTGTGATTTACTCTTGACTTTGCCCTTTTTTGATGGGCCCACCTCATTGTTGGCCCGAGGAAGTTGGGGTTGCCAGCCTTGTTGGCATGCAAACTCACACAGCTGCCCCGTGAAGGGACCTTGGCCCTGTACCAGGGCCTTATTCACAAACTGCTGTACACTGCAGTCCAGTGCATCCACCAAATCAAGCTCTAGCTGGTCATCACCTTCTTCATGGTAGTTGTTTGCCTCTGCCTTATAGGGCTCCCATTGTGCCATTCTCTCCACATGCACACTCAATTTACTGGGAGCTGAGAGAGTAAGGGGGGAGCGGAACTAACCCTGCAAGGCCAAGGATTGTGCCTTAATTTAAATGTGGAGGGAGCTGCCTGGACCAAAAAACCCACTCTAGGCAAAGCCTATGCAAATGTATACAACCCTGCACATACTTGTGAGACAGGGCGTAGGGGGTGCATTCACCCCTGCCACCACATACAGAGCCGGGTCACGTTATGTGTAGAAAAAGCCAGCAAACGCTCTGATCAATATCCCTGAGCATCGCGTTCAATTTCTTCACATGCGCGTTGTGTGGTCCTTGTTCGCAAGTAAAAGAGGACTGCACACATCAGCGAGATGTGTGCTGTCCGCTCCCCGCTCCACTGAGGCAGCAAGCTGCGTCAGAGTCCGGCCGCTGTAAGTGTTCAGAAAATGAAGGCGGAGTCCCATCGCTGTAGCGCATGCAGTGGGTGATTGGTCACCTTACCAATCCTGCCCTCATAGAACCGCAACTCGTATAAAGCATGACATTCACAGCAAATAGTGGTATGAAATACCTATAATTATGGCATAACAAGCATATAGAAAAGAAACATTCTAAGCAATAGAGATATGAGATATCTATAATTACGCCAGTACAAGCATAAAGAATTAAACTGCACTTATCTGGCTGTTAAGCAGCAAAGAAAGAGGACACAAAATGGTGACTTCTACAGTTATATGGGTAGCTCATATATAATTGGAGCATGTGACATGGGAGGTACAGGAAAACATGGGTAATGCAGTAAAGAAATGAGAAGCATAATCAGAGCCTCCGGTCATGACATAGAATTTGTGGCATGTAAAAACAAAATGACATAGAAAGAAAAGAGAGGTAGGCACATTCCATGACGAAATGGCTTTGGGCCAAATTATTTCTTCATTCCAATAGCTGGCACAGTGGTACCTCACAGTGAGTATGAGTGCTTTTTGACAAGGGTTCAAACACCAGCTGGGGAAATTCGATGTTTCTATCTTTTTCTATCTTTCTTCTATTTTACCAAATGAAAGATGCCCTATTATAAATCACCCCTAGCAGTGTTTAGGAGATTTGTGGCCTTTTTAGTCAAGCCAGTGCATGTCAGACATTGGTGAAATGCTGTGGCGGGGGAAGGTTTGCTATGAAAGAAATCCCTTAATTTGTGGAATGAGACTGGGAATGGTTGTGTAAGAAAAAGAAATGCATGGGGCAAGTGCCAGAGTGAAAGAAAGGAAGGGCTCTTTGTTTATAAATCATGAAAACCAAGTGTAGATTTGTGGCATGTAAAAGCAAACAGTCATGGAAATAGAAGGAGGACACTACCCTTCCTCAATGACACAAAAGCTTTGGACAAAGATAAGGAATGCAGAATAAATGGTCCAGTGGTAGTTTACAAGGGTGTTAAGTGATTTATGACAAGAGTTCAAACCCCGGTTGAGAAAATTTGATTTTTATATTCTTTTCTATTTTACCCAAATGAAAGATGCCTTTTGTAGATCACCCCTTAGCAGTGTCTGGGAGTTTTGTGGCCTTTTTAGTCAAGCCAGTGCATGTCAGACATTTGTGACATGCTGTGGCATGTGGAAGGGGGCAAGGTTGATATAAAAGAAATCCCTTCTTTTGTGGAATGAGACTTTGGGGATGGTTGTGTAAGAAAAGGAAATGCATGGGGCAAGTCCCAGAATGCAAGAAAAGAAGGGCTATTTGTTTATAAATCATGAAAATCAAATGTAGATTTGTGGCAAGTAAAAGCAAAACAACATGGAAATAGACAAAGGACCATGCACTCTTTCCATGACACAAAAAGCCTTAAGCAGCAGATAAATCCAGTGATACAGATGGTATAGTGGAAGCTAACAGGAGCTAATAGTGCATTTTTGACCAGGGTTCAAACCCCAGCTGGAGAAAATCGATTTTTATATTCTTT
The DNA here is from genome assembly GCA_963921515.1 of Calotriton arnoldi. NCBI lineage: Eukaryota > Metazoa > Chordata > Amphibia > Caudata > Salamandridae > Calotriton > Calotriton arnoldi. Next base: position 1,051,275 of record CAWUFW010006795.1, on the reverse strand, counting down.
TCCATTTTTTTTTATAATTTACACAAATGAAAGCTGTCCCTTTGTAAATCACCCCCTAGCAGTGTATGGGAGATTTGGGGCCTCTTTAGTCAAGCCAATGCATGTCAGACATTGGTGACATGCTGTGGCATGTGGAAGGGGGCAAGGTTTGCTATGAAAGAAATCCCTTATTTTGTGGAATGAGAATTTGGGGATGATTGGGTAAGAAAAAGAAATGCATGGGGCAAGTGCCAGAGTGAAAGAAAGGAAGGGCTATTTGTGTATAAAGTATGAAAATCAAGAGTGGATTTGTGGCATGTAAAAGCAAAACAACATGGAAATAGAAGAAGGACCAGCACACTCTTTCCATGACAAAAAGGCCTTTGGCAGGAGTAAAATCCAGTAAAACAGATGGTACAGTGGTAGATAACAGTGGCTATGAGTGATTTTTGACCAGGGTTCAAACCCCAGCTGGGGAAAATCGATTTTTATATTCTTTTCCATTTTATTTCTAATTTACACAAATGAAAGCTGTCCCTTTGTAACTCACCCCCTAGCAGTGTATGGGAGATTTGGCGCCTCTTTAGTCAAGCCAATGCATGTCAGGTATTGGAGACATGCTGTGGCATGTGGAAGGGGGCCAAGGTTTGCTATGAAAGAAATCCCTTAATGTGTGGAATGAGACTTTGGGAATGGTTGCATAAGAAAAAGAAAGGCATGGGGCAAGTCCCAGAGTGAAAGAAAAGGGCTATTTATTTATAAAGCATGAAAATCAAGTGTGGATTTGTAGAATGTAAAAGCAAAACAGCATGGAAACAGAAGAAGGACCAGCACTCTCTGTCTATGACAAAAAGGCTTAGTGCCCAGTAGTATACAAGTAGAACAGATGGTATAGGGGGTAGTATCATGGACTAGCTCACATTTTGACAAGGGCTCAAACCCCCACCTGGGAAAATTCCTTTTTATATATTTTTTTCTTTTTTCTTTATTTATTTATTTTAGCCGAGTGAAAGATAGTCCTTTGGAAATCACCAACTGGCATTTCCTGCAGTTAATCATGAAAGAGCATGTCAGAAATCTCTGACATGCTGTGGCACATGTCACATGAGCTGTGGCATATGCCACATGACAGAGTGACACGTGTCACATGCCAGGAATGGGCTCCAACCCTTACTGGAAACGGAAGGAGAATGATGAAGAGATCCGGAGAGTAGAGTCGAGCGTCCGTTGATGAGGAGAACGCCAGCATGAAGTCTTCACGGGAAACCCGAAGAAGAAGGGCCGTTGACCGGATCAGGATGCCTGCAGACAGGAACTCTGGCGAGACAAGGGGGAGAGGATTCCACGCTGCCCCCACACAGCAATCGTCGCCAAATGAAGAGTCCTCTCACGGAGCAGCCGCTCTAATCACCAGCAACGTTCTAATGTGCTCTTCACTTCAATATTCCAATATCAAGGAGAGCGCAAGGCAAAGGAGCAATGGGGGGGAAAGAGGGGAAATGGAATATACCAAAAGGGTAATTATAACAGTTATTCACTTCGATGAATGAGGATCTGTTGCACTGCTGTTTAGTAGTCCAGAAAAACAGAAACTTTGCTTTTCTCAACTATAGGTTGCATTACAATATAGTTATCCTGACACAGAAGCAGTCGCAGTCGTGCCACCAATTGTCTTTGTGCAGGGACATGGCGAGCCCTTTTCAGGGAATAAAGCTTAAGTAATCATTGTGGATCCACCTTTGTTGCCAACCAGTGATCCAGGAACAGCAGCATTTTATCTCTATCCATGTCCTCTATCAGGTCTACCACTCAAATGTTATTTTTATTTGGACATCTTTCTGAATCATCAACCTATTACGCTAGGATGTGCACTCTGCATGAGTTCAAGCTGCTGACCCTGCAGTTTTGCTGTAGATGGTTGAAATTCTTTCAGTGTGTTGTCAGTTTGTTTGACCTGGGACATCTGTGGAATGACCAGCGAAATCTGGCGGACAGGGTCAGCCTTTACATATCTATTTTGGCTTCTAGCATCTTGGTGGCATTATTGGCATCTAGGAATTTATAGAGTTTATGCCGGTATGGATCAGGTGGGTTTTCAGTTGGTTTTCAATGTGCTGGACTGCTCCTGTTTGAGACAATCTCTGTTAGTTGTGATCAGTCTTGAGTGGCTTAATTCTGCTCTTTAATCATCTTCAGTTTACCATTTTGGGCTGCTATATTGTTACTTTTACCCACCTGGATCTCTTAGTCTCTATAATCAGTGCGATTAGGGTTGGTGTTACAATTGTCTTGCCTATAGTACGTGAAGACTGTGATCCACCTTGGTGTATATCCTAGTTCTACATTCACTGATATCAATAGCTCAAAATACACTGAAAATGTCAAATTAATTCACTGTGCCACCTGGCGCTTCAAGATTGTGTTGTTCTGAAGAGATGGAGAGTCAATAGTCATTGTGGCACAGGATGGCAGTCAGATTTCAGCTCTTAATTTTGAAATTGTTCATTGTGCTCTCAGGATTACGTTTCCTATGTAACTAATGATGCTGTGCCAGACACTGACAGTGGCATTTTTTGGGCCATCTACCAACTCATCCAGTGGCTGCACTATGAAGCGTTGCACTGTGTATAGGTTGCACCCAGGCTGTAGAAGGTAATTTTCTACCAGCTATGTGGTAATGGTGGCACAGTGACTGGAAGGGTCGAGGGCGCACTGCTCTGGCTTAACATGGGCTCATTTGCTGCCTGGACTTAATACACCTTGCTGCAATGGGTTGATGGCCGTTCTCAGCTCTCTACGCACAGCATTACATCTATCCCCACATTGCATGTCTGATAATGCCTGTCTCTCTCTCTCTGCCTCACCTCCTGTATCACCCTCTCTGTGGCCCAACTGAAGCAGCTCACCCTTCACCTTACTCTCTTTGTTGTACGCAGGCCTTTCTCGTTCCGTGTCTTCATCCATGTCCATGCATATCCTGAGCCATGGAGGAGCAGGTGACCACTTTTCTCGGCTTCAAAGCTGATCTGACTGTTTGTGGGTATGGCAGTGGTCTTCGTCTTTCTCCACGCAGTACGAAGCCACTTCTTGTTGCTCATGGATTACTACTCTGTCTAGTTCTTGGGTCTAGCCTCACTGTCCACTTGTCTCTGATGGCTGTCAGGCACTCATCCCTCAGCGCAAATCTGACCTGGGTCCGTCTGCCAATTTTTCCCACTGCGCAGCTTTATTAGTGACCTTCCCCCCATGCTATTTACGAAGCATGCATCTCCATTGGTGCATCTCAGAAGAGTTTCTGCTTCCTGCCCTGTACCGTATTCATTCTGGACTTTTGTGACCTCTGTGGGATGTCCCTTAAAGAAGATGCTGGTGGGTTTCCAGGGGGCTTTTGAAATCCTAGGGAATCACATGTGGCTCCCTTAGTTGTCGACTAAATGCTCTGTAATCATTTCTTGACATTCCATTTAATACACAAGTTATCGTTTTTTAAGAAAGTGTGACAAGGTTGCTACAACAACTTGAAGGCTAAACAAAAGTACATTATTTTAAGTGCTCTACATGGTTGTTTGTTTCTGACAAACACTCACTAAATATTGTGCAGCTGCTTGCATCACATTTATCTTACTTCTTCCCAAATCATTCATTTAGGATATAATACTAAATAATATATGTTTTGGGGTGTAATTTAATTTTCATCAGTCTTCAGTCTCTCCAGAGTGTTCATCAATATGCATAAGCAATTATTCAAAGTGCTCTGGCAACCATAGTGTCTGTCACTTATAATAGCACACTCATCTCAAAGGAATTCTTCATCTTACCAAGATTTTATTATACCCACGCATTTGTTCTTTTATATGTCTATCACTAAATTCATATATTTCCACTGATCAATAACAATGGACCATTATTTTCCATGATGGTGTATGATATATTTGCCTTCTAAACTAGTTTAAATCATATTAATCCTAATTCTAATCAAGATTTGATTTCAGACTCAACAGAATATCACTAAACGTACAACGAGTTCTGCCATTATTTGCCTCTCACATATAATCATGTTCTAAGTAAATCAATAAAGGATTTACATTGATATTAATTGCATTGGATGTCCTCATATACATATTTAAATAATGTATAGTTCTTGAACCATTTATGGGTATTATCAAAATGTGAAAATAGATGTAATTTGATTGACTACTGTGACTTTGACATTTTTGTTGCACCTGCTTCTGCTAAATGAAAATGGGGTTTGTGGCCTATACCTAATTGGTGCATTTAATTTACTTATAAGTCCCTAGTAAATGGTACTACATGAACCCAGGACCTGTAACTTAAATGCTACTAGTGGGCTGCAACACTCATTGTGCCACCCACTAAAGTAGCAATGTAAAACATGTCTCAGGCCTGCCAGGCAGCCTGTAGTTGAGATTTAAACTGTCATTTCGTTCTGGCAAAGCAACGTTTTGCCAGGCATAAAACTTCCATTTTAATACTTATAAATCACCCATAAGATAGGCCCAAATCACCCAGAGGGCAGCGTGACTGGTATCTAAAAAGTAGGACAAGTGTACTTAAGGTTGTCATAGCCTGGCAGTGAAACACTCCTAAAGTTGTTTTTCACTGTTGTAAGCCTATCCCTCCCAGAGACTAACATGGGGGTACAGTATTATACTTAATAAGTGATAACTTTAGTTTATTACCAGATAGAGAAATAGTTCTTCCATTCACTGGAATTTTAATTTTAAATCCCTTATATGGTAAAGTCAGATTTTACTATTCTAAAAATGCCATTTTTAGAAAGTTGGTATTTTTCTGCCTAAACCAAATGCACCTTTCTGCCAGTGTCCAGTGTCATATGACTGTGGATGACTCTCCTGTGGTGTTTTGTGAACTCTTTCCAGACATTGGGACAAAAGGGCCTTGGATGCGGCGTGGGGTGTTCCACTCAGGAACACGATGTCCTTAGGGGGGTTGTACGCAGGCTTCCTGAGCTTCAAATGGTATCCCCAGGGCTTTGCTCACGCCCTTCTTGATTTCTAATCTGCCTGCACTGCTATTGACAAATGCAGCTCACACATAGGCCTGTCTTCCCTTTGTTGGCCAAGACAGTTTGGAGTCAAATCCAGTAAAGGGTGAAGGTTAGACAAAGAGGGCATCCCCTACCCATCAGGCTGGCAATTGGGATAGAAGTGGCACCTTCAGAATCTCTCATCAGAACAACCCTGGATCTGTGGATTATTCAGAAAAAGGACTGTTTTGCTGTTTGAAGAAGGAATACTGGACCTGCGTGCCTTGAACCAAGGCTCCCCAGAAGCGACTCTTAAGGATCAGTTGACTGACTGCCTCTTTGAGCTACAGGGGCACAACAGGCTTCCAGATGCCTCCTTCCATGTATCCAGCAGACCAGCACCAACTGCCTTGTTGTAGATTTTCTATTAATACCTCCAATGGTGCAAAACATTTTCAAACCATATTTAGGATCCAATATTTATGTCAGATGATATTCTAACAATGATATTCTGGTACCATAAACCCTGTCTCAATAGCCTATCTTGAGCCCCTCTGACCCACTGCAACCCCTGCAACCCCACTGTGTGTTCTTTGCCTCCTTTGCATCTGGTCTTTGTGCTTCCTATAGGCCCTATGAGTGGCCTATGGCCCTGCATCCCCTGTGTTCAACCCTGCCCCACACATGCTGCCTCTGTGTGTTCTCCTCTACCCCACTGCAGCCACTATGTGTGCACTTACCCTCCTCCAGCCCCTCTGAGTACCCCCTCTAATGTAGCCTATTTGTACCACCATGCCAGGCCCTTACTGTCCCTATATGTTTCTCCCTCATGCCCTGCCCCAATATCCCCTCTATATGCCCCTGCATGATCTTTGTGTGACTCCCTCCACCCTCAGCTCCTGTATGTGAAGAACTGAACTGGGCTTGCAGACTCGCTCTATTCCCAAACCAATAGGTCTTTCTTGCAATCCTTAAAGTGCAAGTCAGACCTATTTTCTTTGTTTTCTTTGCTACTGATTTTGCAACTCTTTCCTGATGTTCAAGACAATTGAGTAAAATCTGTTTTAAAAAAAGTTGAGCGCAGTGATTGGCTCCTGGACCAGACCAGATGCCTGGCGACCTGTATTAATCTGAACCTGTGGTATGGACTCCCTAAATAAACCTTTTGTCAAACTGTACATCAGCTGGGGGAGATATGCCAGAAACTTGGAAAGGGGCTGAGATAATTACTATATATAGGAAAGGAGATGCTTTAATCCCTTTCAATTATAGAATGATCAGTTTGATTGGTAATCTGCAAAAGTTTTTGCGAGGCACATTTTAGACAAATTGCAAGCCTAAATAGATGAAAATGCAATTCTGTCCCCCTACCAGACGGGCTTCCAAACCAAGATAAGTACTTGCGATCAGGCCTTTAGCCTGCACCATTTCAGGGCGGGGAGACTCTCTCCCGGTGTTCTGAAAATTAGAACAAACTAATGAATGGGGGCTGGGCAGGGGTACCCTAACCCCCTGGATGTTGTGGGGGGGTCCCAGAGGGATCCCCCTTGGGCCAAATTTGTAAAAAATGGGAGTGGAGGGGCTGCGCCTCCTCCTGCACTAGTCTTGCTGGATTCAAATATTTTTTTTTTAAAAGAAGGGGCAGGGCCTGAGAGTCTGGGGTGGGTTGCCACGTACAGGTGAAGGATGTGCATGGTGGGGGTTTGGTTCCCTGCGGGAGATTGGATGCAGGACCTGGCCACAGCCACACTCTGCAGCCAACTCCACATCGCGCCTTCACCATGCACTGCTTATGATCTCACATATTACCACATTCATGACATGCTCTGTGACATAATTGAAAACATTTCTAATGACAACTGAACTGATATCATTGATGACAACACTTTGCATGTTAAAGGCACACATTATAGTTACTCAAAATAACTACAACTGTTGAATTTCAAAATTTCTTTTTCTTTTAATCCTCTGTGATCTTCATCACCTAGTTTCAGAGATCCAGTGGCACTAGGTGAGTACCGTGTAGCTGCACACCATATTAATATGGGTGAGTAGTCTTCCATAATAAAAAGACTCAATTTATGCTCGTGCCCTAAGGTAACTACAACTCGCTCCCTCACTATGCACAGTTTTCTCATCATTAATTTTACTGCAAATGTTACAATGATATTCTCAATGATGTCATGAGTTATGTAATATCTGGGGTAATTAACATTGCATGGTGAAGGCACGAGTTTTAGTTACCTTAGGGCACAAGGTATAGTTACTTGAGATAACTCTAACTATAACAGCTGAATTTCTATGATTTTGTGTGTGTAAAATCTGAACCTAACTAAAACGGGCCTGTAACCTTTGTTTTTTTATTGAATTTCTAAGGTTTATGTTTATTCTATTTCCTAACTGTAACGTCCCTGTAACCTTCGGTATTTTCAGTGAATTTCTAGGGTTTTTTAACGTTAAGTAAGATGCCCATTGCAATGCCTGGTAGGGGGGGCAGTTGGACCCAGGGCCTGGCCTGGCAATGTTCTACCTCCACCCACGCTTGCTGTTCTTGCCCCCCCTTCTTGCCAACCATTCTCCATGGCCCTGCTTCCTCATTATAGCCCTGTGTGGCCTTTGTTCTGCTATTGCCATTTCCGCCTCCTCCCTACCCTCTGTTGTCTGAATCCATGCTCCGGCCCTCTCTCTCCTGCCCTACATGGTCTGATGTACTGCCACTGCCCTCCATTTAGCTTGATATCCCTGCCCACTCTTCCTGCCCTCTGTTGCTCAATTATTTGCCCCATCATTGCCCTCCTGCTTAACTTGCTGCCCCTACCCTCCTTTCCCCTACTCTCTGATGTCTGTGTGCATGCCCCTGCTACCTCCGTTTTGGCCACCATGTTCCATGGACCCGCCATTGCCCCTCCTATCTACTCTGAGTGCTTTGTTGAGCTGCCACTGCCCCTCCCACCCACTTAGCATGGTTAGATGGCTGCCGCCTGTCCCGGCCACCTCCACCCTGCCTGTCCAAGTTTAATGCCCCTAGCCCATCCCTCCTGTCTTCCATGGTCCATTTTGCTGCCATTCCCTTCTGCCCTCCATGCTCTGTTGTGCTGTAACCGCTCCTCCTGATTGCCCTGCGTGGTCTGTTGTGAAGCCCCTTCCCCTGCCCTCTCGTGTCTGTGTCCAGACTCCACCCCTCCCTTCTGTCCTCCGTGGTCCTTTGTGCATGCTGCTGCCCCCTCCCTCTTGCCTACCATGGCTGTGGTGAGACCACTAATCCCCCGGCTTGCCATGCATGGCCTTCGTGCTGCCACAGCCCCACCCACCTGCCCTGTGTGGTCAGCTTGCTGCCTCTGATCCCCTCCCACCTTCCCTCCAATGTCTGTGTGTATGCCATTATAGTGTCACTGTTGCCCTCCTTAGTGTGTTGTATTCCACTTCCCATACCGCCTACCCCCCATGGTCAGATTGATTCTCCTGCACTGCCCCCTTGCCCCCTGCCCTCCGCTTTCCATGTGCAAGCCCCTATTCACTCCCTCCTGCCTGGTGTGGTCTGTTGTTGTGCCTCTGCCCCCTTCCTCCTGCCATTCATGGTCCGTTAGGCTGCAGCTGTCCCTCCTGTTTGTCCGGTGTGGTCAGCTTGCTGCACTTGCCTCTTTCCCCTCTGCTCCCTGTTGTCCATGTGCATAGTCCTGTCCCCTCTCTATTGCTTTCCATGGTCCGTTGTGCTGCACTGCCGTCTCACTTGCCCTGTGTGGTGTATTGTGCTGCTGCAATCTCTGATGCCTGCCCTGTAAGGTCAGTTTGGTGCCCCTGTTCATCTCCCTCCTGCCCTCTGTTATCCGAGACCTTGTCCCTATCCCATACCTCCTGCCCTCGGGGATCTAATATGCCATACGTGCCAACATTTTGTACTTGGTAAGAGGAGATTGTGAAAAAACTGGGAATCGATTTTTCCCATTGACTTACAATGAAAATGAGGAGATATCTGGCAGGAGACAGATAAAATAAAGCCCTTTTGGGCTTAAAAATATCAGGTGTCTCCTGCCTGAATCGCGTCTGTTGGCATGTATGGTTGTACTGCCACTGCCTCTTTCTTCTGCCCTCAATGGTCTGTTATATTGCTACAGCCTCTCTTGCCTGTCCTGCATGGTTGGTTTGTTGCCCCTGCCACCTTTTCCTCTGCCCTCCATGGTCTGTTGTGCTGCCACTGCCCATCCCAACTGCCCAGCATGGTCAACTTGTTGCCTCTGCACCCTCCTCCCTGCCCACAATTATACAAGCCTGTGCTCCTGACCTCTGCCTCCCCACAGTATTGTGATGATCAACTAGCTTGCTAACATTCTATTTTTATTACAAAAGTGTGACACGCGTGACATCATCTTGATGTAATCAAAGCTGTAATTCCTAAAGCATTTCCTTTAGAAACTATGAAAATGAGAGGGTCTTATTCCCATAGAAATTATGGTTAGTGCTGTGAAAAAATAAAATGAGGACATATTTTCTGAGGTCTCAAACAGCGACAAACCACTTTTAAATTATTAGCTATCTTTATGTTTTGTATCCAGTTGATCACTTGATTATTTGAGAGGATGTGGCGCTGTGGCCAGAGCTGCAGACTTTGCAACTGGAGAACCACGTTGAGTTTCAGCGTCAGCTCGATATCCTGTGATTCTAGGCAAATCACTTAATCTACCCATGCCTAAAACCAAAATGAATGTGTCCTTGTGTAATGTAACTGATGCTCTTGTAAAGCACTTCAAAACATTTGGGTCAAGTCTGTGCTATATAAAACTGCAAAAAAACAAAACAATCAAGTGGCAAATTATGAGCCTGGCTCTCTGGGACGCGGCTGTCTTCTGTCCACCCCATTACAACTAGGGCAGTCGGGCAGTCCTGGGACCACCGCAACCGCCAGCGATCAGAGATCCTTGGTGGTGGCACAACGGTCTTGAGGCCGCAATATGCTTGGCGGGACCGCCATAGTCCCACCAAGTACATTAAGAGTTTCCTCTCTGCTGCGGTTTTCATGGTGGTTCCATCTCCTTGAAAACCATTGCATTGAGGAGGAAACAAAGGGGGCTCTACAGGGCCCCCTGTTGCTTGTGGGCCTGGGGATGCATGCAGGGGGGCATATGTTGTACCACCCTGTATGCACGCACCCCAGTACCTGCACAGCATGGACTGCAGCAGTCCATGCAGGTACTGATTTTGACGCTCCCATTGAGTGCCTATTTAATAGGCACCGCTGTGGGAAAGCCAAGCCAAAGATCGGCCTGCCAGATAAGCGAAAACTCCTAATCTGACAGACGGTTCAACCACGGGTTCGGCGGTGCATGAGCGGGGCAGTCCCGCTCCCGCACCGCCAAACCCATAATCAGGCCCTAAGTGTTTTGCACACTTCTGTCATTGAGCTATACTTGAGCTACATTTGGGTGATATTTGTGGTACATTTGGGCTCTTTTTTCTCTGGTGGCCATCTTGGGAGACTTGTTTGTTATGAAACTCCCTAATTTCCTAATTTACTGCAGTATCCTCAGTAGAAAATGCTTTCAGTTTTCCTCTTTAATTTCATCAAGATGGCATTCAGATGTGCCACACTTATGGCATAAATGTTGAATGCTTGCACTTTAGTTGCTCATTAGAACACTGTAGTAAAGCTGCTGATCACAAGGGAGTTAACTTGCAGTCTGCTGCTGGTATTGAAAGTGCATATTTCAATCTGCATGTCAGAATGTTTTAATGAAATAATAGAGGAAGATATTTGAGAACTCACTTAAAAAGTGTCCTAATTTTTCTTTCTACAGCACTAACCATAATTTATATGACAAGATGAATCCTTTCATTTTGTTCCTTTCTAAATTAAATGTTTTAAGTTTTACCAGTTTGATTCAATCAAGATGGCTTCATGTGTGCCATACTTTTGTTATTAGTAAGGCTGTTAGCGTTCTAGTTGTTCTTTAGAACACTCTGGGAAGCTGCAGTAGAACACAAGGGAATCAACTGACAGTCTGCGCCTGTTGGAAGTACATGTTTTACTGAGAATGTCAAACTTCAGACTCATATGGCTGAGAAAGATAGAGTTCATTTACAAAACAATGCTCTCATTTTAACTTCTGGAGCACCTTCCATAATCTCTATGGGAAAATCATGAGAAAACAGTTATCACTCAAACATGATTAATGAAATCCAAGCAGAAGGCTTATTCAAAGGATAAAATCACGTTAGATCACACCACAATACCTAAATTCCTAAAATTAGTATGGTACCATCAACAAATGATTTATATTGTAACAAAAATCTGTTATCACCCTTTATACGTTCTCCTTTTTTTGACCCTCAAAACCTGCCATTCACTACAATGCATTTCAGTGGGGTGCTATCATGTGTATTGGTCCCAAGATGACTGCCAGTTCTTCCATGTTGAAGTGCTGACAACCAATCAGATCTCATCATGAGATCTGTGCTTAGGCTCCTGCCAGATGTACAAATTTGGATTTCCTTTAATATCGCGAAAATACTGAGCGGATTTACACCAAACAGCAACAATCTTGCTTTCTGGATCAAGAGCTACCTTTCTGCCAAATTTGATGTAAATCAGTTCAGCGGTTAGAGCTGTAGTCGTGTCTAAAATCTCTTTGGGAATTAAGATGGGAAATGCACTTTTTTAACCCCCTCCCCCCCTTTTTTTCTCAGGCCCGCTTGACGAATCACCCTGCATTTTTCCATGCACAACTACAATCGCCGGCACACTTTTTTGGGAACATTTTGTAAGGATTGATCAAACGGAGCCAAAGATATAGGCAAGTCAAAAAATGCTTTTCCTATGTAAACACAGTCCTAAATATTACTATCTGCTATATATATATATATATATATATATATTATCTACTGGCGGTCGCCAGTAGATAGTTATAGTTAGGACCTAGTTTCCATAGGAAAAGCGTTTTTTGTTTTACCAATAACTTTGGCGCCGGATGACGAATCATCGCGAAATTTTCAAAACTAGTGGGGCGCTCCAGTCAGCTCCTGTCTTGAAAGTTTTGGGGTGATTCGGCAAGCGAGAGTCGAAAAAGGGGGGTCCCAAAACGTGTTTTCTCCATGTTAATTCCCATAGGAAACTTTAGCCACGGCTACAGCCCGAACTGCTGAACGGAATTACACCAAATTTGGCAAAAAGGTAGTGCTTGGTTCAGAAAGCGCCTTTTTAAATGGTGTAAATCCGTTCAGTAGTTGCGAGAGAAAATCAAAAAATAGAGGTCAAAAAATCAATTTCCCATAGGAAACTTTAGACACGGTTACAGCCAAAACTGCTGAACGGAATTACACTAAATTTGGCAAAAAGTAGTGCTTGGTTCAGAAAGCGCCCTTTTTTTAAATGGTGTAAATCCGTTCAGTTGTTCCTGAGAAATTCAAAAAATAAAAGTTTCGATATCTATGGCCGCGGTGGATCCGCGCACCCTCCCGATCACAAGCTTCATGCTAATTGGCTGTCAACACTCCAAACCAGGAAGTGTTGGCAGCCATCTTGTGCCTCGGTAACCGAGGCACAAGAAAACAGAAAAACTAAGGCGCAAAACAAGAAAAGGGGCAGGGTAGAAACACCCTGACCCCCTAGGACTTTATCCCCCAACTTAAAACGCGCCACAGGGCGTGTTTGCACAGTGGTGAATGGAGGGGGCGGGGCCTCAGGTGACATGTGTGCAAACACTCCCTGTGGCGAGTTTTAAGTTGGGGAATTAATTCCCCTTGAATCCTGAGGGACCCTGGGGGCAACTAGCCCACCAGGTACCTCAGTGCGCGCCACAGGGCTGCGTTGCAGAGAGGTGGTCCAGGCTATGCCCCTTTTTACACCTCTGTGCAACGCAGCTGTGTGGCGCTTACTGGAGGTACCTAGTGGGCTAGTTGGACCCCAGGGACCCTCAGGATTCAAGGGGACTTAATCTCCCAACTTAAAACGGCCACAGGGCTTGTTTGCACACATGTCACCTCAGGCCCCCCCCTCCCTTCACCACTGTGCAAACGCGCCCCACGGCGCGTTTTAAGAGGAAGTTTTAATCCCCCTGCCCTATTATGTACTAGGGCCTTACAGAGGAGGTCATGCTAATGACAGGGGTACCCCAACGCATGGTGTTCCCGAGTGTATGGTGGTGTTTTCACTGTATTCTAAGTGTCTTTTAGCATAGCACTGGCTCTAGGCCTGGTTAGTCCGAGTCAGTTACCACCAGTACCCGTCTGAAAAAGTTGTGGGCACAGGATGATTTTGCAACAAGGCCTCTTTCTGCTCCTCTGTTGGTTCTTTCTGCACATGTCTTGCTTCTTCCTGCTCTTTTCTTCGTCTTTGTGGACTTCTGTTGCTTCTTTCTGCATTTCTTTTGCTTCTTTCTGTGCGTTTTTTCTTCTTTCTTCACATGTCCTACCTCTCACTCATGACATGGTCAGTGACATCACTGATGACATCATCCATGTGATAATTTGATGCATCTTCTCACACCCTAATATAACCTTTGATACACCCACTCTAAATTACAGACTGCCATTCTCAAATCCATAGACACTCCAACACCAATAACTACATACCCACTCACTGATTCTTAGGTCTACACACACATCCACTCACTCACCCGTACAGTCACTCATACTTACGGTCACTCAGTACAAGACTATCATATGCACTCATACACCTACATAGACACTCACACACCGCCACTCATCCATAGAGGTACTCACACACCTAGTCAGTCATGCAAATAATTAATCACACTGCCATTTACTCACCCTATACAGTTATACACACACCAGCTCACTTACTCATACAAATACTAGCACATTCTTATGCTCTTATACAATCACTGATACAAGTACACACTCATCCATACAGCCACTCTCACAATCACACACTCTCACTTATAGCCATTTATATACTCCAACACACATATATACTGCCTTTCACATATGTAGTTACTCACACATGTACCACTGAGATATACATTCACTCACTAACACACCCATACACACACTCACCCACCCATACAGTCCATCACAGATGCACTCTTGAAACCATGCACCCAGTGAATCACCCACTCACACATCTATGCACAGAGTCACACACACCCCACCCACACAAACACTCAGGCACCCATACAGATACTCAGACAACCAATCAATAACCCATGTAGACACTCATGTAGCTATTCACAAACCCATGCAGCCGCTTACACACCAACAGACAGACGGATACAGACATTCACACAGTTTAGTCACTAACCCATACATTCAGTAAGATACGTTTAATCACTCACTTATAGAGTCAGTCACGCACTTACTAAATCATCCATTCAGACACTTATACACCCACTCATTCTTCAATACGCCTTTCCCTATATATATTAAACATATTTAAACTTTACAGAAACACACAGTCACTGGATGATGTCATCAGTGATGTCATTTGAGATGTCATCAGTGATGTCATCAGTGATGTCACTGACCATGTCATGAGTGATGTAATATGTGACGTCAACAGCAGTGCATTGCGGGGGTGCAAGTTATAGTTAGCTGAACTAATTATAAAGGGGGGAATTTCACTGGTTTTGTACGAGTGAAATGTCCAGCTAACTATAACTGTCCCTAAAACCTATGGTTTTTTCAGTGAATATATATATATATATATATATATGTATATATATATAAAACCTCTGATGATGATGAGACTCCAGGAATGAAGGAGAAGACAAGGAGCCAGAAAACACTGGAAGACCAGGAGCCCAAAAGGAACCAGGAGAAAACTGGAAGTCAAGCTGGAGCAGAAGTTGCAAGGGAACCAGAAGCGCCAACGGAAGGAAGGGATCACCAAAATAAGAGTCAAGGAACCAAAAGGAGTGAGGACACACCAGCAGGAACAAGGAGTGTTGCAACACAAGGCAGAAAAGGTTCTGATCCCTTTTATACAGAAAAAACAGGAAGTGACATACAGGAACAGGAAGTCATACAGGAAGAGGAAGTGACAAAACAGGAAGGAGAGGTGTCGCCATCTTGGATAGGGAAAGGAGGGAAGTGCAGTATAGGAAGATCGCCATGTAAGGAAGGAAGTTAACCCTCCCCCACTGCCTTCTGGGAGCAAGACTGAGAATAGGAGAGCAACAATATGGCCCACAAGGAAGGGGGATCGCCAGATGCCAACACCAGGTAAGTGTAGTGCCCCAAGGTGCCTCATGACATGGATGGGCCACCGTGCAAGTATGCGGCATGCCCAACAGAGCAAACCAACAGGCGTTGCAGGTGCTTTCTGCGACATCGCCAAAACAGCGACAGCGGGCCGCCGTGCCGCACCGAGGCGCCCCCGAAGAGGCGGGAGGGGTGCCGCGGGCTGCACTGCGGCCAGTGAGGAGAAAACAGGCAGCACCGCGGGTCACGATGCGGCCCGCGGTGTAACAGTATGGATGATTTAGTAGGTGTGTGACTGACTGTATAAGTGAGTGATTAAACGTGTCTTACTGAATGCATGGGTTAGTGACTAAACTGTGTGAATGTCTGTATCAGTATGTCAGTTGGTGTGTAAGTGGCTGCATGGGTTGGTGAGTAGCTACATGAGTGTCTATATGGGTTATTGATTGGTTGTCTGAGTATCTATATGGGTGCCTGAATGTCTGTGTGGGTGGGTGGGGGGTGTGTGACTTTGTGCATAGATGTGTGAGTGGGTGATTCACTGGGTGTATGGGTTCAAGAGTGCATCTATGAAGGGCTGTATGGGTGGGTTAGTATGTGTATGGGTGTGTTGGTGAGTGTTTAGATGTCTCAGTGGTACATGTGTGAGTAACTACATATGTGAAAGGCAGTATATGTGAGTGTTAGACTATATAAATGACTATATGTGAGTGATTGTGAGAGTGGCTGTATGGATGAGTGTGTGCTTGTGTCAGTGATTATATAAGAGAGTAAGTATGTGTTAGTATCTGTATGAATAAGTGAGGTGGTGTGTGTATAATTGTGTAGGTGAAAAAATGGGAGTGTGATTGATTCTTTGCATGACTGACTAGCTGTGTGAGTATCTCTATGGGGGAATGATGGTGTGTGAGTGTCTGTATAGGTGTATGAGTGCATATGATAGTGCTGTATTGATGAGTGACTGCATGTATGAGTGACTGTATGGGTGAATGAGTGGATGTGTGTGTAGACCTAGGAATCAGTGAGTGGGTATGTAGTAACTCGTATTGGTGTGTCTATGGTTTCGAAAATGGTAGTCTGTATTTTAGAGTGGGTGTATCAAAGGTTATATTAGGGTGTGAGGAGGTGCATCAGATTATCACATGGATGATGTCATCAGTGATGCCATCAGTGATGTCATCAGTGATGTCACTGACCATGTCATGAGTGATGTAATATGTGACGTCATCAGCAGTGCATTGCGGGGGCGCGAGTTATAGTTAGCTCAACTAACTATAACGGCCGAATTTCTCTGGTTTTGTACAAGTGAAATGTCCAACTAACTATAACGTCCCTGAAACCTGTGGTTTTTCAGTGAATTTCTAATGTTTTTTAAATGCTAATTTATAACTATAACATCCCTGAAACCTATGTTTTTTGTGTGAATATACATATATATATATGTATGTATATGTATGTATATATATATATATATATATATATATCACTGAAAAAACCATAGGTTTCAGGGACGTTATAGTTACAAATTAGCATTTAAAAAACCTTTGAAATTCACTGAAAAACCATAGGTTTTAGGGACAGTTATAGTTAGTTGGACATTGCACTCGTACAAAACCCGTGAAATTCCCCGTTATAGTTAGTCCAGCTAACTATAACTCGCGCCCCCGCAATGCACTGCTGATGACGTCACATATTACATCACTCATGACATGGTCAGTGACATCACTGATGACTTCACTGATGACATCTCAAATGACATCACTGATGACATCACTGATGACATCATCCAGTGACTGTGTGTTTCTGTAAAGTTTAAATATTTTTAATATATATAGGAAAAGACGTATTGAAGAATGAGTGGGTGTGTAAGTGTCTGTATGGATGATTTAGTAGGTGCGTGACTGACTCTATAAGTGAGTGATTTAACGTATCTTACTGAATGCATGGGTTAGTGACTAAACTGGGTGAATGTCTGTATCCGTCTGTCTGTTGCTGTGTAAGTGGCTGCATGTGTTTGTGAATAGCTACATGAGTGTCTATATGAGTTATTGATTGCTTGTCTGAGTATCTGTATGGGTGCCTGAGTGTTTGTGTGGGAGGGGTGTGTGCAACTCTGTGCATAGATGTGTGAGTGGGTGATTCACTGGGTGGATGGTTTCAAGAGTGCAACTGTGATAGACTGTATGGGTGGGTAAGTGTGTGTAAGAGTGTGTTAGTGAGTGAATGTATGTCCCAGTGGTACATGTGTGAGTAACTACATATGTGAAAGGCAGTATATATGTGTATTGGAGTATATAAATAGCTATAAGCGAGAGTGAGTGATTGTGATAGTGGCTGTATGGATGAGTGTGTGCTTGTATCAGTGATTGTATAAGAGCGTAACAATGTGCTACTATTTGTATGATTAAGTGAGCTGGTGTGTGTATAACTGTATAGGTGAGTAAATGGTAGTGTGTTTAATTATTTGCATGACTGACTAGGTGTGTGAGTACCTCTATGGATGAGTGGCAGTGTTTGAGTGTCTATATAGGAGTATGAGTGCATATGATAGTCCTGTACTGAGTGACCGTAAGTATGAGTGACTGTACGGGTGAGTGAGTGGATGTGTGCGTAGACCTAAGAATCAGTGAGTGGGTATGTAGTTATTGGTGTTGGAGTGTCTATGGTTTTGCGAATGGCAGTCTGTAATTTAGAGTGGGTGTATCAAAGGTTATATTAGGGTGTGAGGAGGTGCATCAGATTATCACGTGGATGATGTCATCAGTGATGTCATTTGAGATGTCATCAGTGATGTCATCAGTGATGTCACTGACCATGTCATGAGTGATGTAATATGTGACGTCATCAGCAGTGCATTGCGGGGCGCGAGTTATAGTTAGCTGGACTAACTATAACGAGGAAATTTCACGGGTTTTGTACGAGTGCAATGTCCAACTAACTATAACTGTCCCTAAAACCTATGGTTTTTCAGTGAATTTCAAAGGTTTTTAAATGCTAATTTGTAACTATAACGTCCCTAAAACCTATGGTTTTTCAGTGAATTTCAAAGGTTTTTAAATGCTAATTTGTAACTATAACATGTCTGAAACCTACAGTTTTTCAGTGAATTTCAAAGGTTTTGTAAATGACAATTTTTAAATGTATTAATTGTTATATACATTTTTTCATACTGATTTCCAAATTTTTTAGAAACAATTTTTTTTTACATATTTTATTTTTAAATTACATTGTAATTACATTATACATTACATTACAAAAAATACTTTCTCAGAATGAATTACTTTAGTTTAATTACTTTGCACATAGGCAATAGACTTTTAAGTACAGTAGTTACAGTTGTTGCAATGGGCAACACATTTTCAAACACAATGCAACATTCAGCTCAATGTGAATTTCTAGTTAAATGCAATTAGTTACTTTATGGATTACTTTTCTAACCACATTACTGGATCCTAGATTCAGTCCTGGGACATCTCCTGTAAACAGTTGAGTAAAAGCGTTTTGGTTACAGTCGTGATTTTTAAGGAATATTATTCTACTTTAAAAGTTCACACTTAGAAACTTTTTCTCATAGAATCACCAATGTTATCCTATGGAAGGAAATTCACTTAGAAGTTAAAAACTGTTATCGTTACTTTTTCTTACTCAGTGTTGGATCCTGGATCCAGCACTGGTGCATCTCCTGTAAACAGTTGAAAGAATGCGTTTAAGTCATACAGGCGATTTTTAGGAATATTTGTAGTTTGTGAAAATCGACACTTTGAAACTTTTCTGCTGAAAACCAGACAATGATATCCTATGGAAGGAAATTCAAGTTACTGGTAAGTACGGTTAAAATTACTTTTCAGGATCAGTACTGGGCTGAAAGATGCAGCACTGAGGTCTCTCCTGATAACAGGTGAGTAAATCGGAATTCGTATTTCGGCTGATTTTAGAGGAATATTTTAAAGTTCCAAAACTCCACACTTAGAAGAATTTCCAAGTGAAACCAGTCAATGTTAGCCTATGGAAGGAAATTCAAGTTACTGGTAAGTACGGTTAAAATTACTTTTCAGGACCAGTACTGGGCTGAAAGATGCAGCACTGAGGTCTCTCCTGATAACAGGTGAGTAAATCAGAATTCGGATTTCGGCTGATTTTAGAGGAATATTTGTATGTTTCAAAAATCAACACTTAGAAACTTTTTCAGCAAAAAGCAGGCAATGATATCCTATGGAAGGAAATTCAAGTTACTGGTAAGTACGGTTAAAATTACTTTTGAGGATCAGTACTGGGCTGAAAGATGCAGCACTGAGGTTCTCTCCTGATAACAGGTGAGTAAATCGGAGTCGTATTTCGGCTGATTTTAGAGGAATATTTTAAAGTTCCAAAACTCCACACTTAGAAGAATTTCCAAGTGAAACCAGTCAATGTTAGCCTATGAAGGAAATTCAAGTTACCGGTAAGTACGGTTAAAATTACTTTTGAGGATCAGTACTGGGCTGAAAGATGCAGCACTGAGGTCTCTCCTGATAACAGGTGAGTAAATCGGAATTCGTATTTCGGCTGATTTTAGAGGAATATTTTAAAGTTCCAAAACTCCACACTTAGAAGAATTTCCAAGTGAAACCAGTCAATGTTAGCCTATGGAAGGAAATTCAAGTTACTGGTAAGTACGGTTAAAATTACTTTTCAGGACCAGTACTGGGCTGAAAGATGCAGCACTGAGGTCTCTCCTGATAACAGGTGAGTAAATCAGAATTCGGATTTCGGCTGATTTTAGAGGAATATTTGTATGTTTCAAAACTCAACACAGAAACTTTTTCAGCAAAAAGCAGGCAATGATATCATATGGAAGGAAATTCAAGTTACTGGTAAGTACGGTTAAAATTACTTTTGAGGATCAGTACTGGGCTGAAAGATGCAGCACTGAGGTCTCTCCTGATAACAGGTGAGTAAATCGGAATTCGTATTTCGGCTGATTTTAGAGGAATATTTTAAAGTTCCAAAACTCCACACTTAGAAGAATTTCCAAGTGAAACCAGTCAATGTTAGCCTATGAAGGAAATTCAAGTTACCGGTAAGTACGGTTAAAATTACTTTTGAGGATCAGTACTGGGCTGAAAGATGCAGCACTGAGGTCTCTCCTGATAACAGGTGAGTAAATCGGAATTCGTATTTCGGCTGATTTTAGAGGAATATTTTAAAGTTCCAAAACTCCACACTTAGAAGAATTTCCAAGTGAAACCAGTCAATGTTAGCCTATGAAGGAAATTCAAGTTACCGGTAAGTACAGTTAAAATTACTTTTCAGGACCAGTACTGGGCTGAAAGATGCAGCACTGAGGTCTCTCCTGATAACAGGTGAGTAAATCGGAATTCGTATTTCGGCTGATTTTAGAGGAATATTTTAAAGTTCCAAAACTCCACACTTAGAAGAATTTCCAAGTGAAACCAGTCAATGTTAGCCTATGAAGGAAATTCAAGTTACTGGTAAGTACGGTTAAAATTACTTTTGAGGATCAGTACTGGGCTGAAAGATGCAGCACTGAGGTCTCTCCTGATAACAGGTGAGTAAATCGGAATTCGTATTTCGGCTGATTTTAGAGGAATATTTTAAAGTTCCAAAACTCCACACTTAGAAGAATTTCCAAGTGAAACCAGTCAATGTTAGCCTATGAAGGAAATTCAAGTTACTGGTAAGTACGGTTAAAATTACTTTTCAGGACCAATACTGGGCTGAAAGATGCAGCACTGAGGTCTCTCCTGATAACAGGTGAGTAAATCAGAATTCGGATTTCGGCTGATTTTAGAGGAATATTTGTATGTTTCAAAAATCAACACAGAAACTTTTTCAGCAAAAAGCAGGCAATGATATCCTATGGAAGGAAATTCAAGTTACTGGTAAGTACGGTTAAAATTACTTTTGAGGATCAGTACTGGGCTGAAAGATGCAGCACTGAGGTCTCTCCTGATAACAGGTGAGTAAATCGGAATTCGTATTTCGGCTGATTTTAGAGGAATATTTTAAAGTTCCAAAACTCCACACTTAGAAGAATTTCCAAGTGAAACCAGTCAATGTTAGCCTATGGAAGGAAATTCAAGTTACTGGTAAGTACGGTTAAAATTACTTTCCAGGACCAGTACTGGGCTGAAAGATGCAGCACTGAGGTCTCTCCTGATAACAGGTGAGTAAATCAGAATTCGGATTTCGGCTGATTTTAGAGGAATATTTGTATGTTTCAAAAATCAACACTTAGAAACTTTTTCAGCAAAAAGCAGGCAATGATATCCTATGGAAGGAAATTCAAGTTACTGGTAAGTACGGTTAAAATTACTTTTGAGGATCAGTACTGGGCTGAAAGATGCAGCACTGAGGTCTCTCCTGATAACAGGTGAGTAAATCAGAATTCGGATTTTGGCTGATTTTAGAGGAATATTTGTATGTTTCAAAAATCAACACTTAGAAACTTTTTCAGCAAAAGCAGGCAATGATATCCTATGGAAGGAAATTCAAGTTACTGGTAAGTACGGTTAAAATTACTTTTGAGGATCAGTACTGGGCTGAAAGATGCAGCACTGAGGTCTCTCCTGATAACAGGTGAGTAAATCGGAATTCGTATTTCGGCTGATTTTAGAGGAATATTTTAAAGTTCCAAAACTCCACACTTAGAAGAATTTCCAAGTGAAACCAGTCAATGTTAGCCTATGAAGGAAATTCAAGTTACCGGTAAAGTACGGTTAAAATTACTTTTCAGGACCAGTACTGGGCTGAAAGATGCAGCACTGAGGTCTCTCCTGATAACAGGTGAGTAAATCAGAATTCGTATTTCGGCTGATTTTAGAGGAATATTTGCACAATGGTGAAGGGAGGGGCGGGGCCTGAGGTGACATCTGTGCAAACGCGCCCCGTGGCGCGTTTTAAGTTGGGGGATTAAGACCCCTTGAATCATGAGGGTCCCTACGGACCAACTAGCCCACCAGGAACCTCCAGTATGCGCCAGGGGCTGCGTTGCAGAGACATGTACAGAGGCCACACCACTTTTACACCTCTCTGCAACGCAGCTCTGTAGCACTTTCTGGACGTACCTGTTGGGCTAGTTGGCCCCAGGGACCCTCAGGATTGAAGAGGATTTAATTCCCCATCTTAAAATGCGCCACGGGGCCTGTTTGCACACATGTCACCTGAAGCCCCGCCCCTCCCTTCACCACTGTGCAAACGCGCCCCGTGGCGCGTTTTAAGTCGGGGATTAACTCCCCTTGAATCCTGAGGGTCCCTGGGGTGCAACTAGCCCACCATATACCTCCAAAAAGCGCCAAAGAGCTGCGTTGCAGAGAGGTGTAAAAGGGGCGTGGCCTCTGTACACCTCTCTGCAAGGCAGCCCCTGGCGCATACTGGAGGTTCCTGGTGGGCTAGTTGGCCCCTAGGGACCCCAGTATTCAAGGGGATTCGTTCCCCCTCTGCAAGCAGCGCCAGGGCGCGTTTGCAGAGTGGTGAAGGAAGGGCGGGGCCTACGGGCCCGATCGTTTTTTTTTTCCCCCTGAAGGGGGGCTGTGTGGCCCCCTTCCTTTTCCTATTTTTAGGCCCTGGGGACCCCATCCCCCAGGGCCTTACCCCTACTTTTAAAATTAAAATAAAAAAAAAAAACGGGAAGGGGGCCGCGTGGCCCCCTTCCCTGGGCCTGTATTGGCCCCGGGGACCCCATCCCCGGGGCATGGCCTCTTTTTTTATTTGGAGGGGGCTGCGTGGCCCCCTCCTCAGGCCATTTAAGGCCCCGGGGACCCCATCCCCGGGGCCGGCCTTGCACTTTCTTTTTAATTTTTTTAATTTTTTTACTTTGGGGAGGGGGCTGCGTGGCCCCACTCCGAGCCCTACTTGCCCCGGGGACCCCATCCCCGGGGCCTGGCCTCTGGTTGGGGACTGTGGGGGGTCCCCAAGCCCCCACAGTCCCGCCGGCTCCCGTGTCCTACGGGAGCCGGCATTGCTTTACACATGGGGTGCAGCTAACATGCTGCTCCCCATGTGGAAAGCAATCAGCTGGATATTGGAAGAGAGAGCAGGTTTCCTGCTCTCTCTTCCAATATCCAAAGCAAGTTTGCAATGACAGGACGGGAGCCGCGAGGCTCCAGTCCTGTCATTGCAAACAGCAGTGTCCCGGGGTAGGCACCCCGGGACACTGCAGGAGCCGGCCCTGGGGGTGGCGGTCCCCAGGGCCATCAAGGGCTCCAGGAGGGGGGCCGCGCGGCCCCCTCCCTACATTTTGAAAGCCCCGGGAGGTGGTGGTCCCCGGGGCTTGGGAGTCAAAACGGACCTCCATTTTAATTTCTTAGTGCCCCGGGAGGTGGTGGTCCCCGGGCGTGTGGGGGCTGGAGCCCCCCACACAGGTTACTAATTTAAAAAAAGAAGCCCCGGGGAGGTGGTGGTCCCCGGGGCTGCGGGAGGGCGCAGAGCCCTCCCGCACCATTATACATAAGGCCCCAGGGGGTGGTGGTCCCCGGGGCTTGGGGGACCTTAGAGGCCCCCACACATAAATTAACCCCCCAGCATGCCCCCGGGACTTGGCCCACCCGGGGGCCAGTGTATCGAGCGCGGGAGACCGCGCTTCGTTTTTTCGGCAGGGTTCGCACTCCCTGAGCGCATCCTGCCGATTTAAAAAAAAAAAAAAAATTTTTTGCCCAGGGGTCCTTGTGGGACCCCTGAGCAGACCTAGGGGGTCAGGGTGTTTCTACCCTGCCCCCTTTGTGCGCTTGCGCACTTGTTTCTGTCCCTCGGTTCTACCGAGGGACAAAATAACTGCCAACACTTCCTGGTTTGGAGTGTTGACAGCCAATTAACATAAAGCTCGTGCTCGGGAGGATCCGCGGCCCTAGATATCACTATCTTTTTACTTTTGATTTTCTCAGCAACTACTGAACGGATTTACACCATTTAACAAAAGGGTTCTTTCTGAACCAAGAACTACCTCTTTGCCAAATTTGGTGTAATTCCGTTCAACAGTTCGGGCTGTAGCCGTGTCTAAAGTTTCCTATGGAAAATTGCATGGGGAAAACGCGTTTTGGGACCCCCTTTTTCTCGGCCCCCGCTTGACGAATCCCCCGAGATTTTCAGGGTAGGAGCGGACCGGAGCGGGCCATAAAGTTTGAAAATTTTGCGAAGATACGTCAACCGGCAAGAGAGTTATTTCAAATAGAATGTCGCGGATTTCCTATGGATAATAGGTTGTAACTATAACTACTACTGGCGACCGCCAGTAGATAATATATATAAATATGTATATATATACATGTATATATATAGATGAGTGAAAATTGAGCTGCTAAACTTAAATTGACATCTCGCCATTAAGATTTTGATATATTATCCTATAAATACTGCGGTTTTCTTGCTAATAGGGCCAGCGCACTTGCGCGAGATAAAATAGGCAACAGCGTTTCTTAACTGCACCGGTTGGTACTGGTAGCAATAAAGTTTGGTGAGCTTGAATTGTGAGCTTGGTGCAATACGGAAATTGAGTGAATTCTGTATAATGAATGCATCACACATACTGTGCTTTTTTAGCCACACTCGCATTCAGTATAATGATTTTAAACTGATTTGAAATAATATCGGTTTATGTTGATTTATAACATGCAATTACTTTTATGTATTGGAAAGTCTGTTTACACTGTTTATTACGCTTACACGCGTTAAGAGCGTCATAAACTGTTCTTTACATCATGGCAATGCAGAGGAATGCTAAACGTAGTGAGGCAGCCATAAGAATGTTTGATACTAATGCAGATACGGATGACACTGAACAATCTGAATTGGTAAACACCAGAACCACTACCCAAAATAAAAAACAATTATGGGACACCCTATGGAGAGAGTTAAAACAGGAACAAACTAAGTGATGGTAGGCTACCACTCTGCAAAAATTCATTGACGTGGGACGTGTCCCACGTGGCCTTAGGATTTTTATCACTCCAACTTTCAATAACCCGGATCCGGAGCTAGTAGATGAGTGGGCAGGCAACAACCATAACTGCTTGACAATCATGTTGGGACTACTAGTTAAATATGCCAGGAAGGACTGTGAGAAACTGGCAATTAAGATTGAAACCCTAACAACGAAATTAAAACCTTGTGCACATCAGATGAATTCCAAATGGATATGACAAAAATGGAAACTAAACTGGAGAAAATAGAAGATGACATAAAGGCGAAGAAACATCGGAAATCTTACCGAGATCAAGTCGATTCCTACAAAGGCCAAATACTAACATTTGCAAAACAGTACGATCATCTACGTAATCAGACACTGGACAGTAAAGTTAATAAGAGCACGAACAAAGCCAGAATAGTCACATCTGGCATCAAAGACCACGAGAAGACCAATGAACCAAGTGAAACAGGAGAAAGTGACAATAATGAGGGTGATGTGTCCGTTGTCTCCGAACAATTGGGAGCAAAAACCAAAATTTTAAACGAGTTTACGCTCATGGCACAGGGAAGAATGTCAGTCCAACACAAACAAAGTGCCACCGGCTACAGAGGCGTGGTCGAGGAGGGAGAGGAGACGGAAAAGCAACCGCAACATCACGAGGAGACTCAGAGAGCCCAGTGGGAAGCCAAACAAGGGGCCAAAAGAAATCAAAATGACTGACGAAAAAACAGTAATCAACCTTTCAGGTCGGGAGCTCAGTTCCGCTGAAACTGAGGTTCTTTCCCTTGGGCTAGCTTTTTGTCCTACTGCTAATTTTCATTACACTCAGAGTCGTATTGACCTTTTTCAATTCACACGCAAACTTAGGTTAAAGAAGTGGTTTGCGACAAGAGTATCTGACACTAATGTAAGAATGAATGAAGTGCCAAGTAATATCAGTATTGGTGATATCGAATTGTTACATGCTATGAACGAATTGGAAGGTAACCCAGAGTTTATTGATGACCCGTACCTGAATCTCATCAACGATAACATTAGACTTGATTTGTGTCATCACAGTGGTTTAAAACCCAAATCAATTTTCTCCCCCAAATCACAAATGATGCGATTGATGTGTTTGAAAAAGGAGTTATACAGGAGCTAAATAAGGTACTCAGAAAAAAGAAAAAATACACAAGTCAGAACATTACGAGTGAACACGTAAAGGCCATACAGTCAATTAAAAATTATACAAGTATAGTTGTCAAAAAATCTGATAAAGGTGGGAACGTGGTGGTTATGTCGAAAGAAATGTATTTACATGAAGGCAATTGTCAACTTGATGATAGAGAGAAATACGAGATCACCACCAGAGCAAAATATGAATCCACAAATAGAAAATATCAAGAACAGTTGGGAGAATGGAGGGAGAGGGGCCTTTTAGAGTGGGAGGAATATGAATTCCCCAAATGTAAATTCCCCAAACTGCCAGCCTTATATCTCCTTCCGAAACTGCACAAAGATAGCGTTAACCCCCCGGGAAGACCCATTGTTTCATCTAGAGGCAGCTGTCTCGAAAACACATCACGCTATGTGGACTTCTACCTTCAACCACTAGTACAGGGACTACCATACTTTATAAAAGACACGAGCGATTTTTTGAGAATCGTAGACAGCATTGAATGGGCGGATCAATTTTTACTGATGTGCCTGGATGTAAACAGCCTTTATACCTGTATTCCGCACTAATTAGGTATAAAGGCATGCCGCCATTTTCTGAGGAACAGATCTGTATCGTATCCATTCCATACAGAAATGATAATTGACATGATGTACACTTGTCTGACTCAAAACTTCTTTATATTTGATAAACAAATATATCGACAAATTCTCGGGTCGGCGATGGGAACCTGCTTCGCCCCCGGTTTTGCGGGGCTCTACCTGGGCTAGTGGGAGGAGCAGGTGGCCAGAAAGTTGTCCTCATATAAAGAACATGTTATAACATGGGTGAGATATATTGACGATATATTTTGTGTCTGGAAAGGAAGTACTGAACAAGCCATTCATTTTGTGGAGACACTGAATGATAATGCCTTAAATCTAAAATTCAGCAGTCAATTCAATAAGGAGACTATTGACTTCCTCGATTTGAGACTACAGGTAGTGGGTAAGCGCCTGGAAAGTCATCTGTTTAGAAAAGAAACAGCCGGGAACAGCTTGCTTCACGCTCGGAGCTGTCACCCCGGGAATCTGATACGTAGCATTCCTCTGGGTGAACTATTAAGAGCAAAGAGGAATTGCAGTAGTGATGAGGGATACGAAATCGAAAAAATAGTGATGACTGAAAGATTCCTTGACAGAGGTTATACTGAAACCATCATCAATAAAGCATGTCGAGAGGTTTCCAAACGAGAAAGAAAGGATTTACTGAAACCAAGAGTAGTGAGACGGTCGAAAACAATAATCAAATTAGGTTCATCACCACTTATTCTAACCAATCCCAAGAAGTTAGAAACAGTCTAGATACATTTTGGAATGTATTAAAGACAGATAAGGATTTATCATTGGTGGTTGAAACCTATCCACAAATCACATACAGAAAGGCAAGATCACTTAAAGACATGGTGTGTCGAACCCTTGTTACCCCTGATGCTAAACTTAATACGATACAAGGGTTTTTCACATGTAACAAATGCAAGGCATGCAAATACAGTAAAAACTGTAAACAAGTAAGATTGTCGACTGATCACACGCCTTTTGTAATTTCAAAACATGTTTCGTGCAATACAGACTATGCAATTTATGCCCTAAAGGGCCCGTGCGAAAAGTACTACATCGGAAGCACCATCCATCAAGCGAAAAAAAGAATCCTTGAACATCTTAGGGCAATTAAGAAGGATGATAAACAATACCCGATGGCTAGACATTTTAAAATACAACATAATCAGAACAGCAGCCTCCTATCATTTTGTGTACTAGACACCATCCCCGTTAGAGAGAGGGGGGGCGACAGAGTGTTGGAACTTAGACGCCTGGAGTAAAAAATTATAATAGAATACCGTACCACATATCCATTAGGGCATAACATTGATGAGGAATTAGCGGTGCATTTGGGATAGTGTCAAACCAGATATGTTAGATTTTCATCCTAACTGTAATGCAACTGTAAATTGTAGATTTTATGCATTTTGACCTCTACTACGATTTAGCGTTATCACTGTAAATTTGTAGCACTGTATTTTTCACTTAATGGCTAATAGCACTTTTTTGTGTGTTTTTTTGCAGATTTCCTCATAAACTTGTGTGAGGCGAGTGGAAGGCAAAATGAGTAACAAATATCGACAAGGGGATGCATACCAACAATTATATTTTGATAGAGGATTTTTGAATTTTTTGAATTGATTGAAACCTTTCAATAGTAAGCGGCGCGATTAAAACAGGATAAGAAGTCCCTAGTCTTTAGTACGGTGCCATTGCAACGTGGCATGTAATATTTAAGAGCAATGGATCGTGATGATCAGTGTGCCAGCAGCACAGGGATAACATCAACAGCCTTGTCACTAGATAACATTTACAAATGCCCACTGGGGCTTGACGGCAATGAGTGAATATTGAGCTGCTAAACTTAAATTGACATCTCGCCATTAAGATTTTGATATATTATCCTATAAATAATGCGGTTTTCTTGCTAATAGGGCCAGCGCAGTTGCGCGAGATCAAAAAGGCAACAGCGTTTCTTAACTGCACCGGTTGGTACTGGTAGCAATAAAGTTTGGTGAGCTTGAATTGTGAGCTCGGTGCAATACGGAAATTGAGTAAATTCTGTATAATGAATGCATCACACATACTGTGCCTTTTTAGCCACACTCACATTCAGTATAATGATTTTAAACTGATATGAAATAATATCGGTTTATGTTGATTTATAACATGCAATTACTTTTATGTATTGGAAAGTCTGTTTACACTGTTTATTACGCTTACACGCCATATGACGTTTATTTAAATCACTACGTGTTGCAACTTCGACACTCGTGACCAAGGGAACGTGTTTCCCGAAACGCGTTGAGTTGTTCATTTCCTAAATAAAACCTGCTGAAAGCAATTTTGGGGCCGTGGAGTGTTGTTTAAACAAGGAGACGACGCGTGATATGGATAAATATATATGGTGCATTTTAAGTTGGGGAATTAATTCCCCTTCAATCCTGAGGGCCCCTGGGGGCCAACTAGCCCACCAGGTACCTCCAGTAAGCGCCACAGGGCTGCGTTGCAGAGAGGTGGTCCAGGCCACGCCCCTTTTTACACCTCTCTGCAACACAGCTCTGTGGCGCTTACTGGAGGTACCTGGTGGGCTAGTTGGACCCCAGGGACCCTCAGGATTCAAGGGGACTTTATCCCCCAACTTAAAATGCGCCACGGGGTGCGTTTGCACAGTGGTGAAGGGAGGGGGCGGGCCTGAGGTGATATGTGTGCAAACACGCCCTGTGGTGCGTTTTAAGTTGGGGAATTAATTCCCCTTCAATCCTGAGGGCCCCTGGGGGCCAACTAGCCCACCAGGTCCTCCAGTAAGCGCCACAGGCCTGCGTTGCAGAGAGGTGGTCCAGGCCACACCCCTTTTTACACCTCTCTGCAACGCAGCTCTGTGGCGCTTACTGGAGGTACCTCGTGGGCTAGTTGGACCCCAGGGACCCTCAGAATTCAAGGGGACTTTATCCCCCAACTTAAAACGCGCCACGGGGCGCGTTTGCACAGTGGTGAAGGGAGGGGCGGGACCTGAGGTGACATGTGTGCAAACACACCCTGTGGCGCGTTTTAAGTTGGGGAATTAATTCCCCTTCAATCCTGAGGGTCCCTGGGGGCCAACTAGCCCACCAGGTACCTCCAGTAAGCGCCACAGGGCTGTGTTGCAGAGAGGTGGTCCAGGCCACGCCCCTTTTTGCACCTCTCTGCAATGCAGCTCTGTGGCGCTTACTGGGGGTACCTGGTGGGCTAGTTGGACCCAGGGACCCTCAGGATTCAAGGGGACTTTATCCCGCAACTTAAAACGTGCCACGGGGCGTGTTTGCACAGTGTTGAAGGGAGGGCGGGGCCTGAGGTGACATGTGTGCAAACACGCCCTGTGGCGCCTTTTAAGTTGGGGAATTAATTCCTTTCAATCCTGAGGGCCCCTGGGGGCCAACTAGCCCAGCAGGTGCTTCCAGTAAGCGCCACTGCGCTGCGTTGCAGAGAGGTGGTCCAGGGCACGCCCCTTTTTACACCTCTCTGCAATGCAGCTCTGTGGTGCTTACTGGAGGTATCTGGTGGGCTAGTTGGACCCCAGGGACCCTCAGGATTCAAGGGGACTAAATCCCCCAACTTACAACGCGCCAGGGGGCGCGTTTGCAGAGTGGTGGAGAAAGGGGGCATGGCCTTTGTCTACCTCTCACCAATCCCACTGCGTGGGCCTTACTGGAGGTAAAAGGTAGGCTAGTTGGCCCCTAAAGGTCCCCCAGCAGTGAAGGGGACTTCAATACCCATCCAAGAGCGTGCCAGGTAGCGTGTTTGTAGAGTGGTGGGCAAAGTGGGCGTGGCCTGGTACGAGTACTTACCAGTGCTGCTGTGTGGGACTGACTGGAGGTAATAGTTTGGGAAGTTGCCCCCAAGGATGTCCTTGGGGGCCAACTACCCCTCTTGTTACCTCCAGTAAGTCCCACACAGTGAGATTGCTAAGACGTCTTCAGAGGCCATGGCCCCCTTTCTCTACCACTCTGCAAACGTGTCTTGTGGCAGACTACGGGATGGGGGATGAAGTCCAATTTTGTCCTGAGGGAGTTTGGGGGCCATGAATCCCTCCTGGTACCTCCTGTAAGTCCTACGCAGCGGAATTCCTGAGCGTTGGTTGGACGCCCAGCACCCTTTCTCCACCACTATGCAAACGCGACTACTAGTTAAAGTAGCATATTTCTGCACCTCTGACTTAGAGGTAGTTTTAATCCCCCTGCCCTATTATGTACTGGGGCCTTACAGAGGAGGTCATGCTAATCACAGGGGTACCCCAACGCATAGTGTTCCCTAGTGTATGTAGGTATTTTCACTGTATTCTAAGTGTCTTTTAGCATAGCACTGGCTCTAGGCCTGGTTAGTCAGACTCAGTTACCACCAGTACCCGTCTGAAAAAGTTGTGGGCACAGGATGATTTTGCAACAAGGCCTCTTTCTGCTCCTCTGTTGGTTCTTTCTGCACATGTCTTGCTTCTTCCTGCACTTTTCTTCGTCTTTGTGGACTTCTGTTGCTTCTTTCTGCATTTCTTTTGCTTCTTTCTGTGCGTTTTTTCTTCTTTCTTCACATGTCCTACCTCTGTAGGCATAGTTAGAAACTAGCATTTAAAAAACCTTTGAAATTCACTTAAAAAACCATAGGTTTCAGGCACGTTATAGTTAGAAATTAGCATTTAAAAAACCTTTGAAATTCACTGAAAAAACCATAGGTTTCAGGCATGTTATAGTTAGAAATTAGCATTTAAAAAACCTTGGAAATTCACTGAAAAAAATCATAGGTTTCAGGGGCGTTATAGTTCGTTGGACATTTCACTCGTACAAAACCATAGAAATTCCCCTGTTATAGTTAGTTCAGCTAACTATAACTCGCGCCCCCGCAATGCACTGCTGATGACGTCACATATTACATCACTCATGACATGGTCAGTGACATCACTGATGACATCTCAAATGACATCACTGATGACATCAATCACAGCCCCCATTAAAAATGTTTAAGTGCAAACAATTAATTGATCCCACATCATGTTACTAAGTGATTAATAAAACATAAAATCCTTAGGGAAATGAAGCACTGAACATATTTGGAGGAGAAATTAATTCAGCCAATGACTAATATGATGTCAATATCTGACGTCAGGGCAATCATAGGAATGTGTGGAAGTAATTTTCTTGAATTAACCCATTGGGAGATCTAGAGTCAAGCTGTACAATATATTTGGTTTCCAACTGCCTCAGCATCCGCTCTCGATTGCCACCCCTTGCTAACTTTGGGATCGAGTCGATGACAAAGTATTTAATATGATTTAAATTGCTATTGTGGTTCTCAGCAAAATGGCGTGCAACAGGGTAATTATGGTCCACGTTCGTAATTGCCCTGAGATGTTGATGGGTTCTTTTAGGGACCTGTAGTTTGGTGCTTCCTACATATTTCCGTTTGCATTCGTACTCCAACACATAAACTGCATATTCACTTTCACAACTGAATATTACTCGGATTTTCTGTGGTTTTTCATTGAATGGAGTGGAGTACTCATAGGGGTTTTTGCCAAATATTCAGCCCCCTACATGTCAAGCATTTATAGAAGCCATTTCTTGTAGCCAACTTCTTTTCTCAACAACCTCTGGGCTGCTTATCACTAGGGCATGTCTCATAGAAGGAGCCTTCCTATAAGCCATACATGGAGCATTAGGCAAGGAAGGTCCTAATACCACGTCCCCCTGTACTGGGTGCCAATGTTTCCTCATAATGGCCTTTATTTGTTTTTCTTGTTTGCTGAATCCCCCAATCAATCTTATGGTCAGATCGGATGTTTGGGAACGTCTATTAAATAATTGTTCCTCCCTACTTTTTTGATTAGGTTTTACCAGGGCAGAATCAAGTATATCTTTTTTGTGGCCTCTTTGTACAAATCTACTGACAATATCAGTTTGGCCCGCAAGTACATCTTTATTACAGCTGCAATTTCTCCTGAGACGGAGCATGTCCCCATAGGAGATACTATTTTTAAGATGTAGAGGGTGGAAACTGTCAGTATGTAGCATTGAGGTTCCTGCAGATGTATACCTGTATATCAAGAAAGTCCACCTGAGTTCTACTAATGTGCGCCATAAATTGGAGGTTGATGGTATTAACATTGATTAGTCTAACAAAGGGTTCAGCTGATTTGATGGTACCTCTCCAGACCATGAATAAGTCATCAATATATCTTAGCCAGAAGACTACATGGTCATTCCACAAGTTACTGTGGTTAGCGATGAGCACCTGCTCCTCCCACCAGCCCATGTTTAAACACGCGTAACTGGGGGTGAAGCAGGTGCCCATCGCTGTACCACGTCTCTGCTGGAAGATCTCCCGATTGAAATAAAAAAAGTTGTTTTCAAGACACCATTTAATCATGCATAAAGACATGCGACTATGCTCAAACATTGTTAGTGGTCTACTCTTCATTAAAAATTCAACTGCATTAATCCCATCATGATGGCTAATGCTTGTATAAAGCGAACAGACATCTAATGTCATCAGCAAGTAATCCGAATGCCAAGGCATGTTGTAAACATGTTTTAAAAAATCGCCTGTGTCCAAAATAAAAGATGGAAGGTTCTTTGCAAAGTTCTGGAGAAAAAAGTAAATGTATCGGGAAGTGTTTTCAAATGTGCAATTATTGCAGGGTCTGCCTGGGGGTTTAATTTGTTTTTATGGACTTTCAGTAGTAAATATAGATGAGGGATTGTAGGAAAATCATTTTTTCAGGAATTGCCATTCCTCATAACTTAACAAGCCCTCAACTCTCCATGTGGATATTTGCCTCCGATACTGTAAATCTATTGCCATTACTGTTTCCAAATTACTTTTCACATAGCATACAGTATCTTTGAGTTGCTTGTATGCCTCCTCAAGATAATCCTTTAGAGGCCATAGCACAATGTTGCCCCCTTCATCTGCATTGCGTATGACCACGTCACATTGCTTTCAAAATTTTTGAATTAAATTAGAATATTGCACTTGTCGTATGCTTTTCTTTTGGCCCGTTGAATAGTGTGATTTAATTTTTCGGCGACCCCTACTACAACACTGAGGATACAATTGACAAGAATGCATTGCAAGGCATTCTAAGGAAACAGCCAGATTTTTAATAACTGCCAGAACTTTACAAAGTTAGATTCAGCACGGAGGAGGAGTGGCCGGGAATTGCAGTGAACAGCAGTGACTATGGTAACTGTTTTGAAGCAGAAGTTAGGCACTGCTAACAGATTTTCATTTGAGGATCTCAGTTGGCAATAAGGACAGTACAAACAGAATTTCATCTGAAGCAATGAAAGTTGGGTCTGAGAATTACCCTATGGGCTAGACTCATTGACTTAAAAGGAATCAGCTGTTTTACTGAAGCCAGTGCAGAAATGCCAGGGTAGGGGAAGACATGAACTTTAGGGTAGAGTCGAAGAGCAATGCAGATGAAAAGGTTTGGTACTAATGGATTTCAATAGGCCAGACGGGAGGGCACAAAAGCACTCAGTATCTTAAGGTTCTGGGCAAAAGTAAAGATATAGAGAATGAAGTACAAAAACAGGAGCTGACAAAAGTAGAATTTCATTCAGCTGCGTTGTAAACTCCACCGCTTTAGCAGCTGAAGAGGTGGCTGTTGCTAGGCCCAAAAACATGGTAAAATAGATCTTGCCAGAATGTTTATTTTTGTTTATTTGTTTGTATTGGCCTCTTCTATCTGAAGGTCTGCAGACAAATGTTCATGAAAACATACCAAGGGAATACTAGGGTAGGGCTGAGGGGGAGGTCAAGGACTACGTAAGCCAAATTTAGTAAAGGAGGTATAGAAAGAAATGATGCAAACATAGATAAAGGAGATAAGTAGCATATTAAGTTGAGGAAAGAAAGATAAAAAATGTAAGAATATAAAGAAAGATGGGTAGATAGAAATGGGAAAGGAGGAAGTGGAAAAGAAAGAATGGTAGGAATGGCAGGAGCTTGAAACAAAGGAGGGAAGAGTGAAAAGAACAAAAGAAGGAACAGTATAACAGTGGATGGAAGAGTTAAAAGTGAAAGTGTGGAAGTGTGAAAGGATCAATTAATGGATAAATGGCTAAAAATATAGATTGAAGGGTGAAATGACGAATGAAGGAACAACAAAAAGATCAATCAGTGAAAGGATGGATGGAAGGAAGGGTGGAATGATGGATGAAACTCTGAAAGGTACAAGTGGTAAATAGATGGATGATGAAAGGGTAAAAGGATGGATGATAGGATGGATAGAAGGGTGAAAAGATAAATGAGTGGAAGAGTGAAAGGATGCATCAGTAGATAAATCGACTCATGTGAACACAATGGTAAATGAATTGATGGAATGTTGAAGGAATGGATGACAGATAAATGAGGAAAGGATGAAAGAATCAAAAGATGAATGTATGGGTGAAAGGAAAAATGAAAGAATAGATAGAATGATTTGTGAATAAATGAAGCAATGAATGGAAAAGTCAATGTATGATGGAATGATGGAAAGATGGAAGGATGTGTTAGACCTGACATCCTTGGAATGGCATTTCTCCAAACCTTTTGGCCTTCACTCTCTGATTTTTGCTGAACTCATGTTTGTTGGCATTAGGACTCTGTGCACTTTCCCTTGCTAACCAGGGCAAAGTGCTTGAGCTCTCCCCTCTAACCATGGTAAAATTGGCATACACCCAATTGGCACATTTATTTACTTGTACGTCCCCTGTAAGTGGTACTACATGTACCCAGGGCCTGTCAATTAATTACTACCAGTGGGCTGCGGCACACATTGTACCACTCACAAAGATGGCACTGTAAAACATGTAATACACAATAATAAAAAAAAAACATAAACAAATGAATAACAATTAAAAATATAAAACATGTGAAACATTATTCAAATAACATTAATTTATGTATAATGGAAAAATACGCTATCAACCAAACACCCAACAACCCCACTGCCCAAAATGTGAATGTAATACCTAATTTAAAAATATTATACATGAAAAGCTATCAATTTAAGTTCATAATTAGCAATAGTTTTACAGTAGCTGCCCCCCTGTCAGTGCATACCCTTGATGAGGTGAGAAAACTGCTCTGAGAGTAGTAACAATCGTTCAGGCCTTTTGGCAGGAAGACAAGTGTGTGAGGTATGTGACTATCAGCTTAGGAAAGGCAGTTGTGGAGGGTTCAGGACCATCATTAACTTGAAACCAGGGTGGAGGGGCTCTAGAAATTCATAGTTAAGTGTAAAGGGATACCTGGGAAAGAGAAGCCCTTGAACCCCAAGATATACAGTGTAGCTAGTTTGGCACAGCCCCGTGGGATATGAAGCTGGCCCCACTACCAGTTTGGTGTACTTTAGGAGGAAGGGACGCTTCTTCACTCCATGACCCACCCCTGGCTGGCTCATCAGCCTCCTCCAAGGGAAGAATGGGTCTGCCATGTATGACTTTACTCAGAATAGAGAACTGTTGGATAGTTTGCAATAAGGCACACAGAATGTGCTGCAAAATCAGAACACATCTGCACCTTTGAATGAACAGGAGAGGACTGGACCTGTTTTATGTGACCTGTGTGGAGACCTGAAAGTTTATGCCTACTCCCACTTTTACCCAGGACTGAGAAGTGGACTCCAAGGGTCAGATGACTGTGGCTACAGGAACACAACAAACTAAAAGATACCTTTTTCCTGGAGTGGCAGCTAATTTAGCAAATAGACCTGGCCTATCCCTGAGGTGCTGGAAGCCTTGGAAGAACCAATAGGAATGGTTTCAGAAAGTCTGAAAAGTATGGATTCAAAACCATTTTGGACTTCGAAGACCTCTGTGGCTACAGTGGAACCTTGCGGCAAAGGTGTCTGATTTTGAGAGGAGTTTATTCAATACAGCTTCTACTCTTGCCCCGCTGGAGGATTTTTGAGCTCTAAAAATTAGATTAAGTCCAAAAGTAGAAATCTTGATCAGGCCAAACCAAAACAATTATTTGACCAACGACAGGATTTTAGTGGGTGAGAATTTTTATTTTCCCACTCTGAGATTTTCCTGCCAAAACCAACAGCTTCATCAGAACCTTGTCCAATGGCTATTCGACTTTGAGAGGCCTTCACCAGATACAGCCTGCAATCATGTCGGCTGCAGGGTTTCAACTTGCATTTCAGGGACTAACTTAGAAGGTAAAATCTTTGACCAGGATGACACACTTGGAGTATTGGAACTCCAATTCATTGCAGTAGGCCTGAAATAGCCTCTTGGTCCCGGTCAACTGTGAACAGTGATTTATATAGCGCCTTACTTTTCTTAGCGCTTTTTGCTGTAAAACTTGAAAAAATTCATATTTTCTGGTTCCCCTTTTTGAATTTGTTACCACAGAAGAGAGATAAAGAGGAGAAAGGCACCTCTACAGTCCTCCAACAAAATCACAAACCACAATATAGTAGGGTGCCAATGTCTGACAAAAGGGCACGGGACCCCAAGTCAGGTCCAGTACCTCCTATTACGAGTCGAGTGGGGGCCGTTCAGAGCGGGCAGGCCATCCTTAATGGAAGAGGATGCCTCACACACATAATAGTGTCATTCTTCATCATCAGCATCCTCTCCCCACCCTAACAAGGTGGACTCAACCTCCACGAAGACTTGTCGGTAGGGGGGAGTTCTTACATAAAACTACTGGACAGTCACGGGATCCAGGTGAGTTAAAAAAACCTTCGGGTTCCTCAGTTATCACTTTTATTCGTTAGGACTGTAGGAATATTAAAAATCCAATCTAATGACATGTATCACAGAGTACAATCACTCATGCCCGCCCTATATTTGCCAAATATCCCGCTCTGAACGGCCCCCATGCGACTCATAATAGGAGGTACTGGACCCGACTTGGGGTCCCATGCCCTTTCATCTGACATTGGCACCCTACTATATTGTGGATTTTGTCCCCTTTTTGAATTTTCATAAATCTTGTGTCATTTTTATAATTATACATTTTTTGATTTTCAGAAAGTGGTTGCGTGATTTGTATTTTGTTGTTTTTTGACCTTTTGATTGTTTTGGTACTGCTAAATACTTTACACACTTTTCCTTTGCTTTAGCCTGTTATCTCCGAACCTTAGCTTCCAAGGGTGGAGCACACAGTTATTATTTAACCTATGTATTGGAGTTGACAAGATTTTGGGCGTATTACTTTAGAAGGACTTACAATCCTCACATCTAATAACCATTACAATGGTAATACAGTATTATTTAGATGATTTTTAGGAGTACCCGGCTAAATCATTGATGAAGTAGTGCAGTTCATGCCATTGGCTTATGCCA
This sequence comes from Calotriton arnoldi, assembly GCA_963921515.1. Classification (NCBI taxonomy): domain Eukaryota; kingdom Metazoa; phylum Chordata; class Amphibia; order Caudata; family Salamandridae; genus Calotriton; species Calotriton arnoldi. The sequence goes on along the minus strand of CAWUFW010006795.1, from coordinate 1,013,177 downwards.
ACTCAAGCATTTTTTAATAAAATCATGCAGTTTATATTCATATGTTCACAATTTCTAGACAAAATGAAATCACACATTAATTTGGCAATATATTTTCTGGTCCTCCTGAGTTCAGAACTACCTCAAAGCACTAGCTGTTTGTGTGCAATAGATATGCATGCAGACAGCTACACTGAAAATAATCAGATTATTTTGCAAATATCAGAGGTTAGCTGCCATATGGCTGGCCAACTTCAGGACTGCCTTTTTTTTAAGGTTCATCAGTGGATGAATCTTAACTGCCTTAAGGTGAATGGTGATAAAACTGAAATTATCTAGTTTATTACATCATCATTCCCTCAGGAACTTTCATTTTGGCTGGAGGAGCTAGGCCCTATGTCTCCACCTGACCATGCTTTTACTTTTTGTGATCAAATTTCCTCAAAAGTGAAATCAAGGGCGCCCCCCCCCCCAGTTTGAACAAATCTTCAATGACACAGAATAATGGAAGCAAGTAACCCCAATCTTTCATAGAATAGTTCAGTTGACTCTTATATCCATCCACCCATTAATCATCCCACCTTTTTTATCCACCTATACAGTCATCCATCCATTCACATTTCCATCCTTTTATCCTGTAAGAAATTGGGTTATTGGTTGAAACGGATGAAGCTCCACTCAAACAATAAACAATACTTGTCAGGATGAACCCCAAATGTCTCTAAATTAACCCATGTTTAACCCTCAGGTAGCTTGGCACAAAAGCAGTCAGGATTAACTTAGAGGAAATGAGTAAAGTATTTATGGAGCACTCAAACAGTAATAAAGTGAAAACATAACCTAAAAAAAGTCCCAAACCAATTTAGAAAAATAGAGTACATTGTAATAAATACAATGAAACAAGAACAACAAAAATCCAATCAGTATACCTGGAGATATTGATTTCTAAAGATTTAGGTAAAAATGGTGTCATGAAGCAGAAAGCACCAATTGTGGTTATTTGGTTGTGCTGGACCGGGGGCAAGTCACACATTCAAGCAGATCGTGATGGAGCACGGGTTGGATCTGTAACCAGGTTGGTTCCACTTAAGTGTTACCTTCCCAAGTCCTGAGCGAAGGGGGCTGCTCATGTCAGTGTTGGCCGCAAGGAGAAGGCTGCCAGTACGAGGATCAGGTCAAGCATCATGGACAGTCGTTGAAGTGAGAAGAGCCGGTCGTCGCTGGAGCTGCACGTTGGGTGACCATCTCTGACAGTCTCTATTAGCATGAAGAGCAAGTCTCTCTGGAGTTTCACATTTGCAGTCATCACGGGCAGTCAATTCTTGGCACAAAGACATCACTTTGCAGACACAAGGAGCCCAAATTTCAGCATTTTCACCTTTTCTTGAGGGAGAGTTCACACTAATGCCAGTCAAGGGTCCAGGACCTGGAGGGCACCTCTTGGGGATCAGCACTGACTCCAGCAGAAGGTCTTAGGCAGGTCCAGGCAAGTTCAATTGGTGCTCGAGAGCTGCACGGTTGTAGAGTGGTCTCTGGAAGTTTGTTGTGTCCCTGCAGCTCATACAGGCATTCAGTCAGCTGACATTGGAGTCACTTCTGGGTAGGGGTATACTGAAATCAAGGAAATCAGGTGCAATCTTCCTTCTTCAGACATCAAGGAAGTCCATCCAGCAGCAGGGCAAACCTACTGGCAACAGGGAAGTCCTGCTTCTGATGAGAGGTTCTACAGGTCCCACTATATATCTGATGCCAGCCATTCAGTGGGGGAATTCTTTGACCAAAACTGGTTCTGGCCAGTTTTTCCTCTTCCCCTGTTTCTGGCTCCAAACTGTCTAGCCATCCTGTTAGGAAGACCCTCTCCTCTCACACCTAGGTTTCCTTTGTATTACTGTCTAGAAGGAATACACAACCCAGAACAGCAGAGCCACTCACAGTCATGTGACTCTGGACAGTGTCAGAAGGGCACCAGAGCAACAGAGCAGGAAAATGCCAACTTTCTAAAAGTGGCATTTTTAAAATTGTGACTTAAAATCTGACTTTACCATCAAAGAGGATTTTAAATTATAATTCAGGAGTGACTTATGGGTATGGGTATTATAAAGGAAAATTTAGGCCTGACAAAAAGTCTATTTTGCCAGGTCAAAAAGGTAGCTTTAAACTGTAATGAAGACTGCAGTACTGTTCCATTGAGGGAGCGCCCCGAAATGCTGTAGGGCATTTTTCAACAATATATTTCATTCCTGGGGTACCACTAGAAAGGGCAGGGCCACCATAAACCTTTTTTTAATGTTGTATGGTGCTGCAGGGAGTGCAACAGCCCCCAGCAAAGTAACAAAACACAGAAAGTCTCCTGGGTCATGGAATCCATGACCCTAATAGAGCTTACCATTTTTAAAGCACTCCAAGCTGGAGGGTATGCTCTTCAGCTGGAGTGCAGAGACCCCTTGTGGTTGGTTTTATGGCTACACTTTGTGGCTTGAAATGTTGAAAAAAGCATCAAACACATGTTTTTAATAAAAATACTTTATTCAAAATAATCTGAAACAATCACTATTATTAAACATTACAATGTGTAAATTTACGACATATACACTTGATTATAATTATCAGTGACTTTTTAATAAAGCCAATAAGTGTAATTAATATATGTTGATGTGCTGGCATCTCAATAAAGCCAACCACTTTTTTGTATTTTGACCCCTTGACTATGCCATTAGCTGTACCTTACTTAAAATGACAATTTTTACATTATTACATCACATAGTTGGCCGTGCGCAGCAGTCGGGGGTTTGGCACCTGCGAGGGCATTGGGTGCAGTCAAGCTCTGCACCAAACCCTAGGCCGTGCATGGCCTTTGGCCGTGCACTGCGGGGGGTTGGGAGCCCATGGGGGGTTGTGTGTAGGGCCTGGCCTTCCACTGAGTGCTGCAGAGGTTGGATGTCCGCCAGGGGGTTGAATGCAGAGCCTGACCTAAGACCAAGCAATGCGCCCAACCTCACACTATGCACGGCGATGTTTTTTTTACTTTACATTTAAAAAAATGGAAATTCACAACAAGTTGAAGGTTAAAGGGATTTTATAGTTAGGAATTGTAATTACATCTTATTTTAAATTAAAAAAAACTTAGAACAAAAGTTAAAGGGGCATTATATTTGGGTGAAAATGCCAGTTAAAACATATAATTTAAAAAACAAAGCAACTGAAATTCCCCAGTTATACTTATCTAAAGTAACCATAATTGGTGCTCTAAAGTAACTATAACTCGAGCCCTTGCCATGCAATGCTAATTATCACACATATTGCATCACTCATGACATGTTCTATGGCATCATTGATAACATCACTGCAACATCTGAAATTACATCATATACATATAGATATTCATGTTATATGATTCATTTATTATGTTGTATTTTAAAATTAGTCATAAGTAATTAACTTATATTTTATATATTATTATTTTATTAATATTACAAGTTAAAAATATTGTTTTAAAAAAATAATATTTTTATTGCTTGTGGGGTATATTGGGGAAAGAGATTGGTACTGTTTTTATTAGTAACAAACATTTAAATATGTAAAATTTAAAAATACTATGTTTTCAGTTTTCATGTTTCAATTGTTAGTTTGAGGTCTCTTTTTGCTTAAAAAGTTTTAGTAGTTTTAACTTTTTTTTAAAAATTTAACATTTTAAAATGTATGAAAAATACTTGTTTTATTTCCAATTTTCAGATATGTTAGTGATTCATAGGCTCTGCAATTTTTAAAATGCATTTTCTAAAATAATTTTTGGTAGGTACTTATATAAGTTAGGTGCAGTTAATCTGATCCCCCAAATATATGCACTTTCCTCAAAGTTCCATAGATTAGAATTGTAAATCTGATCTCCACCAATGTGAGCTCTTCCCCATTGTTTGCTAGAATGGAGTTAGAATAGTAACTCTGACCCTCCTACTTCTCAATGTATGCACTTTCCACAATGTTTGTTAGACTTGATTTGGAATAGTAAATCTGCCTTCATCCCCAATGTATGACTTTTTCCCAATGTTTCTTAGGGCCTTATTATGAGTATAGTGGTCTCAAGACTGCCGTACCTGCGGTGGCGGTCCGACCGCCCTATTATGAGACGGGCAATCGGACTGCCACAAGACCGCAGCAACCACCAGGATCTAGGATCCCACAGCGGCGGTGGTCGGTGAAGCTGGCCACAATGGCTGAGGTGCTGATGCCGACACCACCCTGCATATTACGAGTTGCCTTCCGACAGCCTTTTCTTGGTGGGGATCCTGCCATGAAAAGGTTGGCAGGAAGGCAAGGAGGGGGCCCCAAACAGGCCCCCCATGTCTTTTCGCCCATTGGGCATTGTGGCTGGAGGCGCATGCTGGGCCCCTCTATGCCTGCACTGTCGTGCACGCACTGTGTGCAATGCTCGACATCGTGCATGGTAACAGTGCGCGCACAACAGTGCAGGCACTGTAGTGGAATCGCATTGCCTTCAGGCTCTCTCTGTGAGCCGAAGCATGCCGCTGCTGCAAGACCTCTGACGGTACACTGCCGGCCTGGCGGTCAACTCGGAATTTGGCTGTCGGAAAGACTCAGGCTTGGCGGCATTCTCCCGACTGCTGCAGCGGTGGTCGAGCAGTCAGACCGCTAATGTAGTAATCGGGCCTTAAGGGCCTGATTACGCATTTGGCGGTCCTGAATCCGCCGTACCCATGGTGGCAGTCTGACCGCCGCAACCTCGGCAGCCCGACGGCTATATTACGAGACATGCGATTACATAGCCGAAAGACCAACGCGGTCCCGCTGCAGCTGCCAGCCAAATCTGATGGCAGTGGCCACGGAATAGGCTAATGAGTCTGTCAGAGGCTCAGGCAGCCAGTGAAACCATTGGCCCAATTACAAGTTGCCTTACAGCTGACGTAACCATGGCGGTCCAATCACCTCATCTGAGCTGGCTGAAAGGGAGGGATATAGGCCGAAACTCTCCTCTACTCACCTCTATACGTCCTGTGCAACCATGGAGCTGATTGTAGATGTCTTGTCGCTGCTGTACATGCTTGATCACATCCAAAACTCACACCATCACAGATTCAACTGACTGTAGGTCATACATCTACCTGTTTCCATAGACTCCTCAGCAAAATGATGTTCCGCCATGGACCTGGCAAGGGTGTTAGTGTCCCTTGGTCAAACATCTTTACTAGGGCACTGTGTGGGTTGTATATCAATGTATTACCCAAACATATCTGTATGATGCCTTCTACACACACACATAACTGTTACAGCACATGTACATTGTACACAAATGGACATGTGCTGACAAGTCATAATCAGTGATAGTGAAGTGTGCATTAAATTGTGTCACACAACAGCACCACCTCATCAACATCACACCTATCAATCTCCCTAACACCCTCACATTGCACACATCCTAGGTCCTGTTGTGATATCAAATAGACATCTGTATGTATGTGTCACTAAACTCTAACACATTCTCTCTGCTACAGCTCTGTATTGGACTCTCACACATCACCCACAAGAAAAGGCATTGTCAGTAAATGGGACTAAAACTACCATGAGGCCCTGTGACAGGAACTCTAACAATGATGCTATACTCCTTTTGCCCCATCTCACTTGTCTGCCATGTAGCAATTGATTTCCACTGATCATGCAGGTTACCATTTGTCAATTGTTGGTAAGTCTCCATAGATTTCACTATAACTACCATGAGGTACAAAGAATCACTATGAGAAGCTTTCAAAGGGCACAAAGGAAACACTCTCTGCAGAATAGGTATATCTCTATCATGTAAAACCCTGAAAGCCTTGGGCCCAATGGCATGGCATATCACAACACTCTTTGGTATTGCAAACTCAGATTGCCTTGTAAGGATCAGTGTAGACAGTCACCTATTATCTATACTGTTTTACATCTCACTCTCTTATGCATGTCACCAGTCAGTGAATGAGTGTTGTGAAATACTATTGCAGATGAACCATCAACTTGCAATTGCACAGTGGTCAACATGTAGGCACTAATGCAGATGGCACCAGTGATGTTTGCACACTCATGGGATCCGTTGTACAGTTACTGCATGCACTGTGCACTCCATGTCATATCACATATAATAGGACCACTATCACATGAGAGACATGAGTTAGAGAACACACTTTTGTGGTCATCTGCTAACTCACCTCAACCCTGGTCATGGCCTACACTGACTGAGCCAGACCACTAACATCATGTAGGCCCAGAACATCCTACATGGAATGTGATGTGAGGTACCATAACACACAACACACCATTTTTACCTTCTGAAGGATGAAATATTTGTGCATGACTGTACAGACACCTTCACTGCCAGGCAGATTGGCTTGATGCAGATGGTCCATAGAGCCCAGTAGCACAGTATACACATCATCCTGGCACTAAGGTCACATTGAAATGGCTGGCATGTGTTTCCTTGAGAGATTCCTCTCTGGGGGATGTGTGGACATGTGGACTACTTATTTGGATATCTAACTACATCACAATAAGTTTGTGTGGTATTTACTGCCATCACAGGACACACCCTTTGCCATATGTGGCACTGTAAAAGGGATGATATTCAACATCCCATTGCATGTCTTGTTTGATTGGATTTAATGTGACAAAGTTGTTCATTTTCATTTCAATACTCTATTCAGAATTAACCAACTATCTACACTGTTCACGTGTCAGATGTGCAATAAGCCTGTACAGTGGAAGCATGAATTCTACAAAAGTGACAACAGACCTATGTGAATAAAGGGAGTGTCTTAAGTGAACCCCACACATTGACAAGAAGTTAAGCATGGTGAAAAACTGTACTTGAGATAGTTACTGGATCCTCTGGTGAGCCATAGAGCTGGCCATACAGGGGAAGGACTTCTTCTACAAGTTTCCCCAGCTCCTCTGGAGAGAAGGCAGGGGCCCTCTCACCTGCTTGGCCTGGCATGATTGCTCCCAGAGGTGGCACATAGCAGCTAACGTGCAAAAGGTATTGATAGCAGCAGTGTCAGAAGGCAAGTGAGTTATTTTTCAAATAGCGGTGTACATGTACGCGGTCATCAGCGTAGACACACAGCGATTGAACCGCGACCGTCACCAGCGTTAGCCTATGGCTGTGTCTGCTGTGGTGGCAGCCGCCTATGGCACAGTCAACTTCCACCAGCGGTGGTTGTCCCAAATGTTCTATATGCGAGGTCAGGCATTGGCCACTTTAGCAGCAAGAAAGGCAGTAATTGTGACAGTTAAGTGCGTCACCACCACTACCAATGAGGCCTAACAGGTTTACATTTAATAAACTCCCTTCAAATGTCATGTCCTGTATAATACCTCATCTGTGTGGTGCATTACTGTGCATATCATCAAAATGTGCCCGGTGCATTGTACACTGCGGGTGGCGGTATTTCACATGAACTATCATGAAAAGGTTAATATAGCGCAAAATAAACTTTTAAAAAATAATGATGTGTACAGTTCTGTGACAGACATGTGAATGCCACAATGGGTACTATTGGTGCATGTTCAATAGTAGACAGTGATGATGTGGAATATGTGTAATGGTTCATGAAGCTGTTATGTCTTGTTACATTACTTTTGCCTTACTCTTCATATATGTTACTTAGGAGAGAGTGATCAATGATCAAATGATATTTTAACTCCGAACAAAGGTACCCTGGGAGAGGGAGGAGATGCCAACCTCCTGTGTACTTCCCATTTCCAGACCTTCAGACCATGGAAGAGAGACATGCGATCCAGAAATTGTGTTTGAATCATCAGACAATCTTGGATTTATTTAATCAGTTGGAGCCTGACCTCCTACCCCACATCTCTCATCCTACATCTATCACACCACTTGTGAAACTTATGTCAGTAGTCCATTTTCTGGCCACATGTTCCTTTCAATTCACTGTCGCAATTTCTGGTGGTAAGTCACAACTAACCCTGGGCAGAGTTGGCGGAGGGCCACCACGCGGAGTTTTACAGAGTTGAAAAAAAACTCAGTGGAACTCCGCTCCGCCCTAATTAAAAAAGAAAAGGGAAATAATCACTTACCTGCTCTGGCATCTCCAGGCTGCCCTCCTCCTCGCCATGGTCTCCTCCTCGCCGTCCTCGCGTCCTTGTGTCCTCGCTGGTCGCAAACCCCTACGTTGTACATCTTGCGAGGACTGCGCATGCGTGCACATGCGCAGTCCTCCCAAGACGTACAAAGTAGGGGTTTGCGACCGGCGGGGACGTGAGGACAGCGAGGAGGAGAGACCACGGCGAGGAGGAGGGCAACCCGGAGACGCCAGAGCAGGTAAGTGATAATTATTCCCTGTTTTTGGGTGTGGGGCAGGGGCTAACTCCGCTCCGCCGCAGAGTTGGAGTTTTTGCCTGAACTCCGCTTTCCCAACGGAGCGCGGAGTTGTCAAAACTCTGCAAATTCCCCGGTTCTTCTTTTTCCACTCTAATTACAACTCTATGTCCCTATTACCTTTCTAGGGTGTGACTACAAGCCCCTCTACCCCTGCAGATCATGAGGCATATCGCTGCCTAAACAAAAGTATGTGTCGTCAATATGCATATATTTATTTGTTATATGTTGTATGTCACATGGTGTCTCTCTTCATGAGTGTTTTTAATTTGTACATAGCCACTTATTCTTACCAGACATCGTGTGTGAAAGTATTCTTCCACGTCGGATGATCGCACTAATTAGTTGATAAGTACACCCACTATAGAGGAGTACATTGATCAAGATAAGACGCTCATGTATTAAGGGCCTGCCAGCTTGGCTGATAGGCAGGCGACTTTTAATTTTCCTTTTGCTTTATTTTCCTACAGATACAGCGTGTCAGTGTTTAACCGTATGTATTAAGTATTAGGTGTTTACACATTAGGTGGGCACCTCATCGTTTCCTATTCATAGGATTGCTTAGGAGTGGTACGCACGGGGCTGGTCCTCGAGTGGTCCTGAAGAGGAGCTTTTTAGGGGATAGCTCGAAACATGTCGACCCAATACTAGGGACACCATACTCATTAAAGTTAGGTCTTACCCTATTATTAACCCCTGATTTTAAACATACCAGCTAGGAGCAGGAATAAAATATTAGCTCACTAGTTAGGTATTTTTAACCTTTTTGTTTCCCACTCCACATCACTGCACCACACAGTTTTTCAAAACTTAGTGCTCCTACGTAGTTTTGCAAGTCGCAGCACGCCTCAATCCGCAGTGGATTGAGAGGACACCAATGTTGAAGCATGCCACCTAGGGGCAACCCTGGTGGGTGAAGGGACTCTAGAAAAGAAGTTTTCTTTCTGGAAAGAGGGTTTTTTCACACATGTTTAGTGGAATCCCTGTTCATCCTATGGTTAGGTTTCTTATTCCGGTATTCTGGATGTTGTGGAACTAGTTGTGTATAATACAGACAAACACACATCTTGGCATACTTTTAGCATTATTCATCATGTGAAGAGTTCAGAGTCAACGGCTCACCTGCCACGACTTACATATCTTAGAGGCACACAGTTGGTATGGTGTCACTCATGACATCAATAGTTTCAGTTGATGAGACCAGGATACTATCAAGCAAAGTATTCAGACATGTATCTGAGTAGGGCATTGTATGTACATTACACAGTCCATGATGAGTGAACATCAGTTGTCACATGGCAGAAGAGTGAGAAGGGCCAAAATGAGTATAGCATCTTGGTTAGAGTTTCAGACACAGGGTCTCATGGTAGTAGTGGTAGCTTTTCTATCTCCACTTACCAACACTTGACAAATGGTGACCTGCATGATGAGTGAACATCAGTTGTAAAATGAAAGACAAGTGAGAAGGGGCAAAAGGAGCATAGCATCTTTGTTAGAGTTGCAGTCACAGGGCCTCATGATAGTTGAAGTGCAATCTATCTCAAATTACCAGCACTAGACAAATGATGACCTGCGTGCTGAGTGAACATCAGTTGTGACATGACAGACAAATGAGAAGGGGCAAAAGGAATATAGCATCTTGGTTAGAGTTCCAGTCACAGGGCCTCATGGTAGTAGTGGCAGATTTTCTATCTCCACTCACTAACAGTTGACAAATGGTGACCTGCATGATGAGTGAACATCAGTTGTCACATGGCAGACAAGTGAGAAGGGGCAAAAGGAGTATAGCATCTTGGTTAGAGTCCCAGTCACAGAGCCTCATGGTAGTTGTAGTGTGATCTATCTCAACATACCAAGACTTAACAAATGGTTAGTGTAACATACCTGTTGGCAACAGGCATTTGGGATGGACCATACATTTACATATTAATCCATATCATGGGTCCTGGGATGATATATTTATTATCAAAATCTTATGTGGCCCTGCATGCTTGATAAATCTAGAGTAACGCAACGCAGCACAAATCTCTGCGTTGCGTTACCCCAGGGAGGTATTTCCGTTGGTGGTGCATGGGTGTTCTCACGCATCCACCCATGGATTTTGGCACATTCACAGATTTACCATTACTGGTAGACCTAGGAATGCGTCAAAATGCTATGCCTCCCCATGTGAGGCATAATGAGGAGAAATACCGTTATTTCTCTTCGTTTTTCCTCTTTCTATGTGTGCATTCTGCAGCACACATAGAAAGAGGGAAAGGACTCAGGGGATTGTTTTTGTGCAGGAAGGTCCCTTCCTGCACAAAAACAATTCTGCTAACAACACAGTCTCCCTTGCACCACGGCGCAAGGTTAGGTGCATTGGCGATAGGAAGAACACTGTGTGCCTGCGCAAGGAAAAGACAGGAATGTGCCATACAATGTTAAATATGGCTTTTTCCTGCCCTTTCCCTATTGCGCAGCACCGCAAGGTGGCTTGTTGCACTCCGTGATTGAGTGATATTTGTGCCCCTATGTTTCTAAGGGTTTTTTAATATATTAACAAATAATAATGTTATATTGCATTTTATTATTTTATACAAATTAGTAATATCATAATGTAAACTATTTATTTGTATAATCAATTTATTTTAATGTCTATTCTAAAATTAGAATTTAAACATTTCTTTTTTAAATTTGTTTATATATATTTTTGAAAGTTAGCCATTTATAGTTCATATATTATTTTTTTTTTTTTAAATGTATTACATTTTAAAAAATATATATATTTTTTTAAATTACAGAAATAATATTTACATTTAAATATGTATGCTTACCAATTCAATGTCAGGACTGTGAAATAAGAGGGGACTCACGCTGCGATCAAATTGATGGAGGAGTTTTATGGACCTTTAAATGAGCAATGTTGGAAACACTTTTTGTGCCCGGAAAGAAGTCTCGCTGTGTAAGGGACGAAACGAGTTGGCTGTGTCCATGTGCTTATCATGTTTGACAAGATGAAAATAAAGAACTCATTTTTAAATATACTAATGTAGTCCTCCGTTGTATCTTGACCAACAAATTGGATGTCCACACAAGTTGGATCAATGATATTAAGAAGTTGGACTCTTGCACTAGAATCATTTATGTGCTTTCAGATACTCTGTTATGGTTTAAAAAAAGAAAAATTTGGATTGATATGTACAGAGGGCTCCTCCCATATTTTTGCAGGATTTGTTCATAAGTGGGGTTGTGTTGGGACGGTTTGCACTAGGAGTGAAGCACCTGTTCTTTGGGAACAACTGAGTGTGAGGTGACTTATGCCACAACCATTCTCTAACTTAGATTGTGACCGAAGGAGAAATGCCCTGCTGCACCAAGGGACAAAAAAGAGAGGCTGCACCGACAAGGACTGCACCTGCTGCAACTGGTGGCTAGCGAAGAGAGGGACTTTGCCTGCTGTGTCCTGATCAAGGAGAAGTCGTCTCCAGATCCCATTCAATTCAGGAGAACTTCAAGGTCCAGCTGACTGGTCTCCTGTTTGCAGCACAGGGACACAACAGCTGAAGAAACCTGCTGGGGCTAGCTGGTAGCCCAAAATCTTCAAACCGCTACCACTGCGGCAGTGCAGCACCGAGGACCAAGACCTGACGCGCAGAGTTGTACCAGAGTTTGCTAAACCCGGTAGTGTTGTCAGAGAGTTGGTGAGCCCCTCAGAAGATGAGTTATTGACTGAGGAAGGACTTTCCTGTGATTGTGGAAACGAACGCCTGGTAGTCCAATGGTGGCTGGATTTCAGCCAGACCGGAGAGGACTTTGTGGGACTTTGACCCTGCAACCAGGACCCCCTCACCATCTTTGTGGACTAAGGAACTCCTGCAGAAAGACCCCCATCTACCGTGTCGCATCCACAGCATCCTTAAACCATCTTCAGCATTCTTCATCCTTTGCATCAGGACCACTCCATAGGAATCCATTGCAACGCGGAAAAAGGGCCTGAACTGTTGAAGAACTGCTTCTCTTGTGAAGGTAACTGCTCTTGAGGACCTTGCTGGTCGCTTGACTAGCTCCCTGCTGGAGTTGGTCTCCTCAAGTACTTCTTACCGACCGCATTGACACTTACCTAAGTTTTCTTTGAAAAAGTTTCTAAGTGTCCAATTCGTTGACTTTGCCAAGGCTTGTTCGCTGTTGAGTGAAATTGGACTGATTTATTATTGCTTGTAAAAGCTATATCTCCAGAACCCTCTGGTGGATCTTTTTCGTTCTAGTGTCTACATTTTTGTAAAAGTACAACCTATTTTGAGTTTTTTTATCAATTTCTTTTTCCCTTGTTTTTGTGCAGTTTTAAATGCTTAAGACTTGTTCCTCTTTGTTTGACATATTAATCCCAAGGGTCTTAAACGGGTTGGTAGGTGTAATACACGGTGAGATTGAACTACCACTCTATATAATACACCCCAGTTCCTCACAATAATTAGGTCAAAGTCACTTCAAGGCGCAGAGTCTGAATGCTGAAAATCAACAATCTGTGGTGAAAGCATCGTAGGATTGCAAACCGTGAAACTGTTGGCTCCATGTGGGGAACAAATACATTCTATCGGCGATATTAAATGTATAGATATGCTAATCTTGCAGAACCTGGAAAAAAGTCATACGGTGCAACCACATCTGGCACATCCACGTTATTTCTCATCAATGAAAGTCACTTGGGACCCAGTGGCAGCCGGCACCGATCGGGGCGGGGGAGGGGGGTGAAGGGGTGATTTATTTTTATTTTTTTGCAGATTTATATAGCACGAACTCGACCCGAAGGTATTGGATCACTTTACATGATCACCAGTTACATTACACAAGTACACATTCACTTTTTTGGTAGGCGCGGGGAGACTAAGTGATTTGCCCAGAATCACAGGATGCTGAGCCAACATCGAGGCTCGAACCGGTTCCCCAGTTCCAAAGTCGGCAGCTCTTTCCATAAGGCTACATCCTCTCACATCTGATTGCCGCGTCTCTCCTCTATTGTCCATTCCTCATCTCTCACGGCCAGAACAGGAAGCACCAGGCTCCCCTTAGCCAATCAAAATGCTGCAATGCAGCGTTGTGATTGGTCTGAGCGCCGTGGTTCGGCGCTCAGACAGTCAGTGGGAGCCTGGGCATGTTCTCCACTCAGGCTGTAATGCAGACTGGGTGAAGAACATGCAAAGTGTGCATGACTGTTTGGCCGGACCGAGACGGCTGGCCAAACATTCATGCACACTTGAAGTGGGCAAACCACTCCTCCACCCTGCTCCTGTGTGAGCAGCCCGGCCCCGCCCCGTCTGCAAAGCTGCCGCAGCAGGAAAACATAAAATGTTAATAACATCGAGTTATTATCATTTTATGTTACCTTTATTTCACAGCTGCAAAGAAGTGGGGCGACGTTCCTCTGCCTTAGTGGAGGAGCCACCACTTTTGGGACCTGATTACAAATGGCCTGGTAGCCGGTTTAATTGTGTTCCGTGCACAGACATCACAATTATAAGTGGTGTGAGTTTATCCCACCTGGTAATTACAAGCCTGATAAAGTTCACACCAGCTATTAAATTTCAGCAAGCCAACCCTGCCGTTATTTAAAGGGGAATAGGCTGGGAATTTTCTGTTAGATGTGGATAAGCACAATAATCCACAAGTTTTTAACAGAAATAAATAGAATGGGCGATAATTATTGCACTTAATACATTTCGAACACCTCCATGCCAGATTTTATGGGGTGTGATGAAATATTCAGTGAAGCTCGTCGTGAGGCCCATAGACTCATCATAAAGTTTCTCTGGCAGTGGGATAAAATATGTGCTCCTGAAATAAGTCTTCCTAGTGGTGGTTTACCGCGAAAGCATTGGCTTAATAGTTCAGAAATACGAAGCAATGGTGGCTATATACATATACATTGCACCTAAAGTTATTGAGCAGAAATCATTCATGCATGCTGCAACAAAATTAATCTAATAAAAAACAATGGTTCAAGTGGCACAGGTCATGCGACGCTACACTATAGCTTTAAGTTGAATAGCAAAATATACGGGGGAAATAGCGATAAATGTAGTGCAAACCAAGAAATAACACGAGTTACAGGCATTTTTCAGGGTGCTTGCAAAGAATATCCTTAATATGTCGTAAGTTATGCTTTACATTTTCACCTATTTTTGTACATATGTCCTTGAATTAAGATGTGATGCCTTTAGGGCGTCCAAGCCTGATGACTTGTATAAGGATATGTTAATGAAACCGACATGCTGCAGCCATTCTCTGCTCATAATATTATTGTGCGGGTGGAACATTTTGATGAGTGACTGAGTTAGAAATAATACTTTTTGATTGGGAATGCCGTGGGATCTTGTTGCTGGGCAACAGAGAACTCTCAAAGCAAGATACTTCGTATGGGGGGGGGGAGGGGAGAAGAGACTATTGACTCAAGTTTATTTAAGACACAGAAAGACAGAAAGCCAGAAGCACTTTTGAAAAGAGAACTGGACTAGAGCCATAATGCCGGGTTGTGAGAAGACCTACCATACATGACTAAACGTGTGTAAGTGACAGTTTTCTTTTGTGCAAGAACTGTTTTAAATTATGACAAATTGATGAATATATTAACATAAAAATAATATCAACGATACTCAGAGTTAAAAAAATAAAAAAATTATTGTATGTGCTGTGACAAAAAAATAGAAATGTCGTTGGGGCATATTAACAAGGGCTTTATCTCCGCTTTTTTGGCTTAAAAAGCCAAAAAAGCAGAGATAAAACTATCGCCCTATTAACAAGCCGGTGCTAACATGCATAAGCGCATGTTAGCACCCTTTTTCCCAACGCCTCCATTTGCATCTCTAATGAGATGCAAAGTGGGCGTCACTGGGCGTACCCCGGATGGACTACCTTGTAAAATATCGCTGATGTTCACATCGCGATATTTACAAGGCAGCCCACAGGATTTTAGCACACGTTAGATTTTGGCAAAAACAGCGGTTTTCGCCAAAAACTAACGTCTGCTAAAATCCTGACTTACCTATGCTTAACATAGGGGGTGGATTATGCTGATACGACCACAGGGTCGTATCAGCAAGGTTATCGCCGTTTTGCAGGGAACATCGCTGGAAATCCAGCGATGTTCCCTGCAAACGACGATTCCCGCTATCGCTGGTATTTTTATCGCTTTTGAGATAAGCGTCGCTGATAGCGTGCTATCTCAGCGATAACATCCAGCGATAGCCGGCGATAATTATCCTAGCGCTAAGTGCGCTTAGCGATAATTATCGCCGGTTGTTGCTGATATGCCCCTTATTTTCTTGCAAAGCTGGACAGGCACTTAAGTTCAGAATTTCAAGAGGGCTGTGAATATGTCAAAATGGAGCCAGTGATCTTTAGAAATGAGCTGTAAAATAGTATATAGTAACAACAGAACATCACAAGCTTTTAAGAATTAATTTTGGCCAGTTTTTACCTTCAATATTTTTTAATTTCATGTGTGAGCACAATCTCAAAGAAAAAGGTTCACAATGTACTTTCCAAAAAAACAACTAACCCAACAGTTAAAATGAATAAAACGCACACAAAAAGGATACTTTAAACAGAGTAGTGAGCTGACTAAAGAAAGAAGGGACTTTTCAATGTATATGCAATTGAAAACCCTCGATCTCCCAAAATGAGTTCTAACCAAAAGGCTTTAGGGATGCACAGCAGGCCTCTATTCGGGGCAGATAGAGGAGATTCGGGAATCTGTGCTCGAATGATCAAAGTGAAAGATTCTCTGCAGTTTTCATGTAGCCATATACTGCCCAATCCCCTTCTCATGGTCCACCACAAAGGATGATCTGTGTCTATAGGGTATGTAGGAAAGCCATCTGACTCAGTCTATTTCAAATCTTTTCACGTTGGAACTCTGCTTTGGAGGGGCAAGAAGGAGCTCCTTAGCCACAAACCGGTCCTCAGCCCTCTTGGGTTTTAGCTTGAATATGAGTAGCAGAGGATTTTGATGCCACTTGTCACAGTGACTATATCACAGGGCCTCGTTTCAAAGGCTGCGGCAAAAACCGGCCTAAAAACTCCATGGCACAACTTACAATCCCACATGACCTTTTTCTTTTAGATTTGCTTCTAATTGTATATGAGTTCATAAATTGGAGAATAATGCATGGAAATATTTTGTGTGTAGTTTGTGCACAGTAGTTCTCTTTTGCTTTAGTTTTGCACTTCTAGATAGCACAATCTAAATGCTGGTGTTAAGAGTATACAAACACTGACAGAAAGCACAAATTGGTGCTAGTTCCAAAATGAGTGTGCATGCCGTTCTCTTAGTTAATTCATCTTTGTGGTACAAATGGGAGTGGGTAGTATTAGAAAATGCAAATCTTTAAACTAGGAGCACTCACCAATGGCTCATAGTTTGCAGTTAAAATGCCATTGCTTGGGGTTTGGTACCTCATGGACAGCGTGGATGCATTAAAACCCTCTGTTTGTGCTGCCTGTCAAATGAAACTTGGTGGAGGTTGTCCAGCCTCCTGCCTTTAATCTCTTCTTCTAGGACTTAATCCCAGACCTGGTTCAAAGGGATATGTGAGCTTCCCTCTTCTGGGAAGTCTGCTTGCAGGAAGAGCATATGTCAAGAGAGCTGGCCGTTGAGGAACTCTAAAGAACTTATTGGAGGTGCTAGCCCCTCAAACATGGACAAGAATATCTGAGATCATTGAATCTGTACTAGAGTTTGGTTTTGTTGAGACTGCTCTTACAGTCATTGGGTCTAACAATCTGCATGTCAAGCTGCAAGGTCAAAGGTTTAAACCCACATCTCCAACTGCTGTGAGTTTAGGTCAATGTAAATACAAGAAATACAAGGCATTAAGTTTCCTCATTTACCACATTGAGTAACTTTAGACAAATATTGCACTATTTCTAAAGATCGCTCAACACATGATGGTAGAGTCAGTAGATGAAATAGTTCCCCCACTTCTATATGGATGTGGCGGCGAGGGCACCTGCTTTTTTTGGCAGATGCCCACATTCACCAAATTTAAAATTCTACACTTCAGATCTTGATTCCATTTGGCAAAGGGGTGCCCATCTTCTTTCAATCTCCATAATCGCTCCTTATTGTAGAGAAAATCTTTTTCCATTAAGAGTATTTACATATTAGTGGGCATTTTGCTGAACCCAGTCGGGTGGCATACATTTCACCTTCACCCACGCTCCAGTACACTGCCCACACAATTTAGGGCCAACCAGTGAACAGGTCCCCCATTGGAGCGGGGGGCCATAGCAGGCATCAGCTCCACTGGTATACATTCAATAGTATTCCCTCCTGATAGTAGGTGGAAGCCCAACCAATATCTTTGGGTGATTTCACTTTACCAAACGTTAAATGTGGCCACCTTTAGTTTTTCAAATACACTGAGGGGCATATTACCAAGAAATGGCGATAACTATCGCTAACCTAGGTCAGCGCTAGTTCTCCTATCGCCGTCGATCCCTGCAAGTTATCGCCCTGTTAGCGACGTATTAGCAACGTTTTGCTAACAGTCGATAGATTCAGGGATCAGCGGCGAAAACTGCCGGTAACATTAGCGCGATGGCGTTAATGAAACCGGCGAAAGCGGGTGGAATCCAACGATAAGCCCTTAGCGATAGAAAAAGGCACGCTAACCTGCAAGTTTGGACTTAGCCAATCTGTCCACCTCCAATATAAAAGATGCACAAAAAAAGGAAAAATGCAGATTTGAGCAGCCAGGGCATAGTGCAGCACACATCAACAACCCCCTCAAGCCACCCACATCCTGGTTGACCAGGATAAGATCCTGGTTCCCACGCAGGACCTGCGTCTGGTTCCTGGATCCCTCGCTGGACCTGCGTCTGGTTCCTGGATCCCTCGCTGGACCTGCGTCTGGTTCCTGGATCCCTCGCTGGACCTGTGTCTGGTTCCTGGATCCCTCGCTGGACCTGTGTCTGGTTCCTGGATCCCTCGCTGGACCTGCGTCTGTGGCCTGGAGTGGGATGTGGAGTAGCTGTGGAGTTGATGTGCCGTGGCGGGAGACATTGATGTGCGACGATCGCCCGTACCTGGTGGTGAAGTCTGGCAGGTCGCATGGAGATACGTTGCTGACCTGTGTGAGAAGCCCACCTTGCGCACCTTGGTGCAGTCAATGGTAGAGGTGATCCTGCGCACCAACGTAGTGAGGTCCGCTTCGCATACTATGATCCACCACTACACCGGGGTGCACGGAGGGGATTACCAATGGTGGGTGCCGTCTCCCTGCATCACAGGACGGATGATGTTGGGCTGGCCGGATGCTCTGGAGGGTGAGGCCCCTGTGCTACGCCAAACTTGTGAGGACTGAGCGTTGCAACTACACGCCTGAGGGAGCCCTGCTGCATCAACTGCATCGGGTGGTCCACCAGCGGACTACGCGGTGACTGCTGCTGTACCCAGCCCACTGAAAGCACACCTGGCTCAGGCTCCTGCTGGCTGAGCCACAGAATTGGAGACAGTGCAGTGGATTGCGCCACGGGGTCAATGTCCAGGTAAGGAGAAGGTGGGATGCATAGCGCAGGAGGGCCGGGGGGGAGTCGCTCATGCCTATCACACGTAGATGATGCACCCCCAGTGGGTGCTTTACCGCTATGAAGAGCGTTGCCCCACCACCTCAAGCAGTGCAGAAGAGGAACAATTATCACATGATGATAACTCAATCAATCAATCACTCTGGGGAATTGTAAGCGCGCCACTCAGCCGTGAGGGTCGCAAGGCACTGAGGGGCCGCAGATCTGTTAGCCGAAGAGCCAGGTCTTGACGGTCTTCCTGATGGTGTTTAGGGAGGGGGCACCTCTGATGTCTGCCGGTAGCTCGTTCCAGGTATTGGATGCAATGTGGGAGAAAGATCTTCCGCCTGCTCTGGCCCTGTGGATGCGCTGAGTTTCGGACAGTGCGAGGTTGGAAGATTGGATGTCTCATTTGTGTACGTGGAAGTTGATTCTGTCATTGAGGTATTTGGTTACGTTGTTGTGTAGGCATTTGTAGCCGTGAGTGATGATTTTGAAGGTGACTCTTTTCATCACGGGGAGACAGTGGAGTCTACGTAGGTGCTGACTGATGTGTTAGTGCCGGGGGATGCCGAGTACGAGTCTGGCGGCAGTGTACTGTAATGTTGGTAGTTTGCAGAGTAGGGTCTTGTAAATGGCGGCGTAGAGTGCGTTTTCATAGTCCAGTCTGCTGGTGATGAGTGCATGGGTGACTGTCTTCCTTGACTCTGGGGGTATCCATTTGAAGGTCTTGCGGAGGATGCGGAGGGTGGTGAAGCAGCTGGAGGTGACGGCGTAGACCTGTCTGTTCATGGTGAGGGATGGGTCGAGTACAATGCCGAGGTTTCTGGCGTGGTCCGAGGGGGTAGGTGGGCTTCCGAGGGTGAAGGCCAACAGGTGTTGTCCCATGCTGAAGGTGTGGTTCCAAGGACAAGGACTTCTGTCTTCTCGGCATTGAGCTTCAGGCAGCTGTTGGTCATCCAGACTGCAACGTCCTGCATTCTTTTCTGGAAGTTGAGTCTGGCAGTGGTGGGGTCTTTGGTGAGGGAGAGGATGAGGTGGGTGTCATCAGCGTAGGATACGATGTTGAGGCTGTGTTGTCGGACGATGGCGTCAAGGGTGCCATGTAGATGTTGAAGAGGGTCGGGCTCAGAGATGAACCCTCTGGGACTCCGCAGGTGATTTACGTGGGATCGGAGAGGAAGGTTGGCAGTCTGATCCTTTGGCTTCTTCTGGGGAGGAATGATCGGATCCAGTCGAGGCCTGTTCCTTGTATGCCGGCGTCATGTAGTCTGGTGACTAGTGTGTGGTGAGAGACGGTGTCGAAGGCCGCTGAAAGGATGAGTATGATGAGGGCTGCGGAGTGGCCTTGGTCCAGGAGTGTGCGGATGTCGTCTGTGGCGGCGAGTAGGATGGCCTCGTTGCTGTGGTTGGTTCGCAATCCGGATTGGGACAGGTCGAGGATGGTGTTGTCATCAATGAATCGTGTCAGTTCCCTGTTGACTGTTTACTCTGCAACTTTGGCCACGAAGGGGAGGAGTGAGATGGGCCGGTAGTTCTTGAGGTCGGTGGGGTCAGCTGTGGTCTTTTTGAGAAGGGGCCAGACTTCTGCACGCTTTCAGTCATCTGGGTAGGTGCCTGTTTTGAAGGTGGTGTTGATGGTGCATTGCAGTTCATGTGTGATGGCGGCCGCGGCTCTGTGGTAGGTGTGGGAGGGCGTGGGTTGGTGGGGGCCAACGAGTGTATGCCTTTCATGGTTGAGGCTGTGTCTTTGGCTGTGACTGGCGTCCAGGTGGAGATGGTAGGCTGGCTGGTGTGTCCGGGGCCCGGGGTGTCTGTAGACGAGGGTTCCTCGCAGTGTGGAGTTGTGGCTGGTCTGGATCTGGAAGTGCAGGTGTTCGGCGGAGGGGAAGGTTTCGCTGTAGGTGGTGAGGCGGAGGGTGCTCTTGTGGGCAATGGCGAGGCACCCTCCCGGGTGGTTGGTGCGGTCCTTCCTCTGGATCTTGTATCTGTCCGGGATGGCGGTGTTGATGTCAGGGCGGAGGAGGCGTTGGTCCAGGTCTCCGTGAAGAAGGCGATGTCGGGCGAGAGAGAGTCGAGTAGGTTCCAGATTTCCACAGCGTGTTTGTGCACGGAGCGCCCGTTGAGGAGGATGCATCCTAGGGTGTCGCCGGTGCTGGCGTCGGCTGTGTTGGAGTCCGGGGTGGTGGTTAAGCTCTGGCGGCAGTGGAGGCAGGAGAACTGGCTGTGGGTCGTGTTTGCCGAGGCCTGTTGTCAGTCTCTGACTTTCCCGGAGTTGAGTGCGTGGAGGGTGGCTGGGCTGTAGCAGTGGGTGGCCCGTGATCCAGGCTTCCTGGCGCTGGTTGCGGTTGGGTTGCAGATGTGCGCAGACGGGCTTGTCTTAGGCGGTGGAGGAACGATCAGCTGGGAGGCGGGAATGTGAGAGGACAGGGGTGCAGGGCCGCAGGGGCAGCAGCGGCAGGAAGCGGGTAGTTCAGGCTCAGAGAAGCCAATAAAACAGTTAAAAAAGGGAAATACATGGGATAATTAACTGATGTAATCATGCTATGTATCCTCAGGGGGTGGGCGGTGGGTAGGACTGCTCCAAACACGGAGCAGGGAATGTGCGGCCCACTCAGGCCGCCCAATGCAGACATGCGCACTTCTCTGTTCACAATGCAGGCTGCATTACAGCCTGCATGGAGTACATGCCCACCCCTCCGGCCCCTGGCTGCATGACTTGTCCTGTGGCCAATTAACAATCCCACCGCCGCATCGCAGCGTTGTGATTGACTCTGGGGAGGGAGCCTGGCTGCCTACTTCCTTTTCCTGGAAGCAGACGCAGGAGAGCAGGAGCTACGAAGACACGGGACACGGCTTAGAGGTAAGACTTCCCTCAATAAATTTTTAACAACACCCGCTCACACACACATCCCCGCGTCCACACACCATCCAGTGTTCTTTACGGGGTTTACCACCTCACAGCTGTCCAGACACCCCCCGCACTTCTCAATGGTGGCCGCTGTGCGCCCATGCACAGCGGGCGTACCACTCATGTGCCAAAGGCACATACGTAGTTGCGATGCATGCCATAACATCGCATTCCATTCCAATACATGCTAATACTAGGCACATTGCAACAGTAGAGTAGGTGTTGCATAGCGGAGACATGGAGATCACTGTTCCCACTACAGTGAGTGCGACCCACAAATAACCTTTGCACAACTAACCGAACCGTGAACCCTGGAATTCCTTTCTGAACCCCCAAAAGACACCCAAAAGATCACATTTGAAACAAATGCACCCCCCCAAATTTCTCTTGATTTTGGCACAAAACACACCCAAGATTTAGAAATTTGACCCCAGAAAAACACCCCAAAATTCCAAAATTTAGCCCAATAAACACCCCATTTTTCATATTTTACACCAAAAAACATCCCATTTTTCATATTTTACCCCAAAAAACACCAATTTTTTCATATTTTACCCCACAAAACACCCCATTTTTCATATTTTGCCCCAAAAAACACCCCATTTTTCATATTTTGCCCCACAAAACACCCCATATTTCATATTTTACCCCAAAAAACACCCCATTTTTCATATTTTACCCCAAAAAATAGTCCAATTTTAATTTTTTACATCCAAAACCCATACACACCTGAAAAAGTTTAAATTACCCCATTACTGACCTCACAATGCGTTGTAATCAAATGCGATGTTAAGGGACCCGCGTTGTCGGAGTTGCGTTGTTAACGATGTACTGCCTGCATTGTAATGGTCGTCTCCCGTGACAAAGGCAACACATAAGCTATGCCGTTTGCGTCCGTCTGCCCCTGGACCATGCTCAGCACCAAGGTGCATTCCTCTTGGACACTCCACCGCTACGACGCCAGCACCCTCCTCGCCATCAACCCTGGACGCCACCTCGCCTGCCAGGACAAACCTCTGCTCCGTAACGGACATTGCCTTCGCCATCACTGACAGATGCAGTATCACCCGCAAGGAGCACCCCGACCATCAAGGAGGAGGCATTGCCGTCACCTACAGAGGCACACTCCGACTGACCACGCACTCTAATGTGCCAAGGGTGACCATGGACCATGTCAACTCCCAGATCCGGACCAAGCCCAAGAACATCCTCTGTGGCACCCTCATGTGTAGGCCCCCCGGGCCATGGCCCTCCATTCTACAATCCCATTGTAGACATCATTGCACTCCAGTGTCTCCCATCCCCCGACGACATCCAACTCGGTGAACTCAAGTTCCACCTGGGCAACCCCAGTGAACAGAGCACCACCCCCTCCTGTCACCGACATCAAACGCAAGCAGCAAGTCACCTCAACAGGCCACATAGCAGGACACATGGTCGAGCACGTCACCTCAGCCAGCGGGTACTTCAACTACAGCCACAACACCGGACTCTCCTGGCACTACCATCATTGGATGAATGACGTCTTCACCTTGCCCACCGGACGCCAGCGCCGTCATCGCACCCCATCGCAGCTGGATTAAGGCCACCGCAGAACATCTGGTCAACTGCCTCCGCACCAAATGCTTCCAAATGATGACACCGCAGCGCGCAACCACCACCGATGGATCTCCAACATCGCCGACATTCGGGCACCCGTCATGAACGGCACTGAGTCAGTACCTTCCGCCTGCCTGATAACAGGCGTGAGGGTGAGGCACTGCCATAGGGATAGGTTGGCCCCATGCATTGCTGGAGTTGCGTCATGGTTGTGACACAACTGCAGCAATGTGTGACTTTAGCGCAGACAGATATGTCAGGATTCCTTACGTATCTGTCATTACTTGCGTCATGGAGCGCTGACCAGTGAGTACAGCGCATCCATGCTATTGCAAGGAGGGCATAATGAGAAGTGTTGCTACGCTGTCTTGTCGCAGCGCAGCAACACTTTTCATGAGTGGGGTACAAGAATGCGCACTAACTCATTGATGGTGCGCATTCCATCACTGTATTTTTGTCGCAGGGCAGCGCTGCAACATTGCTTGCAGCGCTGTCCAGCACCAAAAACATGCAAACATGTGGGCCCAAGTCTTGTCCCCATTTTTAAGACCAGCTATTTTTTGGTCTTAAGCTCCTGCAGCTAACGGGCCTTAGCGCAACTTTTTTTATCGCTTCGCGGGTCCGGCCCATCCTTGCTAATAGGGCGCAGTGGTGTTAGCGTGAGTTTTCCTGTAATTTTGAGAAGGAACGCCTACCTTGCATGTCATTAGCGATAAATATCGCTGGCATGCAAGGCGATAGAAAAACCGGCTGCTATCGCCGGAAAGCTGTCGCTAACACCTGTTAGCGACAGCTTGTCAATAGGGCGTTAAAAAAATACCGCATTAGCAGCAAGAAAGTGCCGCTAACGCGGCGATAAATGGCTTGATAATATGCCCCTGAATTTCCCTGGTTCTCAGAGACCCTCACTGTGGAATTCCTTCCCTTCCTCCTCAAGATAAATTGTCCTTTGTCAGAGTGACTGTCAAGTTCCAGAGCACTAACCTGATTGGGTCCTATTGTGTTGTATGTATGAGCAATGCTAAAACACCACTTTTTCCTCTGTCTATTCTTATCCACACAATATCAATATAGTGTGTGGAATATGCATATCTCCTCTATGTGTTTTTGGAAGATGAGATCCATTAGGAAATTTATACAGTTCTTGCCGGAGGATCACCGGAAGACAACGGTCCATGCTTTGGCGACTTCACACTTGGACTACGCAAAAGCCTTTATCTGTAGTTACCTGCATACCTGACTCGCAGGCTGCAGATTATCCAGAATTCCGCAGCAAGATTGATTAGGCGGGTACCTTTCCATCACCATATCTCCCCTCATTTGAGACAGCTTCATTGGCTCCCAGTAATCAGGAGGATGGAGTTCAAGTCATTGATTTTGGCTTTTAGAGCAAACCAGAGATTTGGGCCCGAGCTACCTTAGGCAGAGGTTGCTCCTATATCATCAAGATCGGGTCTTGAGATCCAACAACCTGTGGCTGTTAAGGGTTCCACGCTTCTGCAAAGCCTGGCAAGGTGGCAGATCCTTTGCGGTAAAAACAGCAACACTCTGGAACTCTCTACCGTTTCACTTTCGTCAGCTGGAATAAGAAATAGAATTTAGGAGAGCACTAAAAACCTGGCTCTTCACGCAGACATAACTGCCAGCCTGACCCTTGTGTTAACCTGCCGCTAGCGCCGGGACACCTTCGTAGAGGTAGCCATGCGCTTTAAAAATGCTTATTACATTACATTACTTGCAGACAGGGAAAAAGGGATTAGAATGAGAGAGTTAACAAATCATAGTCGTGTCATTGGAGACTCCCACTGTAAAAGTCTGTGGTTTTCAGTACACCTTCAATCACTGGTTTTGCGTGTGTTCATTCTATGTGTAAGGGATATAACTGAACAATAATTTGATAAGCTCAGCCATATAGTGGAACAATGATTCTGTGAGAGTTGGTAACAATAGTGTAAACTGTAATCCTTAGCAGTAAAACTGTATTCGGTTAGCCAGAGAGTACCTACTTGAATACAATGTCCTACTTTGATTTCTAGTAATCTGAGGACCACTGTGTGAAAAGACATGCAGTTAAATAAATATTTCAAACCAACCTTGGCCTACCCCAACTGAACAATTTCACCCACTAGCATTTCTTTAACAATCAAGTACACCGTGCTGATGCACATTTCATATTGTTGATTAGTTCCTGGTTATTTTAGGCATCAACCTGTAAATCTCATACTGGTATGAACATTACTTCCTGTATATTGCATGTCTAGTGCACATTTCTTGGTTTTATTGATATTTCTTGGTTTTGTCATTTTTCTCAGCTTATCAAGAAGTCTCAAGTAGCACTTAAGTATGGAGTTCAGGCACCTGAATTAGGGGGGTTGCAGAAAGTGCAGGGGGGCTAGGAATGTCCAACATACAGCAGAAGCAGGTAAGTGAGTTTGTACAGAGTGTGTGTCTTATATTAACTTGTGTTTAATATATTTAGGAGGTTCTAGCTCAGGAGGTATGTTGAGAGGAAGTCCATAGCAAATCTAAATTCCAAAAATATGGTAAGAACAGGAGGGACAAAGTTCATGGGAGAGTAGGAACAGCTAGGTCATCATTTTGAAGGAAAGTGGCTGTCAGCATGAGATGCATCTGAGCTAGAGGGCCACACACACTCTGACCGAAGCTATTACATGATCCTGTGGAAACATATTCTTGAAGGAACACAAATTTCTCCACCTTTGGCTGTCAAACCTAAAAAAGGAGTGGTTGAGCTGTGATACATACTTCACCCGCTTCTGCACTTAATATCTGGAACCCCCGATAAACTCCTCTGGGTTACCAAGAGCAAAGAAGCAGTGGAATGTCTCCGGAGAAGGAGGGAGCTCTGCATCTAACTGGACATGGCATTTTACAAGCACTGATGGGAATGAATAGATTTTTTCCTCTTGTAAATCGACACAACCTTAGGTGAGTTTGTGGTACTGTCTTCCTTATGAATGTGTCACCCACCAAATGACAATTTATTGTATAAAAGCTTGCAGCACACCTAAACGCATCTGGGGGTCTGACATTTTAGGAGCCTTTGTAGCCTGGACAATCTCCTCCTTAGGGAAGAGTTTATTCAGATCCTCCCTTTACATATTTGATAATCCACCAAAATGTGCCCTACCTTTATATTCTTGTACATCCCTTTTATTCTATGTCTCATTTGTGCATAGATTGTGATGTATTTCTCAAAGCTAGATGCTTTTCAGGAAGTTCAAATTTAGATGAAAGTTAGAATGACTTGCATAATGCCCTAATTTGCATTCATATTTAGGATCATCTTATTTTGGGGAAATGATAAATATCAGCTATGTACGAACAAAACTGCAAAATTGTATCTCCCAACAAAATATCAGCATTAAGAATATCTAGAATGAGTTTCTTAATTACATGAACACATTAAAGAATACTTCAAAAATGCAACTCAACTGGTGAATCAAACTTTGGCAAAAATTGTATCTCACAAATTCCAAATATACAGCAGTTCATCGTCTAGGTGTTTATGTCGAATTTCGTCTCACCCAATGGATCATGGCCACCTTCTACAGGACGCACACATTAAATCAGAATGTAGACAGAGACGCCTTTGTGTCCAACTATGAATGATCTCAAAAACATATAAATGTAAATAAACATGACAATCATAAAATGTGCACATTCACATGTATCTGTGATACTCTGAACCATCATATGAACAAATAATTCAGCACTTTGTGCATTCATCTACCTCCTGTTATCTCATTGTATTGCCAGGTATGATAGTAAAAACAAGGGTGCACAGGAGGGAAGGGTTCAAGTGTTGAGGATGCTCTATCCAGGAGCCGCTTTCCACCTAAACTTGAGAACTACCCAGAGTTCTCGGCTTCTTTTTTTGCTTAATTTATGCGTCACTCTATCACTGAGAGCCCTGCATGTCCCTGGGGACTGCCACCCCCCTGGGCCGGCTCCAGCAATGTTCCGGGGTGCCTGCTCCAGGGACATTGCAGTTTGCTATGGCTTGACCAGAGCACCGCTCTGCTTCATGGAAGCGAGAGAATTAAAAATACTCTTGCTTCCATGAAGCAGAGCAGAATTGCTTTTTTGCAGCTCCCTCTGTCCAAAAGCAATGCCGGCTCCCACAGGAGGCGAGGAGCCGGCTGGGACAAAGGGGGCCTTGAGGCTCCCCCCATGGTCCCCAACGATCTGACCATGCCCCGGGTTATGGGGTCCCTGTGACAATACCGGCACAGGGAGGGGGAAGTGCTGGCCCCCTTTAAAAAAAAATGTTAAAGGCCTTCCCCGGTGGATGGGGTCCAGGGGCCGAAATAGGCCTCGGGAGGGGGCCACATGGCCCCCTCTTAATTATTATTATTTTTTAAATTTAAAAATGGGCATGCCCCAGGGAATGGAGTCCCCGGGGCAGAAAATGGCCCGGGAGTGGGCCCTTTGGCACCCCCTCCCTTTGAAATATTCTTTTCTTTTTAAAAAGGCCGAGCCCTGGGAGACGGGGTCCTTGGGGTCGAAATAGTCAAAGGGGCAACGCGCGGTCCCTATCCCATTTTTTTTTTTTTTTTTTTAAAGTATCAGGCTGGGGGGAGGGTTCCCCGGGGCCCAAAATGGACCAGGGAAGGGGGAACCACCTTACCAAAGTTCCACCCAGGTTCACTGATCGAATGTGTGTGTTAGAGCTGACAAGATTTGGACTGATTGTTTGGCAAAGGCTCCAATCCAACCCAACTAATAACCCATTTTCTTACATCGGGTTACAAAGACAAGAAGGTTCAGAATAGTTTGGAGAAAGCTTATTATAGGTATATTTTATGCTAGATCAATGCATTATTCAGAGGGAGCACATATATTTTTATATATTGCATAGCTGAGGCCAACTGACTTCATGGCAATTCTTGAACTTAAAGAATTTCCTAAGGCTATGAGCAAGAAGAAGATATTATTTTTGCTCAAAATATTGTCTCTGTTGTGCTGAGCTTGCCTCCAAGCACTGGAATAGCCATATCCCCAAAACATTTTCAAAAGCAATGATTGGGATGCTTGGAGTGCTGCTTGCCTTGCCTCTTGTGAATGTCCCTTTTACCTGAATGCTTGTCTCACCAGGTAGGTTTGGATTCACAGCGAAATGAAGGATGCCAGAAACTGTGCAGACCTGGAAGTTGAGATCTTATTTGCCTTAATCCAAATTACTTGCTGTGTATAACAGGAGTGAGTTATGCCTGAATGGTGAGATTTAAAAGTTAGCAAAATGCTAATTGTTAACTTTTATTGGACTTTCTTTTGAACCTTTGAAAACATCTGAGAACTACCAGAAACAGTTTGATAGGTCACATTGGAGCACGTGCGAGCCATGTCAGAGTCAATATTCATCATTCATCATTTCCATTTATTCAGCGCACGGCTACCTCCAACGGAGGTGTCCCGGCTCTAGCAGCGGATACAGCAGAAAGGGAAAGGGGGGGAACTAAGGTAGGTCGAAAAGCCAGGTTTTCAGAGCTTTCCTAAACTTAAGTTCTGACTCTGACTTCCGGAGGTGGTCAAGCATAGAGTTCCAGAGAGAAGCACTTCTCACTGAAAAAGCTCGACCGCCAACCCTGGCTTTAACGAAGCGAGGAATCTGGAGTAATTCCTGGTGATTAGATCTCAAATCCCTGGTCTGGCAGTATTTCTGGATCCTCTGCTTCAGGTATCCTGGGCCATTGTCTCTAGTTGCTCTATAAGCAAAGGACAGCGCCTTAAACTCTATCCTCCTTTTGACAGGCAGCCAATGGAGGCTACGCAGGTGGGGGGAGATGTGGTGGCGGAGTGGCACGTTTCTAATGAGTCTGGCCGCAGCATTTTGAATAGTTTGTAGTTTTCTGATCAAATAAGCTGGGAGACCCAAGTACAGGCTGTTGGCATAGTCAAGCTGAGACGTAACTAGTGCGTGGACCACAGTTTTCCTGCAATCCATAGGCAGGAGATGAAGAAATCTCTGCAAGGCTTTCAGTTTCCAGAGGCAAGATGAGGAAACTTGGCATATCTGGGCCTTGCCGGAGAGGTTAGAGTCAAATTTAAACCCAAGATTCCTAGCTGAATCAACTGGGATAGATGGAGGATTTAGCTCCGACGGCCACTAGAGTTCGGATCGCGGAGGAAAAGGTTGATTGAAGAACAATACCTCCGTTTTATCTGTATTTAATTTCAAACAACTGTCCGTCTTCCAAGTCGAGATGTTGATCAAACAGTGCTTGAAATTGTCGAACGCTGCCTCGGTGTGTTCTATAAAAGAGAACACCAGCTGAGTGTCGTCAGCATACGAGACAACTTTCACACCGCATTGCTCGACTAACGATGCAAGGGGGGTGAAATAGACATTAAATAGAGTAGGGCTCAAAGCCGAACCGTGGGGAACTCCGCACACGAGAGGTCTAGAAGAAGAGACATGGGGGCGGAGAAATACTTGCTGAGACTGGCCCTCCAGAAATGAACGGAACCAGGCTAGGGTGGTTCCCGTCACTCCCAGGTGCTCAAGTCTCTCCAACAGACTCCGGTGAGGTACCGCGTCAAATGCTGCGGAAAAATCCAGCAGCACAAGCATTGCGCAGCTACCCTGATCTAAGGTTTCAGGTATTGTTTCCGCCACTTCCAGCAGAGCTGTCTCTGTGCTATAACCTGATCTAAAGCCAGATTGGGAGTCATGGAGATAGTTGTTAGACTCCAGGAAGTTGGATAATTGCTTCTGAACTTCCTTCTCCAGAATTTTGGCAGGTGCTGGCAAGAGAGAGATAGGCCTAAAATTCTTGAGTTCTGCTGGATCCGCGTCCACTTTCTTGAGGATCGGCAGGACATATGCCATATTACCCTGCTAAGTCACCGCCTGCTGGACTAGCACACAAGGATGAAGATGTTCACAACTACCAGCAAAGCAAAGCTGGCTGGAAATTAATTTACATGAGTATCACCCATTGAAAGACACATTTGGTAGACTTTACATTTTTCTTCTTATTTCTTCATCATCTTCACCTTTACTGTAATTACTCTTGGCAACCTGACTGAGTTAGTATGGTCCTCACCATGGTATCTTGACTGTCATTCTGGTGAAGTCTTATTCCAGAAAAGAGTCCAGGTGTCTGATTAATAGCTGTCTGCTAAATCCTGCAATGATTCTCTGGTGGAAAACCCTCCAACATATGAATAGTATAGTGGAGGAACTTCCACTGGTGGTTTCTCTTCTGTATTTGGCACATTTGTATGTCAGAATATCATTTGAAAAATATTGTTTGACTGAAATGTTGTGTCCTAAATTACATTTACAAAAATAAAATGTCAGCCCATTCGGTGTAGACATATAGAATACAATATTTCTGTCAGATAATATTTTTGTTAACAATATTCTGGTGCCATATTATTTGACACATTCTCCAAAACGCACATGATTTTACATTACCATTCAACTGTGAATGGGGCCTCAAGTTTGAATATAACTTTCATCTTCATGTATAAAGGTCAAATTTGTGGATGTGGCAACCACCATTTTTGGCTGCAAAGGAAGACGGACTCTGTTCTAATAGAATTACCATTTAGTGACCTGTTTTTAGGTTTTGCTTGCACTGTGCTTGTGAAATGTATTGTATTTAATAGAAAACTTAAGAGGGGCTTACATTCCGCCCTTGCTTTTCATTGTTTGGTATGCTTTCCACTTATTTTTCCTCTATTTCTATTGGCTACTGCATACTATTCCGTGTTGTTCCTCTTTTGTGTTTTTCTTATCAGTGTCCCATGGCCTAAGTACTGTTTTCATGTGCTTTGGTAGAAGTTCTTTTCTTAATTGATGTGCTATTTTACACATAGCATGAACCCCGGAGCGCTTCACAGGCTTGGAGAGATTATGTGATTTGCATAGAAACACCGGATGTTGTGCCTCCCGCCGAGAATCGAACCCTGTTCCCCAGTTGACAGGTCGGCTGCTCTAACCCTAGTTCTAGCACTCACTGGCGCTTCTGTATTCATCTCCATTCCATGAATACTGTGAGCACAGCTGTAGCTTTAACCGAGGAGGAGACTTCTAGTTAGCTTTTACTTTGATACCATAATTATGTGAAGGGAGCGCCCGCAATATTAATTTCACCTAAACTGCTTGTAGGCCATATTTGGGTTCTTCACTGAGACGCTTCTCAACGTGCTAGCACTGCTAGCCCAGATTTCCAGATTAATTTAAAGGGAGAGATTTGTGTATCTTCACTGTTGACCCGAGCTGTCCCCAGGTTATGCACCATGCCTCCTGAGTGCCTCACTGGTGCCTCACTGTCGCCAAAGCATTTCCCCACACTCCAGTACCTCAATTTTGGCAGTAGAGGCCACCAGCGTGGCCATTCAAGGATTACCTTGACTCCCTTAAAGGTAGCGCCTACATGTTTGTTTCCTAAAGCACTGACACTATTGGGGTACATCCCTTTATTTTTAAACAACGTGTTCAGTGGCAACATGCATCAACACACACCGTGGCTCACCATACTTTGTGTTTTACTATCGAGAACAGGACTAAGTGGTCCTAGGATTGCCATACTGCGCTCCTCGCAGTTAGAGCTCCATTCTTTATTCCTCATAAAACTCACCACAAACATAGGAATAGAAGCGCATTGGCGCTCCCATATCAGTGGACTACATGCAAGATTCTAAATCCTTCAATGCTGAACTAGAATTACCGTATAGGCTCTAAAATGAGCCCAATGCTGAAATATTGCTATTTTGACTTGCCTTACTTATAATTTCATATCTCTTTATTTACATATGGGATTTTGTCATTTTTGTCTTGTTTTACCCAGGTAAATATTCTTTATTTTTCTACATTGGTATTGAGTCCTTTTTTGTGGTGTTTTCACTGTGTTAGTAAGTATGCCCCTTGCTTTGCCTTCCCCCTTCAGCAGGCACCCTCCCTAAAGTACATCAGGGTCTGTGGCACCAAACCCAAACACTGCACCACTTGCTGCATTGCCATCCAGAAAACCCTGATCCCGCAGCCACACCCCTACGCCCCTTCCTACACTACAGTAGCTGGCCCGAAGCAGCAACTGCACCCCACGGTGCACAGAAAAGGCCCTGAAACCAAAGCCTGCCATATCAATACCACCACCCATACCACCCGTGGCTATTCAAGCACTAGCAGCCACACTCAGCCCCACCAGTGCACATCAACTCTGCCTGCAGGACCCACTGCCATTCAAACTGAGGGACCCCGCACAGCTCCTGCCATGGATTTCAACGTTGGCATGCACCCGTAGCCTCTCTGCCAGCACCAGCACCCACAAACAGCCCTGAAAACACATCTCAATCCTGACCTGCCGCAAGATCTGCCCCTCTAGTAAGGGTAACTCCAAAGCGCTCTCCCAATGCACCTCTCTAATGCTCTTTCTCTTACCCTCTTTCTCACCCTCTCTGTTTGTGTCTCTCTCCCTTTCTTGCCAAGGACAGTTATAATAATATACATAGTTTGCACATTAGTATAAAACCTGGCTAGGGTCGCTAGCAGTTACCTGCCTGGATTAATGCCTCATTTACAAAAGTGTAAATGTTTTTGTTTACAAAAAAAAGGATAATTATTATTAATCACATAGGCGAAACCTATTGCCTTTACCAATGCTGATTTAATTGTGGAATGTTTTGCAACATGTGATATTTAGACTTATTTAAAAATAAGTTCAATTTCAATCTGGGATTTGTCTTTCTAGAGCAGACCTTTCACATTGAATGGTCTAGATACATATATGCTTTAAGGTCATAATATTTCTGTTTATCCAGTTTTATGAAGCACTACCACTAACATTTTTAGGATTTTACATCTACACTTTTTTCAGTTACCTGTTTTTTACCCTTTTAATATTTTTATCTTCTGCTGTGCACTGTCTTTATAAGTACCATATCAATGTATCCTCTATGGTTTTAATTAACTAAAAATAAAGGTTTCACTCACTCACTCATGTCAAGTCAGGATAAGAGCACCACTCTGGTCAATCATGCGCAATACCAAAATGCCTTGGGGCTTATTTACAAGACCCTTGCGCCACTTTTGTGTCATGTTTAACATGGGAAAAGTGACGCAAAAGTGGCGCAAGGGGCTTGTAAATCTGCCCCCTTATATATATGGCCGTAGTGAAATTCAACACTCTTCCTACACAGCACTCCTCTGCGTTACAGCATGCTACCCACCTACTAATCATTTTTCCTTCGCATAAACTTAAATTGGAGTTTATATTCCTTCCTCTTTTCAATGTATTGCAGATTTTATTTGTTGAACCTTGCACACTCAACATCTCTTTGAATGCAGGGGTTTAAATTGTAGTTAAGTAGTCATGAAAAACCCTCATATTTCTGGTGGAAACTCAGGGGTATATTCACAAGAACATGTGATAACTACCGCAAGAGTAGCGTAACGCAACTTTCAACATCGCAGCCTATCTCGGGAAAATAACCCTGTGTCAACGTGGAATTCACAACAAGGCGGTAGCATGCGATAGTCACCAGATAACGCGTCAAATGTCAGCGTGAAAATCAGCGCCACGCCGAAAAAATGCGAAACGCGAGAAATCATGCGATGAGGCCAATCGCGGTACAGAAATCAGCGAACACCAGCCACAGGCCTGTAAATCACACGCGTCCGGGGGGAAAAAGCACCATAAAGAAAGGGAAAAAAAAGCCCAAAAACAATTCAAACTGCGTAGCAACATGGATGCACCCGGACCGAGTGCAGAGGACAAGCCGAACACCACAAGCCCCACGGAGGACCATCCAGGAACCCCGCGTTCAGGGAAGTGCAAGGACAAGAGGAAGAGGAAGACCGGGTTCAGTCCGCAGGAAGACCGGATCATCGTCACGGAGGTGACCGAACACCATCAACAACTGTTCGGCACCTCCACTGCGGCACTGGCAACCCAAACCGAAATATGGCAGGCCATCGTCACCAATGTCAATGCAGTCGGAGTGTCGAGGAGGTCACTGGAGGAGGTCAAGAGGCGCTGCATGAACTGAAAAGGCAGACCAAACATAAGCTCACCGCCAACAGGGAGGCAGCAACGGCGACTGGAGGTGGAAGTCCTGCGACACAGGAGGAGCTGGATGAGCTGGAGCAAATGGTGGCCACAGTCAGCAGTGAGGAGACGGTGGCAGGATTGGGGGGCCTGGACATAGCACGATACGACCTGACCCAACAGCAACAGGGTGAGTAACCACTAGGGACGAGGGGGATGGGGGGAGATGGGCACAATGGCACACATGCACAATTACGTGTAGAACACAGCACACCCACAATGACCGTGGAACATGTCCCTGATTGCCTTGGCACACTGCAGCACACATAGAAACGCCAAGTAGGCCCCCATCCACAATGTGCACAGAGGGGCCCCCCCATCACCAATATCACAACCTACCCATGCACATGTGCTGAATCCAGCAAAGCAGCGGATCTGTGACCCACACTGACTATGCAAGTAACACTGCATGTCCGATAGCATGGCAGCAGCCAAAAAAAAATGACATGGCCCACGAATCGACATGGAGGTAGCCCAGTGCGGATCACATCCGTAAAGGACTAGGTCACACTCTGACATGTCCATGTGCACCCACAACCCATGCCGTACAATACACGCAGCAGACAAACAATGCACCAGGCCACAAAAACAGTCCGAGAGCACAAGTCAAAAGCAAATCAGGCACCGAAAAGCACACAATTCAAAGGCACCCCACCTCAAAGGGGGAAGGCCACACGAAATCAGAGCTGCAGGGGCAACTCCCCCACAATGCAGCACACACACATAGCAATCACAGAACATCAGCAATGATGGCAATGTGGTACAAAGTGCAACACCAGCACCAGAGGACAGAGCTCACAACAGGTTCCGCTCGTGCGTAGTAACTGTCCACTCACATCTGGCATTGCCTGACACTGTGTGATGATAATGTACGGGTACTACCACACATCCTTCATGTAGTCGAAAAACACACTGACTGCCATCAAATAGCCAGCTCCCCCAAAACAGTCACAATGTACATTGGCATGCAGTCTGAATGTAAACATCTGCAAATCATCAACATACATGTGAAACTCTATTAACCTGCATCTCCCCTTCACATTGCAGAGGGACATACAACACCTCCTGCAGAGCACACCACACTTCCCACCATTGATGATGAAGAGGACAACCTGCACATATGTCAAGACACCCTCCAACGGATAATGGACAGCCTCTGCACCCCACCCCCAGGAGCAGGCCAGGCCAGCTGCCTCGAGGTGACCCCACCACCTGCACAGACCACACAACAGGAAACACACACCACCACGGCTGTCTCCCAGGACCCCCATGACCAATACATGGAATTTCAACGGCGTGTGTTGGGTTGCCAGGTGGAGTTGGCTCATCAGCTGCGGGTGGGTTTCGAGCTCGTGGCAGCCAAACTCGATGCCATAAGTGGGTGTCTGAGTCCCATCAGGGACCACGTACAGTCCCTATCGGACACCCCCTGTACGCACCATGCTCCGCCACAGACCTTGGCTGACCTCGCTGGTGCCATGAATCTAATACAAGAACTGTCTGGTCAGACAGGCACCAGCCATGACAGCACAGAGTTGGCACAGGTGCGGAGGTCAATGGAGACCATGGAGCAGATGCAGGATGGAAGTATGTGTGCCACGGCTGGACACCAGCGAGTAGTGGCTGGGAACTTCAATGCCCTTCAGTACTTCATCTTGCCATTGCTGTCACTGAGCCGTTCCCAGATGACTGCAGCGGGAACATCAACAAACACAGCTCCGACCCCTGATTAACCCTGGGCAAAGCACTACGCTACGATCGCGTAGTTTGCGAAGTTTGCGCTACTTCGCACAACGCAAATTGCACGTAGCACAGTGCAAGCACGCGTAGCGTAGCGTAGCGTAGTGCAGCGGTCATTTTTTGCTTGCTCGCGGTCCTCAACGTCAAGTTGGCGACCGCGAGCAAGCAAAATGACATCCCGGCGAGACTTTTTCCTCGTTCGCGATCAGCAACATCAAGTTGCCGATCGCGAGCGTGGAAAATAAACCTCCCGGCGAGATTCTCAATGCGGGGAGGACAGGTTTCTCATTGCGAGTGGTCGCGTATGCTCGCGACCGCTCGCGATGAGAAACTACCAGTCCGCATTGAGAAAGCTGCCGCTCGAGTAAAAATCTACTCGAGCGGCAGTAAAAGACAGCTCGCACTGTGCAAGATGCCGTTTTCAATGATTGCACAGTGCGGACAAGCATCCGGCACTGTGCAATCATTGCGAACATTGCACTACGCAGTTCGCGTAGTGCTACGCGTAGCTCGCGTAGTGCGAACTGCACTTTGCGTAGCTTCGCGTAGCGCTACTTCGCGAACTACGCCCAGGCTTACCCCTGATGTGTCCGTGGCACACTGTTATGCTGCCCCATCACCTACGCAGTCTGATGTGTCAGGGGCACACAGTGATGCAGCCATCACCCCGCCACACACACCGGACACACCGGACACAGAACCCGTATCAGGGGAGTGAGAAGGGGATGGGAACTACTGTGTGAGGAAGGAGGCAGTAGCATCCATCACCGCTATATGGCCTGTCCCTGCCTGGTTATGACCTATGCATCATGCCCTGGGAAATACCTCCTACTGACCTCCGGAACACTCTGCGACATTCACCCGGACCCCGACACAGACTGCCATTTCTTCACCGCTGGCCAATTACACAGCAATCCTGCTGCGGACTGCACTCTCCCTCTTCCTAATCACTGTGCAATCCCCAAAGGACTCTAGTTGGCCCACCACTGGGCTTCCATGTGATGTGGGCTTGGATGGCCATGTACAGCTCCAGCTCCGTCAATCACCTGAATGTGAATAAAACATTCTAAATCACACAGATGTGTCATCACTATGTTCACTCACGTATGGAAGTATGGCTGGATGTAGGGACAATGATTGCACATGAAGGTACACCCTGGTAACTGACATCTATGCGCATGTCTATCCCTGAGACACATGGCCAATTGCATGACTATGAAGGTGAGTACTAGCTGTGTCCCCATTGCACATCAGCAACAATCTCACAACCCCTCAACGTAGGCACACGTCCATGTGTTGAATAGGGCTGTGTGTAGGAGTGACCACAAATGGTGGCAGGCCAGGAGTGGTGTCCTACACCACGTGTGACAACAGAACTTCACGTCGCATACCTACTTACACACATCTGTGTGGACACATTCTGTTGTGATGTATGACATTGCTCCACATGGTCAGAGGTTGGACACCATACACACAAAGCTGAAGTCATGTAAGTGCACATGTCGTCCAGCACCTATCCAAAAACAATGTCTGGCTCACAGAGGTGGAGCTTGCCAAAGGGACACACACCCATTGCACATGCATCAGTCAGTTCCTCCCTGTGTTGGGACGATGCTCATTGTGGCACACAAGTGGACAATCTAAACAACACACCTCACAGTTAGACACCAGTGAAGTGGCATAGACTTTATTGGCATGTGCGTGTCAGTACGGACGAGGCAACGGCCACAACAGGCAGGGACATGCTTAAGACACTTACACGCAGCATGGGTACATGTCGAGGTTCAGGAAATGTGGGGGCTGAAATGGACAACATTCATCACGGATGGCAACGCTCACAGCCCACCTTGCCTTGCTGGATGAGTCATGTGTTGTTTGGCGTCTGCCCATTGCCCAGTGTGAGGGGCACGACTCACTGCATATGGGATCTGCATGGTGCTTTGCCTCTGGAGTGTGCCGATTGTCTGCTCTGCTGACAGTGATCAGGTGTGAGGGTCCGACAGGTTCACATGTCGTGCTACATTGCCATGTGTGTGCTCTCCCCCAGCAGTGTGTCCGAATAGGCAACGTTGCCAAACGACGCTGTGTTGCTCCGACCATGGACCTGCGTCACCTTGCACAGGTGTGTGTACACACGCGTTATTCCACGCACATGCATCCAGAGCCCGACCGAAGGCAGACGTGTCCTCTGTTGTGGTGGGATATGTGAGCAATCCCAACGATGCAACAAGTTGTTGGGCCATGTGCTGTGGGTGGCAATCGGATGTGGCTGCAGGAACGTAGTTACTCGTCCATGAATGCCCGTGCAGCTTCATGTGCAA
The DNA here is from genome assembly GCA_963921515.1 of Calotriton arnoldi. Classification (NCBI taxonomy): domain Eukaryota; kingdom Metazoa; phylum Chordata; class Amphibia; order Caudata; family Salamandridae; genus Calotriton; species Calotriton arnoldi. The sequence continues at coordinate 974,618 of CAWUFW010006795.1, read as the reverse complement.
TGTGTTCCAATAGTACGTCGTTGTCGTGTTCAAGGAACACCCTGGTGAGCCAATCCATTAGGTGGTCCGGGCAGGTGTGCTCAGCCCACGCCGTCTCACCGATCCGCAACACAGCCCAATAGGGGAGCACCTCGATGTGGTCACTGCACATGAGAAATTGTGCAATCTCCCATGCACAACTACCAATACATACGCAGTGTGTCAAGGCATCCCATGCACGGCTGTCTCGGTTACACTCCTGTTCGTGATCCAACAGGGGGCGCAGACACAAGTCATAGTCCAATTTATCAACAGTTGTGTTGGATAGGCAGACATCCATGGGACACTCGAATGTGCATGTTCGGCAGTGAAGCCAGGACTGGACGCAGGTGACGTGGGCAATGCGGAAGCTGAGCCTGTAACTGATCCGCAGCACTGCCAGTGGCAGTGCGCCCAGTGAATGCAGAATACGTGCAAGGTACTGTTCCACGTGACGGGGGTTGTGCATGTGCCCAGTATGGCCTGCCATTGCGTTGGTGCGTCTCGTGAACCGGCACTCTTCTGAACTGCGGCAGTTGTGTGGAGGATATGCCACAGCTCTGAGCAATGAGTCGTATGTGTGTGCAAAGTTTTGGGTAATGGGTTGCTGTTTCCGTGAGTGTCAAGGGCATCCCATGCGGGGGTACCACAGGCAGGGGCTTCTGTGTGTGGGCTGTGGATAAGTCGGATGGTTCATTAGCGGAATGCGTGGTGTGGGAGTCGTCCCGGTCTGCCATTGCATCTCTATCAGGGTGTTCCAGGCGCATTCTGGACCAAGGTCAGAGGTGCAGGTGTCCTCCCGCCTTCTGCATTGAGACAATGGTGCTTTCATCCCTGATGTTTGTCTGACTTCTACTTGCGTTTTCGGAATGTGATGTGGCTTTGACGCTGAGATTGGGACACGGCCTTGGGGTCATGGTGTACGGATGGTGATGCACACACACATGTTGGCATGTGGAGCCAGGTGCCCGGGCGGCCTTGTGCTGCTTGTGCTTTCTTACTCCGTCTCCCTCCCTCGCTCTCTCCCTCTCTTTCCTTTGTTGGGAGCATGGCACTCCTTCTTCTCTTGGATTTGGTCTTCCAGGCTGTGTGCTACGGATTGTCCAGTGAGGAGCCGCTAGGACTCATCCTAAGGGTTGTTTCTGCTTTTGTTTGTATGGTGTTTTGTGTTGGTGATTGCATTGCTGTATGACTGATTCTCCATTTTCTGGCCACGCATGTATGTTTATTTTCCTGCTTGTGCGACATCAGGCAAAATGTTTGTTTTGGGATTCGTGGTGTTAGTGTGCAATTTCTTAGTCCGGGGTTGGGGGTGGTCCGGGGGGGGGGGTTGCGGGCCTGGGTGTGGTGTTGGTGGGTGTTGTGGCCCTCTTGGGTGTCCGTGCTGCATGCTCAGTTGCTCGTGGGCATCTGTTGTCCTTCATGTGTGGCTCTGGGCTGTGCTCCCTTTTGTGGTGCTGGCTGCCGTCCGACTTTACACCAGGTCAGAGCAGGTGTAAACTTCCTGGTGCTAACGCGCCTTATCGCCTGTTTTGAGTTCTTATCGCCGATGTGGCTGGTCGTTGTGAATGTTGAGGTGTGATGTTGTCTCGGCTTTTGGCACGGGAACGACTACTCTGCATCTCATTAGCGATATTTGCGGGGGTCCTCTGTGGCAATGTTTTTTGTGGCTGCTATCGCGGGTAAACTGGTGCTGTGGGCTGTTGACACCGGCTTGTGAATGCGGTGGTAAATTTATCACGACTTTGGCTGCGATAAAGTGCCGTTAATTCGGCGATGGCTCCTTGTGTATATGCCCCTCAGTCTGGAGGAAAATCTGCATTTGAAATTTCTTTTGCCATAAATATATTGCAATATTTCCACATGAAATTGCAAGACTTTTCATTCTGCCCAACTATACATAAAGCCTTGAGGCTTTAACTTTGGTCAAGCTGCTGAAGCCATTCCAAGGCATCACATGTTTCCAGGTCCTGAATCAAGGAAAACAAGCTGGACCTGGATTTACCAGGTGCGATTCTGCAAGTTGTCCCCTGTTTTGCACCCGTTTCCATGCACATTTGATTTTACTGGATACTCTACTGGCCAGGACTGTGTTCACCTGGGAAAAGAGTTCTGCTCGATGTCTCATCGGGTCCTCAATGCTCCTCAGTTTACTGACCTCGAAGAAGGGAAGCTTGAGTCTGCTTGATGGAACCAAATTCGTGACGTGCCATTCGCCAGCTGCCTGTTTGCTCCGAATTCACTGAGACATCCTCTTGTGGTTTGTTTTGTGAAAACAGAGTAGTCCGAATAGTGGTTTCTTTGATGCTGCTAGATGTCTCTCAGTCCACACTAAGCAGTGCAGAGTTTTAGGTTTCCAATAAAAAAAAAATCATAAAATCTGTCACAGAGTTTCATCATCAGTAAAAAGTACTTTCTTGAACATCTCGTGCTTTTCCAACTCTTTAGCAAAGTGGAAAAATTAAAAACATCTGTGTTCAACCCCATAATCTCTCATCTGAGGGGGATTTTTAATGTCTGTTTGAATTTCGCTGCTACAGTATGTCAGTCAGTTCTCTCTAACTAACACAGTACTTATTAAACTTGTCACTAATTCATGGGATTTATCTAGTCATTAATTCCTAGACTTTTTTCTTACACTTTTTATTTGCCACAGATAGACCTTAAAGATTTGTTTGATAAATGTATTTAATACTTTTCAAATACCACATGATTAACTATGTGAGAGCTGGCACCCTTGATGAGTCAAACAATGAGGGGTGCAATGGTAAAGTTAAGTAAGACCCCAAGGGAAAGATATACCAACATTTTGCTCAAGGTTTGGATCACAGGAGGTATGCAAATCAGCGGAAATTGTTTATTTTGAATTTACCTTGAGTTGCCTGAATATAATACAAAATAGATCTTTGCTCTGATGTGCAATAATTTTCCATGGGGGTATTCCATGGATAGTACATCAGAATTTCCATGCAACCATCCATGGGATGCGATGCAAAGCTTTATTTGCTAGCTATAATAGACAGTGTTTCACGCCAAAAAATTATTTCTTTTTGAGAGTGGCGTTAACTTGGAGAAATGCTTTTATTTCTCCACACGATTCAGAGTCTGCATGTGTGTTCCACTGTACAGCACACATCCAAAGCGGAAAAAGTTTTAAAGATTTTGTAGGCATAGTATTTTGTAGCGAAAAAGGACCCTTCAAGTGCAAAACCTATGCTGGACATCACATACACAACCTTGCACTATGCTGCACAGATGTGTGTATGTGGCCTTAGGCACCAAAATTGTGCACCAGCTCATGATATAGAGCAGGACAGTGTCATATCTTAGTAGATAAGGTGCGTTCCTGCTCTCTCGCGCAACGCACCACAGCAACTTTCGTTGCCGTGTTGCATGAGTTTTTAGTAAAAATGCCTCAAAAGATGTGCTGTAGGTGCCATTATTAAGCTGGCAACACAAAAACAGAGCTTCACATCACAGGGGGAGTTGCTTGGCATTAGGAAAAGTGGTGCTGCGCCTGTGAATGTTAAAGAAATACCTAATTGCCAAATAATGTATGGGATAAAGTACCCCCTGCTGTACCTTATAAAGATATTGCAAGTCACCGAGGTGTTCCATTGTATATAGCATTTATAGAGCGCAACAAACACCGGGTACCCTGGCGCTAAAGATACATGTATGCAGACCAACGTGAAGCAAGAAGGACAGAACCCAAACACATTGCTCAAAAGAACGACAGGATCACTTTCTGGGGAACAAACCACGTTTTGATCCTTTTCCTGAACAGGGACAGGGTACCATGACCATATAGAGGAACGAGGTTGAAGGCCAAGTGCCTTTACAACGTTATGGAACTCCGAGGTGACTTGCAATATCCTTATTGTGTACGCCAGGTGGTACTTTACCCCATATAATACATGGTGACATCAATATGTTTCCTACAAACCACTTAAAACCTTGGTGTGTAGCTCTTTCATATGAAAGAGCGAGCATGTTTGCAAGCATGAAGAATAAAACCAATAGTGCAAAATTAAACACTTCAAAAAGCTGCAGTAGCTCAGAATGTGTAGAAACGTGCAGAAAGGTTGTATCTTTTCTCTATCTACGGAGTGCAAATAAATAAACCTATTCTTTCTGCTTTTCGTAAACTAGAAAAATAGAACAGAAAAAAGAAAAGCTAAGCTCCATATTTGTTGCTTTAAACAGCTGCTTCAATTATGCTCTATGTTCTGACATGCCTTTCACAGGCCTTTCCCAGCTTCTTGCTTTGGCAGCAGAGAGGGTGACGTCTGAACTCGACTGTAATAACTTATAATTCTCCACTTCTGACATCTTTTCTGCATAATCAGCAACCTGGCATTTATAGAGGGATTACAGAATCCCATCTATTATATCATTCATCTTCCAAGGCTTTTCATTGTAAAACGCTGGGCCAAAATCCAGCAAAGATAGGCACAAGAGTATTTTAAATGGCAAAAAAATGCAATCAGTTCTTATATTCGTGACAAGTATTGTTCTGTGCCATAATAGATCTACCCAACAATCATAGAACCCAGAACTTTATATAAATGGAGGCCAAACAGATCAAAATATGAACCAAATCTTTACTTAAATACCAAGGATTGCGCTTTTTAATATTTATGGTACTGGGCTTCTCTCTCGTAGTCTCGTGATACTATCAAACATATTCGTCTGATATTGTGATTACTAAAATAGCAAATGAAGACTTTAACACAACATTGCTTCTGAAATCCTTGAGATTTTTTATTGACATGCAAATACATTTATGACGACCGTAAGCTCTTGTATCCAGTAGTAGTAGTGGTATGCAATCTCTTAAATAGATTTTGTTTTTATTTGTTGGTGCATTATATGTGTAATGGCAACATTGGTAATGTACATTTTGCGGTTCGGTTGGGTAAATTTAAATACGATTTTATGCTACTTTGAAAAAAAAACTGCAAGATATTATGTTTCCATCATTTTTCCTTGTGATCTCAATATAACGCATTCACACTCTGAAATGTTATTATGTTACTTTATTCTTTTAGTTATTAGCGTTTCAATGTGTCACTGTAGCTGTAGATGTACAATGTCCATGCTTTTTGTTTTCCATATAGGACGGTGCTGCATTTTCTGGAAAGGGATGCAAGAATTTTAATGTATGTATTTGGGGCCAGATGTACTAACGTTTTTTGTGGGCGCAAATGGGTTTTAGACCCATTGGCGACTGCAAAAAATGTGTGGCTCATGTACTAATCCCATTTTGCGAGTCGCAAATCAATTTGTGACTCGCAAAATAGGATTAGCGACTCGTTATTAGGAAGGGGCGTTCCAAGGGCGTCTCTTCCTAATAGCAACTCCTGAAGCTATGGATGACTGTTTTGCGACCGCAATTGCGGTCACAAAACAGTTGCAGTTTACCACCCTTCACAGAAGGGTGGTAAACCACTTGCAAACGGGAAGGGGTCCCTAGGGGACCCCTTCCCCTTTGTGAATGGCTCTCAAAATATTTTTTAAGGGCAGGCAGTGGTCCCAGGGAGCACTGCCTGCCCTTAAAAAATGAAACTGAAAAGTTTCATTTTTATTTTTTAAATGCATCCTGTTTTCCTTTAAGGAAAACGGGCTGCATTAAAAAGAAACTGCTTTATTTGAAAGCAGTTCCAGACATGGTGGTATGCTGACCCCAGCAGGCCACCATCCCCGGAGTGCCAGCCATTCCCAATGGGGTCGCAAATTGCGGCAGCCTCATTAATATGCATGAGGCATGCAATTTGAGACCCAATTGGGAATCGCAAACAGTGTCTCAGACACTGTTGTGCATCCCAATTTGCGAATCGCAAATTGCGAGTCGCAAATGCGACACAATTTGTGACTCACAAATTGGTGGGTCGTACATCTGGCCCAAAATTTGTAATGGGATTTAGGGGCATATTCACGAGGAAGTGGCGGTGAGAGGCGTTAGCCTCCTTGGCTTAACGCCTCTCACCGCCACTTCGGAAACGCCAGGCTGCACCCTATTCACAAGAATACAGTGCAGCCTGGTGTTTCCCCCTGTGACGGCGCTAAGTCTCACGACTTAACGCCAACGCAGGCACCCTTGCACCAGAGTGCAAGGGTGTCTGCGAGCAGGGAGGTTCCTTATGTGGCTTAATGAGAAAAATCCATTCCTTTTTTTCACAGGAACAATTACAAATGAATCCCTGGCATTTCTGGACTTAAACATCAGAGCTGAAAATAGGGGTTTGGGTAGCAGTGTTTATCACAAGCCTACGGACAGGAACAATCTATTATCTTTCAAGAGCTTCCATCCCCGCTCACTTAGGGAGAATCTCCCTTAAGGTCAGTTTTTGCGCTTATGGAGAAACTGTTCCACATTAAATGACTTCAAGAGAGAAGCAGCCTTGTTGAGAGGTAAGCTACAAGAAAGAGATTATCCGGATTGGGTGATCCAGAAGGCTCATAAAAGAGCCAGGAATAACAACAGGGAGGCCCTACTCGAAACACATGAAAAAGAACAAGTAGAGAGAAGTATCTGTGTCACTACATATAACACCATGTCTAACGCAATGAAGAAAATAGTGCAAAAGAACTGGCGTATTCTGAATTCAAATGGACTCAGTCAACCGCCCCCCCCTGTTTTCGTTTAAAAAGAGTAGCAGTATTAAGGACATTGTTGTCAGCACACGTCCCAGAATTCCTCGTAATCTGTAAACAAGAGATGAGCAGACCCAGTATTTACCGCCCGTTATGGGGCACTATGCCTGTGGGTGTTGCAAAGCATGCCCTATGTCCATGAATGGCAAGAGTGTAGACATTGGTCTACAATATCCGTGGGAGCTCAGAAAACACACGACCTGTAATTCTCACAATGTGATTTACTTACTAAGATGCCCCTGTCTTTTGCAATATGTGGGAATGACCACCCGTCGGGTTAAGACCCGCATATTAGAACACATGAGCACAATACCTTGTGGCAAAACCAACACCAAACTAACCACACACTTTAAGGAGCTGGGTCATACTGAAAAAGACTTAAATTGGACGGTGCTGGATAGACCTTTTATTCCAACGAGTGTAGTTAACATCTCAGACTACTTATTAGTCAGGGAACAGAGATGGGTGGATAGACTGAGATGTGAAACAAAGGGTCTGAATGACTACATTCCTTGGTTTCAACTGTATGGGATCATGACTAAATGATAGGAAAACACTGAGTGGTAGAATAAATGATGGCCCCCTGTGTTCTTTATCCCAAAAACAGTGATCTACCCAATGAAAAATCTGTATATATTTCCCTGCAAGGGATCATGAATTAATAATAGGAGAAATTAACGAGTGGTAAAATGAATGCCTCTTGGTTGTTTATCCTATAAAGAGGGATCAACAAAAGAAAAATGTTTTATCCATCCCGAAAATAATGATTTACATAAAGAAGAATCTGTATTTATTTCCTGGCACGGGCTCACGATTTAATAATAGGAGAGCACACCGAGTGGTAAAATTAATATCAAGCTCTTGGTTGTTCGTCCTACTAGTAGTGATCTATATAAAGAGAAACCTGCTTCCATTTACCATCCTGTGAGGAATTCGTGGACTTTGATACCATTGCGTGAAAGGGAGGTGATTGTAACATGAGACTTTACACATTTAAGAAAAGAGTAAAACAAATAATGTGGGATTTAAAGATGGCCGCCAAACTAAGGTTGTAGTTTGAAAAGAAAAACCTGGTGTAGTCTTTACGTTATGTTCCGCTCCCAGGGGGTTCTGGTCCGCCTACGTGACCGACGTAAACTTTGTTTAAAAGACCGGGGAAACTGAGTACCGGTATCGTCGGTGGACTCTGACTGGGAGAGGACGCTCGTCGGTCTTTGGAGTAGTAAGTGGGGACTTGCCAAGGGGTCTTGATGTTACGTTAGATTTAACAGGAGAAATGTTGACTGTCACGATGTGTTCGTTGAGGAGGCGTCTTACTGGGACCATCTTATGTACCGCTGGCGCAATTGGTCGGTTTGCATATACGAATGCAGCAGCACTTTAGTTTTTTATAATTAGGTGACTGCCCCCATGACAAACACATGGAGTGGGGATTTATCTGGTCATATCATTGAAACGGATATATATTTTTCATTTTTAGAGTGTGAAGATAAGACCACAATCCCACGACGGTCCCGGGTTTGGCGATTAGCTTGTAAACTCGGGTGAGATTTATTTACTTTCAAAGATGTAGTGAGAGTGAGAATGCGTGGACATCTTTTTCCACGATTAAGTGAATAGAAGTGATGGACAACGTAGCAGAATAATTAGGGGTGCTATAGAAATAATTTTTAAGTGATGTGGTATCCTGCATTTAATATCACTGAGGTGTGAGTGCAATACAGAGACTTGATGAGTGGCGATGTTCACTTTTTAATTAACCTTTATCACTGAGATGATCTATATACCACAAGGAAGGGGCTAGATTTGAGGGAGAAAGATAGGGGAGACATGAGTAAAATATTGTCTCCTATTGTGTTTCTGTCCACAGTAAATGGTGACCTCTATGTAATACGTAGAAGGCGAAGTGAAGACCTCAGTGAGGGGTGAAACTATATTAATTGAAGGGACTCACACCCTGACGAAGGCCGCCGTGACCTTTGGAGGCATTGTTTAGGCCGAAACATGTTGGTTATTGCAGTTGGGATATGGGGACATTGATCTCCCCTATATATATATCCCCTTTTTTTGAGTTTTTATTGTAACTTCAGAAAATGATATGCAAATTTTTGTGAAAAAAACTGTTTATTAGAAATTAAAAGCTTATATTTCGGCTCAAAATTGCAAAATATGTTTTGGTATCGAAACTAATTATTTGCTTGTAAATAGAAAAGAAGTGGAAAATGTTATATGAATGAAAATGTGTGTATTTACTGATAATAAGCAGATATTTATTAGCCAGCATTCAAATACCAGCATACATTTTCGTATAATAGAAGCTGAGTTTGGGGCTAAGTATGTGCCCACATTCCTCCTTCTATACGTGATAGTTCGGTGGTTTAGTGTAAGACCACAGATGGAGTAACAGGGCCTCGCCTATGGGGACGAGGCGGCAGCCAGGATTTTAGCAGGGCCCTTCCTTTTGGGGGAAGGGACCCTTACTCAGGCACTTACACAGGTTGAGGGGTGGGATACACTAACTGAACTCAAGAGAACACAAGTCAAAACTATTTTGCATGGAGCTATTTTAACCGAATACTTACGAGCCATTCAGCCCCAAGAGGTCTCTTGGTGGTCAATGAACCTTTGATCTTCCTGGAGGAGGCTTCCTTCAGGAAGAATTGGTCGTTGATAGCCTGGAGATGCTCGAGGGACTGGCTCATTTTAATAATTGACACAGCAAAAAAGTTATCAGATGACTTACTGATACAGATACAGACCAGCAAAAACAATTTGAAGACACAGATCCATATCACGGTCTTCAAGAAAAAGTTAGAAGAAACAAACAAAGTTGTCAATGAATATAAAGAATATCTAGTGAATTCGAAAGTTAGCAAACTCCAGAAAGACTTGAAAAAATTCTCTAGAGAAAAAGTATACCCATATATAAATGATGACTACGTTAGAAATAAAGAACTTCAAACTGCACAGAAAAAAGTTCCACGACAGAACACAGACACTTCAAGTACAGGGAGTGAGAGCAGTGATACAGATTACAGGCCCAGATACAGAGGGAGAGGCTGGACACGGGGGTACCCACGTCCACACCATCAGGGCCACCAGATGGCCTATGGTTGGCCTCCTATGTATCCTCCAATGGAACCCCCACTCTTTTTTCCTAATGAATACCAACCTTTTTTAGTGAGAGGCAGGGGGAGAGGGAGAGGCAGACAGAAAACCCAGAAGGTGCAATGAGACGATGTGAACCAGAGAGTGACCCGCAACATGTCACGGGAGGGAGAACCGGGCAGCAGCAGGGATCACATCTAGTTATGAATTTGAGTAGTCGGACCCTGACCTCAACACAAGAGACGGTACTATCAAAAGGCTTAGGGTTTGTTCCTACCAACCAGTTGGACCCCTTTAAACTTAAGTACGAACTAGCCGGCTTTTTTAGGAATGTACGTCTGAGAGTGTTTTTTGAAGGAAAAGAATCCATCTCCGTAGAAGATGGAGACACAGGATTGAGGAACAAGTCAACCTTTGTACCCACATTGGGACAATTACCCCCAGAGGTAGGGATTTTGAACAGGCTGTACTGAGGGATGTGGAAAGGATGGAGACACGAGACAGAGGGAGACCATTTTATAATCTGTCCAATAATGAGAGGAAGGCCTTACAAGAACTAAGAGAAGATCCAACAATAATCATTAAACCCGCAGATAAGGCCGTCGCGATCGTGATACAGGACACACAGACCTATAACAATGAGTGCTTACGCCTTCTGAATGACAGAATAAACTACATGGTTTTGAGGGAGGACCCGACAGAAGAACTCAGGTTGGCAATTAACACCCAGGTAGAGGAAGCCCTCACCAACGGCTGGATTCGTCGGAAGGAAGCCACTTTTTTGTGCAATGAAGAACCTTCGGTGCCATATTTTTATATATTGCCGAAGGTGCACAAACCTATTCGCCCCCCCAGGACGACCAATTGTTTCTGGAACGAATTCGATCTTAGAGCCTCTTTCAAAATTTTGTGACGTCTATTTACGCCCTTTAGTTCAGAAGATGCCAGCTTACCTGAAAGATACCCGAGAAGTTCTGAATTTAATTAAGGATTTAAAATTCGATCCAGCTACGGACCTTTTGATTGGACTCGATATAGAGTCATTATATACGAATATCTCCCAACGAGAAACCCTGAGGGTGATACCGAATATACTCTTCAATGAGGCTTGGGAACATCAAACTCTGAGAGCTTTTATTCTTGGTCTTTTGGAAATGGCACTGACAAGGAATTTTTTCAAATATGAAGAAACATTCTATTTACAAATCCATGGAACTTCCATGGGGAGTTCCTGTGCGCCAAGTGTGGCATGTCTATATGTATCACAGTTTGAGGAAGAAAACATCTATTCCCAAACTAACCCCTTTCGAGATCAGATGAGGGTGTGGCATCGATATATAGGCTATGTTTTTATCATCTGAGAGGCGATAAAACGACAGCAGATGCATTCCTTGTGTGGCTTAATGAGAAAAATCCATTCCCTTTTTTCACAGGAACAATGACAAATGAATCCCTGGCATTTCTGGACTTGAACATCAGAACTGAAAATAGGGGTTTGGGTAGCAGTGTTCATCACAAGCCTACGGACAGGAACAATCTATTGTCTTTCAAGAGCTTCCATCCCCGCTCGCTTAGGGAGAATCTCCCTTATGGTCAGTTTTTGCGCTTACGGAGAAACTGTTCCACATTAAATGACTTCAAGAGAGAAGCAGCCTTGTTGAGAGATAAGCTACAAGAAAGAGATTATCCGGATTGGGTGAACCAGAAGGCTCATAAAAGAGCCAGGAATAACAACAGGGAGGCCCTACTCGAAACACAGGAAAAAGAACAAGTAGAGAGAAGTATCTGTGTCACTACATATAACACCATGTCTAACGCAATGAAGAAAATAGTGCAAAAGAACTGGCGTATTCTGAATTCAAATGGACTCAGTCAACCGCCCCCCCTGTTTTCGCTTAAAAAGAGTAGCAGTATTAAGGACATTGTTGTCAGCACACGTCCCAGAATTTCTCGTAATCTGCAAACAAGAGATGAGCAGACCCGGTATTTACCGCCCGTTATGGGGCACTATGCCTGTGGGTGTTGCAAAGCATGCCCTATGTCCATGAATGGCAAGAGTGTAGACATTGGTCTACAATATCCGTGGGAGCTCAGAAAACACACGACCTGTAATTCTCACAATGTGATTTACTTACTAAGATGCCCCTGTCTTTTGCAATATGTGGGAATGACCACCCGTCGGGTTAAGACCCGCATATTAGAACACATGAGCACAATACGTTGTGGCAAAACCAACACCAAACTAACCACACACTTTAAGGAGCTGGGTCATACTGAAAAAGACTTAAATTGGACGGTGCTGGATAGACCTTTTATTCCACCGACTGTAGTTAACATCTCAGACTACTTATTAGTCAGGGAACAGAGATGGGTGGATAGACTGAGATGTGATACAAAGGGTCTGAATGACTACATTCCTTGGTTTCAACTGTATGGGATCATGACTAAATGATAGGAAAACACTGAGTGGTAGAATAAATGATGGCCCCCTGTGTTCTTTATCCCAAAAACAGTGATCTACCCAATGAAAAATCTGTATATATTTCCCTGCAAGGGATCATGAATTAATAATAGGAGAAATTAACGAGTGGTAAAATGAATGCCTCTTGGTTGTTTATCCTATAAAGAGGGATCAACAAAAAGAAAAATGTTTTATCCATCCCGAAAATAATGATTTACATAAAGAAGAATCTGTATTTATTTCCCGGCACGGGCTCACGATTTAATAATAGGAGAGCACACCGAGTGGTAAAATTAATATCAAGCTCTTGGTTGTTCGTCCTACTAGTAGTGATCTATATAAAGAGAAACCTGCTTCCATTTACCATCCTGTGAGGAATTCGTGGACTTTGATACCATTGCGTGAAAGGGAGGTGATTGTAACATGAGACTTTACACATTTAAGAAAAGAGTAAAACAAATAATGTGGGATTTAAAGATGGCCGCCAAACTAAGTTTGTAGTTTGAAAAGAAAAACCTGGTGTAGTCTTTACGTTATGTTCCGCTCCCAGAGGGTTCTGGTCCGCCTACGTGACCGACGTAAACTTTGTTTAAAAGACCGGGGAAACTGAGTACCGGTATCGTCGGTGGACTCTGACTGGGAGAGGACCCTCGTCGGTCTTTGGAGTAGTAAGTGGGGACTTGCCAAGGGGTCTTGATGTTACGTTAGATTTAACATGAGAAATGTTGACTGTCACGATGTGTTCGTTGAGGAGGCGTCTTACTGGGACCATCTTATGTACCGCTGGCGCAATTGGTCGGTTTGCATATACGAATGCAGCAGCACTTTAGTTTTTATAATTAGGTGACTGCCCCCATGACAAACACATGGAGTGGGGATTTATCTGGTCATATCATTGAAACGGATATATATTTTTCATTTTTAGAGTGTGAAGATAAGACCACAATCCCACGACGGTCCCGGGTTTGGCGATTAGCTTGTAAACTCGGGTGAGATTTATTTACTTTCAAAGATGTAGTGAGACTGAGAATGCGTGGACATCTTTTTCCACGATTAAGTGAATAGAAGTGATGGACAACGTAGCAGAATAATTTGGGGTGCTATAGAAATAATTTTTAAGTGATGTGGTATCCTGCATTTAATATCACTGAGGTGTGAGTGCAATACAGAGACTTGATGAGTGGCGATGTTCACTTTTTAATTAACCTTTATCACTGAGATGATCTATATACCACAAGGAAGGGGCTAGATTTGAGGGAGAAAGATAGGGGAGACATGAGTAAAATATTGTCTCCTATTGTGTTTCTGTCCACAGTAAATGGTGACCTCTATGTAATACGTAGAAGGCGAAGTGAAGACCTCAGTGAGGGGTGAAACTATATTAATTGAAGGGACTCACACCCTGACGAAGGCCGCCGTGACCTTTGGAGGCATTGTTTAGGCCGAAACATGTTGGTTATTGCAGTTGGGATATGGGGACATTGATCTCCCCTATATATATATACCCTTTTTTTGAGTTTTTATTGTAACTTCAGAAAATGATATGCACATTTTTGTGAAAAAAACTGTTTATTAGAAATTAAAAGCTTATATTTCGGCTCAAAATTGCAAAATATGTTTTGGTATCGAAACTAATTATTTGCTTGTAAATAGAAAAGAAGTGGAAAATGTTATATGAATGAAAATGTGTGTATTTACTGATAATAAGCAGATATTTATTAGCCAGCATTCAAATACCAGCATACATTTTCGTATAAATAGAAGCTGAGTTTGGGGCTAAGTATGTGCCCTTGCAACATATTCCAAAAGGCTTTATTGGAGTTATTATTCATACTGAGCATTGGGTACATATTGCTAAAATGCTGACATAATTTTCTAGATATCAGGGCCCATATTACATAACATAATATGTGTATTTGTAAAGCACACGTTCACGCAGAGGTATCTTGGCGCTGCATAACAGATGTTGATTGTTACCGAACTCAATGGTACACATTTTATCGACCTCAGATGGGTGAAAGGCTGAGTGAACCTGCCGGGATTTGAACCTGTGACCATGAGGTCAAACACAGGCCCCTGCAATGGACCTATTAGTCCACTGAGCCACCAGACCTGGGCACAGATACAATGAACTGCCCTGGTCTGCGTCAAGGTCCACCTTTAACTGGGTGTGCCGGGTGAAGGCGGGGTCAGTAATCCCTATCACAATGAATACACTGCCCCAGTGCAGGTACAAACCTCTGCTTGTCCTTGGTGCAATGCATTGCCAGGATCCGGATCTTCAGAAGCAGTACCCTCAATATGCCCACCTTTCAGCAGCACCAACTCTGAACTAGAGTTTCTGAGTAGACAGATGAAAGGAGAGGTTTTGAGGAGGGTACTACTGAAAGGGAGACATGAAAAACGAGCACTGGACTATGAGAAGAAGATGTACTCAGGACTATGATAACTGATTGATATGCCAAATATATTATTTACCTGCTTAAGTCGGTCTCACTTAAGTCGGTCTCACTTAAGGCTTTGGTGGTGTGGATTCGGAAGCTGAGCTAGCCTGCTGTGAAAGAAAATACGGGTAGCTGATATGTTCTACTCCATGAAGTAAAATTAGTAGCTGTAAGGAAAGGCCTATTTTTGCAGGATCAGCCCAACATTTTGGACTGATGCTGCTGTTTTTTTTTACTCTGAGAGTGCACTGAGACCTGCTAATTAAACCTCAGTGCCAGTGCTCTGGCCCTCAAAAGTGTAATGTTAGATTGGCATAACTTTACCTACCCATAAGTCCCTAGTATATGGTATCAGGGGTACGCAGGGCATGTAAGTTCAAGTGTCACACCCGGTCCACAACCCTTATTGTGCCACCCTAGATGTGACAAAGTGGAAACATGTCACATCATGTCACTGCAGACTGGCAGATCAGTTAGTTATAAACTGTTAACGCGACTTCGCCATTTCAGCTAATGGCAAAGCCCAAAGCTCCCTTTTTAATGAACATCAGCCACCTAAACACACACCTATTAAATCCTAATGTAGGGTGCTGTATATTAAAAGAAGAACATATACGTTTATATGTCCTAAAAGTAAAAACCCCAAATTGTTGCTTTTACTGTAGAAAAGCCAGTAGCCCCATTGGCGAATACAGGGTTACACTCTGACAAATCAGCTGTGCTAACTCCAGAATGGGACTACTAAAGTTGGTAATTCAAGGTATCAAATTTTCACATTAAACCTGACTTGATGCCCAAGTTAAATTTAGTGTACTTTTACAATAAAGGCAACTTCTAGAAAGTTGCTTCTCTGTTGGTCAAGTTTCCAGTGGCTTCTGCCCTCCGGGGGAGAAGTGTGAATACCTCCCAGGAGAGGTAACAATAGAGGTCTGCCTTTGAAAGGGGTGTCTCTTCTCCCTGGAAAAAAATCCCACTGGGTGTGAGTCCAAAAGGTGAGCTTCAAAGGGGAAATCACCTTTGAAGGACAAATTGTGAACATATTCAAGAAGGACTGCTCTTTTGTTTCGGTCGATGGGTTGGTGTCAAGGACAGAGCGGGGAGACCAGTTGCCAAACTGCTTTTTCCATAGACTTGTAGCTCTCAGGTAGCTGCACCTCTAGGGTGACCAACAAAGCTTCACACACCAGGAGAGGGGTTCTGTCATCATGGGAGTGGGCAGAATAGTGCACTCTGGGTTAGCTAAATGCCACACTTTGCAGTAAGTTGTTATCAGGCATGAAAGGACCTGGTATCCCATTGGCTTGTAACTGACACATCCCCAGGACACTTTTTGGACATAAATATGGTACCCCTGGCACCCAGACTTTGGAACATGAATGGAGAGAGTAATGAAGAAGGTCTGCCCTGTTGTTCCCTGGATCTGGCAAAACAGGCTGCACCAACCGCTGGACCGCAACTATTAATCATTGGGTTAGAAACTAAAGGACAGTGCCTGTGGTGTCTGGCTCATGGAAAAGTCACTCCAGAGCCCCAGACAGAAGAGGTGAGCCCCAAAAGTCAGTTGGCTGATTTCCTGTTAGAGCACCAGGGACACAAAAGGTGAAGAAGCCAGATTCGGCAAGTCAGTGGCCACAATTGCTTGATTGCCACTGACTGCCAATGTGTAGCCTCGGAGACAAAGTCCTGATGCTCAAAAGTTGCACCTGAGTCTGCTAGACCAGGGAGAGCTGTCGAAGTGAAATTTGGTCGCCTAAGACGGACACCATCACTGGCAGTACGAACTCCATAGCCTTCACCATTCCTGGAAGTTCCAACCGTGGCACACTGGCCTCCAGGTATGGAAAAGACCAGGCAATGACCAAGAATCAATGGTGTTGAGGTTCAGGCTCTGAAGAAAGCAGGTGCCAGCATAACCATGGTCATTGCTAAGCTGGTTTCCACAGATTAAATAAACCCTGATGAGGAGAACCAAATTGTAAACTCTGACATGGTAACAAAGTCCCATCCACTAGCTGTGTTAGGCTTTGAGTGAGGAGGAGTTACTGGCCCAAAGAAGACAGCTGCATCCCCTGCCTTTCGGATGGTTAACAGTGGATAACGTTTTGGTGCACACTGCATCTCCTTCTTTTGACCATCTGCTT
Source organism: Calotriton arnoldi (assembly GCA_963921515.1). Classification (NCBI taxonomy): domain Eukaryota; kingdom Metazoa; phylum Chordata; class Amphibia; order Caudata; family Salamandridae; genus Calotriton; species Calotriton arnoldi. Next base: position 957,789 of record CAWUFW010006795.1, on the reverse strand, counting down.
ACAGTCATAGTACAAACCAGCCTTTGAAGGGTAATAATTACTTCACAGATGCCACCTCCCTTTGGAATGGGATATAGCTCTTGGTGCCCCGGGCCATCTTTTGGGGACTCTTTGGGAGATTGCTTCTCTTTATCCTTGCCCCGCTCTTTCCTCTAGTGTGTACCCATTCATCAACCATCCTGCCCAGCTGTATAGGACTAAATAGCTTGTAATACACCAGATGATGGTGTAATTTCTCTTAAGAATAGTTAGTGAGTATGTGCTCCTTGATCATCAAATTATAGAGCCCTTCATAAGTGTTTACTCTGTTACCTTTGATCCAGCCTTCTAGTGACTTTACTGAAGCATCCACAAAGTCCACCCATGTCTGTGTTGCCTCCTTGTGTGTGTTCCTAAATGTTTGTCTGTATTCTTCATGGGTAAGACCAAAAATCTCAATGAGTGCCTCCTTCTTGTATGGATCAGCCACTACGTCCTCAATCGTCAAGAGCCTATCCCTCCCTACTGTTGGGACCTGTTCCCACAATAAGGACATCCAGTGTTGGGGACCCGCTCTTCTCAAACTTTGAGCCTTTTCATAGTATGCTAGCCATTTGTCAATGTCATATCCCTCAACATATTTAGGAATACGGCCTTTGTGAAACCATGGGATCATAGGCACCCCTTGTAATTACCTTGTTTATGTTGCTGCCACCATCTGCATTGGACTTGATGCCCAGCTGGGTCCTCCTTCCTTGCAGGGCCAGATTTCTTTCTTCTAAGCTAGCTTCATCTCCTCCAGTTTTAGGAGGCTTATCTGGACCTCAAGTTTTTTGGACACCCTCTCTGAAGTTGAGCTCTTCTTGCTTCCAGGTATGGAGGGGTGCCTTGAATGAATGAGTGGGGCCAGGTTGTGGTAGCCCCCCTTATAGTCCCCCTCAACTACTTCTCTGCCATCATCCTCATCCCCACTGTCAGGGGTTATCTCACTTGGGCTCTCCAGGGTTCCTTCCAAGCCCTCAGGGCCTTCTCCATGTTCTCCTTCATGGCAGAGATTTCAAAGCTGTTTTTTCTATTATCGCACAGCACCCTCAGGTCGTTGATCTGCAGTGTGGCCAAGTTAATCTCTATGTCCTCCAAACTTTTTTGTGTCAAATTTTTTAAAACTTTTGAAAACGTTTCTAAAAGTTGGTAAACTCTACGTAAACAGTGCCTTCAATTATCAAAGCTTGGCAACCTTTAAAAAACTCTTTCTCAGGTGATGACTTTTTGTCAGTGGTTAGTCAGGCTCATTTGTAAAACCTTTAGCTCAAATCTGTGTAGCTGTCATGCTTAAACAAAGGAACAAGTGAAAAGCATTTAGAAGCACCAAAACTAAAAAATGAGAAAGTCACGCAACACGAAAGAAATCTGACACCAGTTTATAAAAATAGATCTTATTTTTATGAATTTTTAGAAACTAAAAATGAAGAAAAATCTACTGGAGGGTTCTGGAGATTTGGATTTTTAAGTAAATCATAAATTTCAACATGCAATGGGAACCCCAACGTTTGGAAACTTTAGAAAAGTTTTAAAGAGTTGTGTTTTTCTACTCTGGCCCTCATTGGACAACCACCTCAAACAGGTGGAAGATCAGAGGGGGCAAAAGGGAGTAGTAGGGCAGATACCTGGTCATCATAGCAGTCTCAAGTCCAGTTCCAGGCTCTATGGGCGAACTACCAGACTTTTGTAGGAGTGGTCCTGATGCAAGGGATACAGGATGCTGAAGATGCTGTGAAATGATGAGAATGCTGTGCAGTTGATGCAGGCTTCCTGGGGCTTCCTGGGGTTACTCCTCGGTCCATGGGCGAGGTGGATGGACTTTGACCACAAGCTTTGATGTCCCACAAAGTCCTTTTTGGTCCAGCAAAACTCCAGTTGACACTAGACTACTGGTTTCCAGGCAGAGCAAACCCAGAGTTTGCCTTAGTCGAAGGCTAATGTCTGTTGTGGGTGACAGGGGACACAGCTATCTTCTATGGGCTGGTAACCTCTCCCCACTCAAATTCTACAACAGCTAGTAGATGGGACTTTGTCATATTGTCAGATTTTACAATTTGATGAACTTTGTCATCGATTATTTGATCCGGGGAAACCAGCTTACCAATGGCCAAAGTTGTGATGGCACCTGTATCCCGCAGAGCCCAAACCTCAACACCATTGATTCTTGGTCACTGGCTGTACTTTTCCATATCTGGAGGCCAGTGGGTCATGAGTTCTACTTCCTTCCCACCCAGGGGACTAAGGTGGCCTCTTTGTACCCTTTACACTTCACATGGGCAACTTCCAAACCCATCCCTACAATAGCAATGGCTGGACCTTTGCTGGACCAAAGAAGACTTCGAGGGACATCAACCCTTGAGGCCAAAGTCACCCCACTAAGCCTGTGGTGGACTGAGAAGTAACCCCAGGAAGCCCTCCCCTCCATTGACCCCACAGCATCCTCAGCATCTTACAGTATCTTCACCCTGTATCATTTGCATTAAGACCACTCCATTAAAGACTATGACGGTTCACCCATAGAGCCTGACACTGGACTTGGTGACAAGGTACCTGTTCTGCTACTCATTATTGGGTCCCCTGCCCTTTCCTGTGTCGGAGTTGGTCACCTAGCATTGGCTGGAGTAGCTGAACTCTTTAAAGGTTTTAGAAAGTTTCCAAACTTTGCAGTTGCCAATGCTTGTTGGAATTTTGCAGTGATTTACAATTTTCTTAAAAATATATATCTCCAGAACCCTCTGGTGGATTTTGTTTGTTTTGGTGCCTAAATATTCAAAGTATGAAAATATATTTTTGATAAATTGGTGTTGGATTTCTTTCATGTTCTACGACTTTCTTATTTCATTGTTTTGGTGCTTCTAAATGCTTTACACTTGTCTGTTTGTTTAAGCCTGACTGCATGAAGTCACAGCTACCCAGAGTTGAGCTTAAGGTTTTACAAATGAGCATGACTGTAACCAAGACAGGTGGTCAGTTTATTACACGGTGAGGTAACTCAACCACATCATATAATAAACCACATTTCCTCAGTAGCAAATCTCAACTCATCTTTTACATACAGATTTACATGAGCCCTTTCAAATTCTTTTTAATTGTGCCAACACAATGCCCGAAAAGATTTTCTCCAGTGTCAAAGATTTCACTAGATGCCAAGTTCACTCTATGAAAAGCATGAACTTCTCAAACTGCTTTGCAATTTTTATTAAATAAAAACTCAAGTACATATAAGGCTTGATATGCCTCAATAAAGGTGAATAAATTCCCCATTCTGACTAGTGATTCAAATAGTTGACTGAGCTGCAACTCATTCTCTGAATTCCTTCGATGAACTTGCACATCCAACCACTTGCTAATTTCTCTGCATAGTAGGTAAGGTGATTTGGGTGAGGTTAGGCATTCAAATAGGCCACTGAGATTTCCTCTCTTTTGCGAGATCTCCCTGAGATCTCACAGTCTTTCTGTAAATGTGCATGGCACATGCCCATTCAAATTAACACTTATCAAGATGCCAGTGTGCTGAAGTGTGCACTTCTTCAGGTGCATTCTAAGCAGGTCATCCCAGCAAAAGGAATCTACCCAAAACGTGGTCTAATTTGTGACCAGTTTCTGGAGTGATTGACTGGGTATGGTTCGTACAGCCCAGCCATGATTTGGATTAGTAAATGGCAAACAGGCTGTTTGAAACTGCCTTTTTGCCTATCACAATGTAGGCAGCAATACAGCTTGCCATTCAAAGGGGGGAGAGATCCACATACATGCAGGTGCAATGAGTCAAAGAATCAAAGTAAATCAAACCATATATGACACTATTCGGGTCACAATTGGAGTTCCCCAAGGATCCTTGCTCTCACCCACTTTATTCAATTTGCTCATGGAACCTCTTACTGAAGCTTGCAGACATTCACAGGCCGATTCCGATTCGGGCCGGAAAAAATACCGACCGACTCGGTACTGGAATTTAGTCCGACCGACACGTACCGGCGCTGTCCGACCCGGGTAGTACGATGAAATGCATGGGAATCACGACCGACTCGCACGAAACACAAGGCGAACGACCGACCCAGACGGAAACAAGCTATCCGGCCGGGAAACCACGCGAATCGAACCGACCGACACGCATCAGGAAATAACCCGAACGAAACGTACCCGTGAACTCCGACCCGCGCAGTACGATGCAATGGGTGCAAATTCAGACCGATTCGTACGGAGCCCAAGCCGTACGACCGACACGCATACAAAACCCAGCCGAACAAACACAATACTCCGCGACCGACGCGTACGCCGCATATGAAACTGAGCTGAAACACAGCGGGAACGACTCGGAGAGGCGCGCACGAGACAACTGCAACGTCCTACTCGGTCAGAAGAACGACTCCTACATGCACAATAATCACAAATGAAAAAATACAAAAAAAAGGGCCAAACAAACAATGACAAAGCCAATAAATACAGGGGGTGAAAAAAATGGAACAAGGACACACCTCCAACTCCACCTACATAAAGGCCACAAATCCCTACCATGATCCTTTGCAAATTCCACTGACCTGCCAGCACAGAACACCATCACACAGCAAACACAGACACACACACAGCTCATCCAACACAAAAGCCACACACCATTAGCACCTCAACAAAAAGCACCCTCACACAGCAAAACCTACACACACACACCCTCACTTGCACACACACACATCAATCACCACCCCCACCACCCATCACCATGCCCCTAAAGAAGAATCCAAAGTTCCTAGATAGTGAATTGGAAGTCATGGTAGACGAGATCCTGAGGGTAGAGCCACAGTTGTTTGGCACATTGGTCCAACAGACCCCCGTGTCGCAGAAAACCAAGATGTGGGCGAGGATCGTCGACAGGGTGAACACACAATCACCATGTTTGCGCACAAAGTAAGACATCCAGAACAGGTGGTATGATGTGCGCAGGAGGGTCAGAGACCTACTCAAGAAGGATTACCTCCTGAGCCAGCACACCGGCAGTGGCCCTCCTGCAAAACCAGTATACCTCAGGCCCTGGGAGGAGAAGGTGCGGGCCATCCTACCACCAGTGAGCGTATATGGACTAACAGACATCCCAGAGCCTGGTGAGTACACAACTAATATACACAATATTGTGTGCCAATACACACACATCACTGTCAAGGGGACAGTCAAACCATCCATCCCTAGCAAATCAACAGCAACCAAAAGATAATCATCCCAAGATGTGTATGTCAGTTAGATAAACACAATACATGCCATCTCATAGTGATATGTAACTGTGTCATGACATGTACAAACCTAACAACAAATAGAGCAAGGCAGTGGCACAAATATAACCAACAAACACTGCCTGATATTTTGCCACCACTAGAACACCACCTCACAGGGAAGCTCACTTAAAGGAAGGAATTCTGTGTATGCTGGTGAAGTTAGTGTAGCCAATAGCATGATGGGAGTTGTAGTCACAAATACTGCTCACTCTCACAATTGGCCCATCAACACCACTCTGAACCATGCTCACATCACAGGGAGTGGATAAGGACTGACAAGATGGCTGACACTGGCTACTGCTGTGGGGAGCACAAGGCCCTGCTGGGAACTGTGCACCAACAAACAGCACAACACCACTGCCTGACATCCTGAAAGCCAACATGCACTCTCTGCAATGCAAGCACGTTGCATGGTGGGATATCTGGCTCGGTGGGAAGGAGGACTCACAGCACTGACCATAGTTACAAGCAGCTCACCTCACACACCCCCTCAACACAAACTCCACATAACCCACCTGGGAGAATGCAATGCCTCACATACCAAATGAAGATCCCACAAAGAACCACCACCCTGGGTAATGCTGTGTGAAGCACAGGGACACACCTGGGACTTGTAGCCAAACAAACGCAAGGACAACACTGTCAGCCTTCCTGTCAGCAAAGGCACACTACCCCACAGGGAAGCAGAGTCCAAAGGAAGGAAGTACGGGCATGCTGGGAAGGGGGTGTAGGCAATAGCATGATGGGAGTTGGAGTCACAGATACTGCTCACCCTCACAATTGGCCCATCAACACCACTCTGAACCATGCTCACATCACAGGGAGTGGATAAGGACTGACAAGATGGCTGACACTGGCTACTGCTGTGGGGAGCACAAGGCCCTGCTGGGAACTGTGCACCAACAAACAGCACAACACCACTGCCTGACATCCTGAAAGCCAACTTGCACTCTCTGCAATGCAAGCACGTTGCATGGTGGGATATCTGGCTGGCTGGGAAGGAGGACTCACAGCACTGACCATAGTTACAAGCAGCTCACCTCACACACCCCCTCAACACAAACTCCACATAACCCACCTGGGAGAATGCAATGCCTCACACACCAAATGAAGATCCCACAAAGAACCACCACCCTGGGTAATGCTGTGTGAAGCACAGGGACACACCTGGGACTTGTAGCCAAACAAACGCAAGGACAACACTGTCAGCCTTCCTGTCAGCACAGGCACACTACCCCACAGGGAAGCAGAGTCCAAAGGAAGGAAGTACGGGCATGCTGGGAAGGGGGTGTAGGCAATAGCATGATGGGAGTTGGAGTCACAGATACTGCTCACCCTCACAATTGGCCCATCAACACCACTCTGAACCATGCTCACATCACAGGGAGTGGATAAGGACTGACACGATGGCTGACACTGGCTACTGCTGTGGGGAGCACAAGGCCCTGCTGGGAACTGTGCACCAACAAACAGCACAACACCACTGAATGACATCCTGAGAGTCAACCTGAACCCACTGCAAGGGTGGCATGCTTCATGGTGGGATAACTGGGCCAGGTGGAGAAGGATGGCCGGATGTCCACCAAATACAACCAATGCTGGCCATGCACACACCTCAACATTCATATTGAAATGCCCCAGGTATGCATGACAATGTGCTACACCAATATCAACCTCTTACTGTGACAACTTAGGACAATGCAATGTACATGCCCGCATCCAGAGGTACAGTCACAACTGTCAGGTGTGTGAACCATTGATGCCTGTAGAAACATTACATACAATGTGTGTCTCTTCCAAATACAGGTGACGATGATGGGGACACAGCAGCAGGCGAGGAGGAGTCCCTGTCCCAGGCTCCGGGGGACACAGAGCTCACTGGTGTGGAACAGCCTCTGCCCTCCTCGGATGGCGAAGACCTACCTGGCCCCTCCGGTGTGAGTCATCATGCAGCACCAGCTGGACCAACATCTGCACCCCCTGCACCCACCCTCCAACAACTGCCAACATACAGACCACCCCCGCCGACAGGGACAGACCAAGGACCACCGCTGACAACAGCACAGGGCCCCAGGCCAGTCCAGGTTATTCAACTTGAGAGACGTGAAGAGAAATTTCAACTCTCCTTTAGAGCTTACTCCCGGTCCAACTGAACTTGTAAAGACAGTTGACCAAAAGCAAAATCCCAAGGGAAGGGGAAATAGGGACAAAATAATAAACAGAAAGAAACACCACAAATTCTTGCTTCAGTAACTGGTGTTCTGGAGTATGCTGACTGTGTCTCTAATCATAAAACAGAAACAAGAAAATATAAGCTTATGATTTAGCCTTGTGCTTCTGTTATCTTTAGAACATTACACCAATAAGAAATGATACCTTTCTATTCTGGTCTTGTTTCTGCCAGAATATTATTCAACATGTTAGAGCAGCGTTAATGCAATTACTTTCTGTAAAGAAAATAAAACACACTTGAATAACTATCACCTATCACTGATTCAGTAAATAATTCACTAGTTTCCGTATTATAAACTTACTGACTAAAAAGTGCTTCATTTATTTAGTTCAAGGGAGTCTCTAAAGAAATAATAATGTCTTTCTTTCCTTTACTGGTTCATCTTGATGTAAAAGATTCACAAAATGACTTTTTATACAAGGTAAGTACCAAATGACTGATTAGAGTAGTCTCAATCCTAAATGTTTGTTATAAATCACCAACTCCTAATAAAGTGCGAGCCAGCAGTGTTTCACCTTCAATTTGGAAATCCACAGTCCTTGTGTCCCCAGAAAATGAATTGTCAACTAGTCTTTGCACGTTAATTCCTCATATAGCTTTTTAATTAAAGTGTCTGTCTTATTTCCAAAGTAACATGTGCCAAAAATGTCTTGTCTGTATTTAAATTCTTTGTCTTGTAATGAGGCGGAAATGCGATGCGCCTTATTTCAAAGGATTACTGAAGTTTAAATATGTAAGAACTTACTTGTTCTCTGCGCGCGCTTCAAAAAGACCTTACTTTGTTTTTCTATTTCAGGGCTTGAACTTCCTTTGAAGCTGGTCCGGAAAAACCCCGAGCAGAGGTTTCCTCGAAGACGGGGGAAGGATTCAGAAGTAGGACCGGAAAGCCGACTGAAGCATCAGCGTTGTCATGGATACCGCTCTGCAACTCCACGAAGCCTCGTCAAAGAATGCTGGATCCAGGTGAGGAAGGTTGATTAAACGAGCGTAAGCACTTGTTGCCGCTCGATCGGGACTTAAATAGCTACCGGGAGGGTGGGGTCTCTTGATAATTTAGTAGAAAACGTGCTGAAAACGTGCTGCAACTGCCTTTGGAAAAACGTGCATGCTCACAACTGAATTCTGGTGCACCTGCTGAATCTGTCTTTGAAACAACGTGTTCTAATAATGCAAGGAACTCCAGCATTAGCAATTCTTACAAATAAGCATTGGCAAAGGTATATGTCTGACCCTAAAAACCAACAAACATTGGCAAATACAAAAAGAAACAAACAAGCATTGACAGGGCACAAAAGATATTTCTATTAAACCAAGAAAAGAAATTACATGAAACTAGATATTTCCTGATTCTAAATGAGGTTGAGCATGGTTTTTAGCACAAACCCTAACAGGCCCACCGTGGAGCAACGGATGACAACACCACTAACAACCCCCAAGTGGGCCTCGGGTCACCTGTGCGTGCCACCGCAGGTCCTGCACGTGTCGCTAGGGTTGGTGGGAGGGGTGGTAGACATAGGTCGCTGCTTGCAGAGGGGTCTGGACTGCATGATGACCCACAACTGGCACGCATCGCTGATGCGTACCAGGATAGCACCGGAGAGGTCAGACAGGTAGTGGGGATCCTCAAGGACATACAACAGCAGCAGGCTGCCCATCATGCCCGCTTGGACTCCCACATGGCCCGTGTGGAGACACACATGTCGGGCATGGAGTCCAAGTGGGACACATTGCAAGAACTCACAGCGGTGCATAGCGACATATTGACATGCCTCCAACATGGCCACACCTCCCTGTGTGCCCACAACATCTGGTGCTGCAATAACTGACACCGCCACAGGGAGGGAGAAGGACTCTGGCGGAGAGTCCCCTGCACCGCAGCAGCCTGCACGTGAGGGTCCCCCCCCAAAGAAGAGAGGTCGTCCGAGGAAGGAAAACTGAGAGGTTGATGGCCACGTACATCCCCCAGGAAGCCAACACCTGTTCCGGAAATTCTCCTTTGTGTGCAAACGTTTCACCCTGTCGAATGCAACACTACTTTCCCACATGACATGGGAAGTTCAAGTTGGACTAATGTATCATATGACTGTGGACTTCACTCAGGACATTTCTGCTACCAAGACTTCCAACTCATCTGGGAACTTTGGCTCACAATCCCAATGTACAGCACCCACCATCCTGTGCACTATACACACACACATTTCTGTAAATAAAATCACAAGTACACCATACTTGCCACTGTTGTTATTCAAATGTGGATACTGTTATGGTGATGATGTTCTGCTAAATTACACTGTGTATGCTAACTGCTACAGCAAGTACAACACCGTCGTATGAGTCATGGTGACGTGACACATATGAGGGAGACACACCACTAGGGCTACCCAACACAGACACCAGGGCCATCGGACTCATCGCCCACAGTGATGTTGCCAGGAAATACAGTGGAATGCACAGACACCACACCTATTCAGAGTCTGTGTCAACTAGCCCACAGGTGCAGTAAGCAAATGTCAGTCAGATGTGTGACCACAGACAACGCACATCCCAAAGTGAAGCACAGGTTTATTACACATTTGCAACATGTTGTTTCCACTACAAATGCAAGGTTTACCCACGTGGCAGTGGCCACACAGTCAACAAGTGCAGAAGATATGAAGTCCAGGGGTGTGTGGCACATCACTTGTAGGCCAACTACTGCTGCCACCCTGAAAGCTGAATCATGGTGTCGGGGGATCCAAGTTGACCAAAGTACTCAGTAAGCACCCTGTGAAGGTCAGACATGACACACAGTTAAAATCACTGTAGAACAGGACAGTACTGCAATACTCATGCCCAATACATGTCACAAGACAACTACACAAAACCAAGTTAGCATATCAAAACTGTTGGGGAGTTCAGACTACCTGGAAGGACACATTGCTGCACGCATCCAGTCAAGTAGCACATGGCCACACTCAAACAGCACCAGAGCACCACCCACACATATCATGCAAACTCACATCATTCACATTACATCTCCCTGGATACTCACATTCAGCTGAAGAAGTTGGTGATGAGCTGTGTGCGGACATCACCATCATCATCATCATCATAACTGGCATCGTGGTCCAGGCCAGGATCCTCCACAGGTGGCGGACGTTGGTCATCGTCATCCAGGATGAGAGGCAACTCCTTCCGCACTGCCAGGTTGTGTAGCATGCAGCAGACGATGACAATCTTGCACACCTTTGCTGGGGCATATGGGAGGGCCCCTCCTGTCTTGTCCAGGCAGCGGAAGCGGCTCTTCAGGAGACCAAAGGTCCGCTCTATCACTCTCCTGGTCCGACCATGTGCCTCATTGTAGCGCATCTGGGCTGGTGTCACAGGGTTTCTGAGGGGTGTCAGCAACCACGGCATGTTGGGGTATCCGGAGTCACCTACGGACAGACAAGTGCACATTAGCTGATTTGGAAAAGTGGGTGGAATACTACAGATCAGAACACACACAATGGTACAAAGTCAGTACACACCGACAAGCCTGGCATGCTGGTTCTGCATCTGTGCCATCATCCTCGGGATGCGACTACTCCTCATCACGTAGGCATCGTGTGCTAAACCAGGGAAACGGGCACACACATGTGTGATGCTCATATCTGCTAAACATACCACCAGAGCATTGATCGAATGGTAATGTTTACGGTTCCGGTATGCCTGCTCATGTGCCTGTGGTGGTATCAAAGCCACATGTGTCCCATCAATGGAGCCAATGACATGTGGCATCCTCCCCAGGGCATAGAAGTCACTCTTGACGTCAGTGAGTTGTTGACGTGTTGGGAAATAGATGTACTGGTTCAGGCATCTCAACATTGCCTCCAAAACATCGCGTAGCACACAGCTGAACATAGTCTGTGACATCCCACCGGCAGTCGCAACAGTGTGTTGAAAGGTACCGGTGGCAAAGAAGTGTAGGGCTGCCATTACCTTCACCTTGGGGGTCAGCGCCGTAGGGTACGTCCGGCCAGGTTGCAAATGTGGTGCCAAGCGCACTGCCAAATCCTCAATCAGCTGCCTGGTGAAGCGGTACCGTCGGATGCTGTCACGTTCCACCATCTTTGCCAGGTCAGGGAATGGTCTATGGACAGCTGGAGCCCTGCAGTGCATAGGTTGAAGGAAGAAAGATTGTCAGTCACCCCACATATGTGCCATTCACCATACTCAATTTCACATGATACATCATTACGTGACACAAGTACTTGATGTGTGTGCCGTTCTGTCAGACATAACTCGCACCTACATGGCCATCATCTAACTTCTCAGTACAACATGTGTGCACAACAGGTACCAGGTTGTGCTATGGGAAACCATTAGGCTGTGTCACAGTACCCATTTACTGCTGTCACGTTCCACACACACACCACAGTGACATGTCTGGACAGATGCGCCACAGGCATCACAGATCATTGACAGGTAGATTCCCAGTGACCCTGTCTTGCCACATGGACACTGGCATGACATGGCGTATCACGTACACGTCAGAAAAACAAACATGACTCCCACAGGTAGTGGCCCCTGTCGCATCCGCAGGACAGACATGGACGCCAGTGACACACAACATCAAAGTCCATGCACAAACAACGTTGATGTGGAGACTGTCTCCCATCGTGCACATGGAATCAGTGACATCGGAAACACAACATGCACACAGACTGTGGAGGGACATTACTATTGTGGCAATGGGTCACCCTGTGACGTACATGCCTTCCCCCATGGGACCCAGGGGGTATGTGACATGTCACACACATACACAACCTGGAAATGTGACCATGCCACATGCTCCGAAATGAACTGTTGCACATCACAGTGGTCATGTGCACAACACACCAAGGACCCTGTCCCCATGAACACATGCTCAACCTGGGTGTGGCTGCCCACAAGTGCCACCACAGAAACCACATGTTAACCCCCATACACAGAGAAGGAAATGCAGCCTTACATGCCTCAGGAAACAGTGTGGACTGGGTGTGGTGTTGTAGGTGTGCCCCTGGGTCCCTGGCATGTATATGTGGCTGGCATACGTTCACCAGTGACAAGCATGGTGACATATGCGACTGACCTGTACAGGTACGCGTTGTACAGCAATGGACCGATCAGTGTGCCCGGCCGGCCCATTGCATATGATGTGTGCGGGCACGCGTTGTATCCCGAAATACGCGTTGTACAGCAATGGACCGATCGGTGTGCCCAGCCAGCCCATTGCATATGATGTGTGCGGGTACGCGTTGTATCCCGAAATACGCGTTGTACAGCAATGGACCGATCGGTGTGCCCGGCCGGCCCATTGCATCTGTTGTGAGCAGGTACGCGTTGTACAGCAATGGACCGATCGGTGTGCCCGGCCGGCCCATTGCATATGATGTGTGCGGGTACGCGTTGTATCCCGAAATACTCGTTGTACAGCAATGGACCGATCGGTGTGCCCGGCCGGCCCATTGCATCTGTTGTGAGCGGGTATGCGTTGTACAGCAATGGACCGATCGGTGTGCCCGGCCGGCCCATTGCATATGATGTGTGCGGGTACGCGTTGTATCCCGAAATACGCGTTGTACAGCAATGGATCGAACGGTGCGCACACATTGGCTGGGGCCTGGCATGGCAACGGACGCGTTTTCGAAGCTCCAACGAGTCTGATGCAGTGAATTCAGTTGGCCAGCCACAACAATGTTGCAAAATCATGGGTGTCATGAAGTTGAAGATTTGAAGGATGCTGTGGGCGTGTATTAGTGCTGCTATTCCATGGATTGGTCAGATTCAGAAGATGCAAACGAATTGGACCTATCACTTTGGACACATGGGACAGTATCTGCCTCTGCAGCACACATATAATGCTGGCTGTTCCCCTGAGAGCTCACTTGCCTGCACTACATGCTCCAGGACGACATCTGCCACCAACACTGCTGCTGTTTTTGCATCCTCAGGCTACTGCAATGGCACGTACTGTGGAGAGAGCCCCAGCCTTCAGCCTTGAGGAGAACCAGGCCCTGCTGGACAGCCTCCTTCCACAGTGCAGCAAGCTGTATGGGAAACCAGGGGAGCAGGTGAGTGTGCTGTCCACTGCCTTACTAATTGTGCATGTTGTCTGACTAGCAGGACTTACAGTGTGCACACCACTGGCTAGCATGCTCACTGAGTAGTTGTCACACCCCAAAGTGTGTAGTTACATGCACTGAACTGGTACAGTGCATTAACAGTGCATTCCAACTAGGTTTACTTCCCATGCAATGATACCATGTAGTGACTGCTGACAAACTGTTCATAGCCATTGTTGCACTGCCTGTGTACATCATATGCCCCTGTGATTGAGACATGTATATCCAACTGTGTGATGCATGTATATGTTGCATGTGTAGTAATGGCCTTTTCACTTTGTCATCCTCACAGGTTGATGCCCACCAGAAGCAGGAAATCTGGCTGACCATCGCCCGGGAAGTAAGATCCGTGGGGGTCTACAGGCGCAGGATCCGCAACTGCCAGAAGAGGTGGCAGGACCTTCGGGGCTGGACCCGGAGGATCGCAAGGGTCCAGCTGAAGCTGTCGCCTCCTCGCAGGAGGGGCGGACACCGGACCCTGACCCCCACATGCTCAGGATCCTGGCGGTGGTCTTCCCTGACCTGGATGGGCAGCTGAAGGCCAGACAGCAGCAAGGAGGGGGTGAGTCCATGACTGCACTATGCACTTTGTCTGACATGCTATGTGCCCTCCTCTGGCCTGGTTAAACTTCCACAGTACATCAGTCATGTGGTCCAGGACCCATGTCCCTCATTTGTGACATGCCCACTTCTCCTCTGATACGCATATGTGTGGCCCTTATAGTCAGGAAATTGTGTCATTTGGGGACTGTGTCATTGCATTTAGCTTTGCTCAAGGTGGGGGACAGCATTTGTTCCTGTGACTATGTTGTGCGATTCATGGGTGGGTCAATTGCTTACACAATGCCTAAGTTCTGACATGTAATCTGGGTGTAACTTTGATATGTGGTCCGCTTGCTGCTCTAACTCACCACATGTCCCTGGGGAATTTGGCACACACCCATGCTGCTTGTGGGAACAATGTTTGGGCCTCAGGAGTATGTGTATCCAGTGTGTCACACATGCTTAGCCACCTGCCTACTGTCCAGGACTCATCCCTCTTACAGGTGGAGCTGGACAGTCATGCCTACTCCAGGGCATACAATACACTCTGTACTCCCACTCCCGTGTATCATCTGGCATGTTGTGATCAGTGAAATGTACCCTCAGGTGTCTGCCTCTGTCTCATTGTGCTGTGTCTTCGTTGTCAGGACTACTGGTATGTTTATCGGTTAGGGCTCAGCATGCCATCGGAGATGTGACCATGATAGACGATACTTCTGTGACTTATAGGTGTCTGATCACTTGACTGTGCACACAGGTGTTTGCGACTGTGACTTTCAGGCAGCTGTATTTTCATTCACAGCACACTGTGAGGTGCTCATGTTCAGAGAGTTGTGTTTCATGTCCCCCATATGTCCAGTTGGTATGACGTGGACAAATAGTAGTACAGATGATGTGGTTTTTGGGGGATGGACATGTGCACTTGTCAGTCACATAACTTGCATTCCCCATGCCCTCGTATTGTGACACAGTGCAGACTGTTGTTGGCTGGCTGCCATGGCACGCATTCCTGTGTCATGGCATTAAACTTCCTGAGACTGATCCTGCAGGGGAGTGACATGTGCAACATGCACCCCATTGTGGCATTGACTATCCGGACATGGGTGCATCATGGTGTCTGGTGCTGGTATGCATCACATGCATTTCTATTTAGACTCTGGCCATCCCTTTATCCGGACACCTGCACTGACTCAGTGGCAAGAGATGTGATGTGTGCATGTTCACATACTTCACCGTGTTCCCTGCAATGTCCAACAACTGTGTTGGTGGTGCATGTGTCCACACTGGGGTCTTACCATCAGACAGGCACCAGATAGATGGGTGCAAGGGCAGGAGGGGTGTGAGTCCCATGGTTGACCATCAGACTGACAATTGGCTTCCCGAATCTGTGTGAGGACTTTAGGCAATGTTCAACTAAGGATGCCAGGGCTTGCTCTGTAATGTGCTGTACTTACTGTGGTGTGTGCGGTCAGTGCAGGTGACTGATGTTTGTCTGTTTCCCTAATTGTTTGCAGATACATCCACGGCCACAGGAGGGGACAGCTCCACGGACCAGGAGGAGCAGCGGAGCCAGACTGGGTCAGCATCGGACGAGTGGTCAGAGGGACCCAGTGACACGGAGGGCGAGGGGAGCCACACCGAGGAGTCCTCAGCACCATCCACCTCAGCTGAGGACCACAGCAGCTCGGAGGATGACTACCTTGTGGAGGCGGGTCTCAGCAGCCACCAAAGGCCAGCTAGTCTGTCTGGCCCCGCCACCACCACCACCACCACCGCCCTCCCATTGGCTCCCATTCCTGAGGTCCGTGGAGGCTCCCGTGCTCGGGAGCGTGTCTCCTTCGTGCCAGGCACCGCACCCCTGCCCCTGTGTCCCCTGCTGCCCTGAGTGAGGAGTCTGTGTACCTCCTTCGGCAGCTCCATGTAGGGCAGACAGCAATGCTGAGTGTCCTCCATGCACACACCACTCTGTTGACACAGCTGGTGTCGTTCATGGAGGGCATCTCGACGGGTATGTCTGCCCTACAGAGGAGCAATAAGTCCATGGACTCCTCCCTGACGGCAGCAGTGTCCCTCCTCCAACAGTCCCTCACCCCTCCCATCTCTGCCCCATCCACACTTCCTGCCCCCTACCTGTCCAAAGCACATGCACACCTGCACAGTCACCCAAACACACAGACACGAGCAGCACAGACACACCCAAGAGAAAGGCAAGACGTGCACACAAGCATCCTCAGGGGACTGATACCACAGACACAGGGGATGGGGAACACACATACACACAGGCATCCACATTCACTCCGCAGTCCTCCAAATCCTCTCCCTCCAAGACCCCTTCCCTTGCCTCGCCTGCTACCCCACCTACACAGCAGATCTTCCTGTGTGACCTCGGCCTCTTCCCCTCCAATCCTGCTGATCCAGCATACCGGGGGAAGAGGAAGTCCACCCACACAGAGGGGAGTGCCCCTCGCCCCCGGACACCCTCCCCCAGGCGCAGGCAGACACAGGACCCCATTAGAAAGTCGCCTCGGACCAGGAAGAGCAAGACCCCACCACCACGCAGCTCCACCACCCAGTCTCTCTCCTCCATCCCCCAGGCCACCACTGCACAGGTTCCCCTGCCACACCCTGCCCCAGGTTCCCCCACACACCAATACCGCATCCCCAGACTGCTTAGGCCCTCCCCCTGCCACTTGCTCTTCCACCCCCAACCCAGACGCTCTGCCTGTTAGTGGCACTGTTGTGGAGACCGGGTCCCCCCTCTGTCCTGCCCACCTCATCTGCCCACCCTTCCACTCCCTTGGAGTCATGCACTGCAGTGGAGTCCACAACCACCACGTCTGACTCGGGCACTGCAGTGGGTACCCAGTCCACTACATCAGTCCAGCCCACTGCAGTGGTTGCAGCACCCACACCAACTGACTTGTGTACCACAGTGGTGCCGGCCCCCTGAGTCAGACACCTCCACTGCAGTTGCCGGTGACACTCCTGCACCCACCACCCCTTCACTGCCTCACTCTGCCATCCCCTGATCCTGTCCCTGCGGTGCCTGGCCTGCCCCTTGTATGCCCCTCCAAGGGGGATGTCCCCTAACCGTACCAGTGCAGGCAAGCAATGTGTGACCAGTTGTCACTTCTCACCCTGTTGGGACTGTGATTTTGGACTGGCCATTGGCCTTAGTTTCTTTTGGACTTCCGTGTTTACCCTCACATTTGCTGAATAAAGCCTCTTTTTGTTTACTTGTGGGTTTTCTTTTGATGTACATGATGTGGATGAGTAGCATCCTGCATTTGCAGTTGTAATAGTGTTTATATCAGGAAAATGAAGTGTTGCAGTGATGGACTCCATGTGGTCCATGGGATATGTGTCCTGTTGTAGTCTGGATCTATGGCATCCTTTGCTACAGTCTGAGGGTGTAATGTTCAGCATTTGACACAGGGATGTCCATTTTGCATTTGTAAATGAACATCTTTGTCTTACACTGATGCACATCTGGTGGGCTTACCACTGTTCAATGTTCCGATTTCCCTGACTGTGTGCCCAGCTCCACTGGACATGCAGTTTTGCACATCAATGTCGAAGGACTCATCTGTGTATACAGTGCAACTTGCTTGACACATGTTTTGTGTGTATGCAGATGACTGACGTGACACTCCCGTACCCAGGCTGATGTGAGCAGAGCCTTCTGTGTGTTGTGGTTGTTGACTCACTGACGGAGTGTTCTGCTGACATGTTTGGGTCGTGCACAGACAAGGTTTGGCACAGCGGACCTTCCACAGGAGTGGAGTGCCCTCATGGCAGTGTGTAATCAGGTGACATTGCGTGGGCCTGTGTTGTGTGTTGTGTAAGCATGTCTGTGGGTGTTCCCTTCCCTTTTCCTACACAGGCTGTGTCCCTAGGGATGTTCCTGTTTGTGATGCTTGCTGAGTTGTTCTGTGTTCATCCAGCATCTTGGACCTGGTTTCTCCGTGATGTGGGTGCATGGCAAACTAATGTTCATGAGGTTGTCTTACCAGGTTGTCTTTGTGGTCAAGGCTGGGGATGTGGGCAAACGCAGATGGGACACATTCAGGATTCCCCTTGGCACTTGTTGTTTACACAAGTCATGTGATTTACAGTTTGTGGTAGCTTTCAGTGATTGTGACACGTTGTGTGTGTGACTGCTGCCACTCCTCAGGGTCAGAGCTGCAATGTTGGAAGTTGTGTACGTGTGTTCTTCGTGTGTCACCTTGGCTTCTTCGTTGGTGTGTGACTATGGCCAGGATCCCATTGATTGTGGTGGATTTCACATCATGCCCATGTACGGCATACTGTGCTGTGTGTCAGACATTGACGAGTCTTGTTGACTGGCCATGTGTGATGGGTTTCTGCACCTTAGTTCCCACCACCACCCCTGGTATTGTCATGGGTGCATGTCCAATGTCACCAGTCCATGTGAGCTTCACTGCTGCACATTGGTGGAGATCAGGGTGTGTGCAAAAGTGAGTTGTTGCACGGCTAGACCCCTACCTCCATATTGGCCTTGGCTGGCAGGCCGTGCTGATTGATTGGAGCTTGTGTAGGTGTGATGGTAGTTAGTTGCTCAGGACACATGGCTGTGGTTCACTGTGTGAACGACATCTAACTTTGTCATCACAGTAGGAATATCATGCAGGCTAGTGTCAGCACAATGTGGGGTCCCTGGGGGTAGTGCTGTGGTGGGTCTGTCTCTTGATGTGTTAGTTGCTGTTCCTACAAGCTTGTGTGACATGTGTAATTTGGGCTCCCTCTCATCTAACAATGCCTGATTGCCCACATAGGGGTATCCGATCCATGAGTAACTTTTGTATGGCACTGTATACACATCTGTGTGGTTGGAATTCAGGCCTCCTCATGTGTTGTGTGGTTGCCTGGGGACACTGGCACACCCCCCCATCACCTGTTGTGTTTGATATGCAGTGTGAGTCTGCCTGTTTGTGTTTGTGCCTTTGCACCACTGCATTAGAATATCTTGAGTGTGCCATTGGCTGTATGTTGTTTGGTGCCTTTCCCCTGCTGTCCCTGGGACTCCTAGGTCATCAGTCAGCACAATAATCATGGTTTGTATGTCCCATTGCTGCCATGGTATGGTATTTGTTCACCTGACATCTACAGTCCCCACAGGATATCTACATTTGTGTGTCCATTGGTGCAGATATGTGGGTCAGCATTATGATGGTCACTTCTGTCATTGTGTTATTTGTGAATGTTGACAATGTGGGCCCCCATGGGTGATGTTTGTATGCACATGGCCAAAACGATGTTTCAGTGACACTGCACTGTTTGCCTCGACCAATCTATGTTGCTATGGGACACAAGCACTACTATGCCACTGATGTGTTTGTTGTTGTGTGACCAGGATTCATCCATGCAGTTTGGCTTTGGCAGCTTTTACCATGACTACACTTCCCTTTTGGTCACTGTGGTGATGAGGCTTTAGGCCCCATTGCCACACTGTTCAAAATGTGCATCAGCTATGGACACCACACTTCCCTTTTGGTCACTGTGGTGATGGGGCTTTAGGCCCCATTGCCACACTGTTCAAAATGTGCTTCAGCTATGGACTCCACACTTCCTTTTGGTCACTGTGGTGATGGGGCTTTAGGCCCCATTGCCACACTGTTCAAAATGTGCATCAGCTATGGATTCCACACTTCCCTTTTGGTCACTGTGGTGATGGGGCTTTAGGCCCCATTGCCACACTGTTCAAAATGTGCATCAGCTATGGACACCACACTTCCCTTTGGTCACTGTGGTGATGGGGCTTTAGGCCCCATTGCCACACTGTTCAAAATGTGCATCAGCTGTGGACACCACACTTCCCTTTTGGTCACTGTGGTGATGGGGCTTTAGGCCCCATTGCCACACTGTTCAAAATGTGCATCAGCTATGCACTCCACACTTCCCCTTTGGTCACTGTGGTGATGGGGCTTTAGGCCCCATTGCCACACTGTTCAAAATGTGCATCAGCTATGCACTCCACACTTCCCCTTTGGTCACTGTGGTGATGGGGCTTTAGGCCCCATTGCCACACTGTTCAAAATGTGCATCAGCTATGGATAGCACACTTCCCTTTTGGTCACTGTGGTGATGGGGCTTTAGGCCCCATTGCCACACTGTTCAAAATGTGCATCAGCTATGGACCCCACACTTCCCTTTTGGTCACTGTGGTGATGGGGCTTTAGGCCACATTGCCACACTGTTCAAAATGTGCATCAGCTATGGATAGCACACTTACCTTTTGGTCACTGTGGTGATGGGGTGTTCGAGCCCATTGCCACAGTGGCCATGGTCGGCTTGCATTGTGGAGGCCACACACATTTCTGTGTGACACATGTGCTAGGGGGTCACATTGTATGTTCAATGTCATGTTCAGTGTTGTAGGCATTTGACACAGACTACACACACTTGTCATGGTGTTGGGGGGATGTAATCTTCTGTCATTCCTTATGTGGGAGTATGCTAGTTGTGTCATGCATTACCCGTCCTATGAGTAGGAGTGGTGTTAGGCCCCTAAGGGTGGGGATATTAGTAGTGGCAGGCATCCATCCCCCCATGAGTGGGGATGGTAGTAGTGACAGCCATCCAGGCCCCCCTAAGTAGGGGTGGTGGTAGTGGTAGGCATCCAGCCCCCCCTGAGTAGTGATGGTGGTAGTGGTAGGCATCCATACCCCTAAGGGTGCGGATGGTAGTAGTGGCAGGCATCCAGGCCCCCCTGAGTAGGGGTGGTGGTAGTGGTAGGCATCCAGGCCCCCCTGAGTAGTGGTGGTGGTAGTGGTAGGCATCCATCCTCCCCATGAGTGGGGATGGTAGTAGTGACAGCCATCCAGCCCCCTAAGGGTGGGGTTGGTAGTAGTGACAGGCATCCAGCCCCCCCTGAGTAGGCGTGGTGGTGGTGGCAGGCATCTAGCCCCCCCTGAGTGGGGGTGGTGGTAGTGGTAGGCATCCATCCCCCTAAGGGTGGGGATGGTAGTAGTGGCAGGCATCCAGGCCCCCCTGAGTAGGGGTGGTGATAGTGGTAGGCATCCAGGCCCCCTGAGTAGGGGTGGTGGTAGTGGTAGGCATCCATCCCCCCATGAGTGGGGATGGTAGTAGTGACAGGCATCCAGCCCCCTCTGAGTAGGGGTGGTGGTAGTGGTAGGCATCCAGGCCCCCCTGAGTAGGGGTGGTGGTAGTGGTAGGCATCCATCCCCCCATGAGTGGGGATGGTAGTAGTGACAGGCATCCAGGCACCCATTAGTAGTGGTGGTGGTAGTGGTAGGCATCCATCACCCCATGAGTGGGGATGGTAGTAGTGACAGGCATCCAGCCCCCTAAGGGTGAGGTTGGTAGTAGTGACAGGCATCCAGCCCCCCCTGAGTAGGGGTGGTGGTGGTGGCAGGCATATAGCCCCCCATGAGTAGGGGTGGTGGTAGGGTGGTGTTGGTGGTAGGCATCCATCCCCCTATGGGTGTGTATGGCATTGGTGTTGGCCATCCCACCCCTATGGTTCTGCTGTTGCTAGTGTACGTTATTTGTGCATCCCTATGTGTGTGTGACATATTTCGGGTACGTGTAGTTTGTTTGTATTGTTGGTGTTTGACTTACCGTCTGCGCCGTATGCGTCCGTGCCGGTCCCGGTAATAGATGTAGAATATAGGTAGGACCTGCGCAATGGGATTCATGCTTGGATCGTCTCGTTCGGGTTTCTCGCGTCTTCGATTCGTACTCGTAGCAGGCTTGTTCGTCTCGTAGCCGTGGATCGTCTTGTGGCGCGAAACAGAGCTTATGTACGGCTCGCCCGGATGCTCAAACGGGCTGGACGTAGCGACGGGTTCGGCGCGTACGGATTGCGCATCGTACTAGTCCGGCCGGAAGGTGCTGTGTATTTGCTTCCGTGCGGCTCGATTCGGCGTTCACGGATCCGGCTCGGGCGGGGAACAGGAGCTGGATTGGGTGAGTACGGCTCGCTGGGAAACTGGGTTGTTATACGCATCGTACTTGTTCGTCCGGACGAGTGTACGAATCGGTCGGGAAACACGCATTCGGCTTGTATTTTTTCCGGACGAATACTGTTAGGTGCCCTACCGGCCGAGATCGGAATCGACCCCTCAGTCTCATGTGGACGCTGATTACACACAATTGTATCTGAAAATCTCTTAACCCAAAGACATCTAAGTGCTTACTTGCGCCTTACTGAAAGCTCGACTGTGGCTGACCCGCAGTCATCTCATGCTTGACACCCTCAAAATGGAATTCCTCCTGATTGCCCCACACAATCACTCGGCTCCTATAGAAGAATGGCTTAAACAACTCACTACACTCAACTGCGCCTCACATGTTATCGAAACCCCCAGATCATTAGGGATCATGTTAAACAAATACTTGAACATGCACAATCATATCAGTGCAACCACTAGGGTAGCCAACTACCATCTGAACACATTAAGGAAATGAAAGCCCTTCCTGCCACCAGAAGATTTTCAAACACCAGTCCAAGCCCTAGTCATCTTCCGGCTAGATCACAGGAGTGCTACTCACGCAGGCCTACCCAAGGCAAAGCTGACTCCACTACAACTTTGAACTCAGCCGTTAGACTCTTCACTGGATCTAGAAGATCTGATCACATTAACCCAGCTCTAAACCATCTACAATGGCTCCTTTTTGAAGCAAGAATCCAGTTGAAGATAGCTTGCATGACACACAAGGCCTTACTTCATAACACCCATGTTTACTTGGCCCAAAAACTCAAAATATCTGGTGAGACGCGGTCCTTAAGAAGCACTAACTCCTTGTTGCTCACCAACAGAAGTTCAATAAAAAGAAAACTTACAACAGCTCCTTCTCTGGTCTAGCCCCAAGAATTGAGAACGCTTTGCCACCTGAAACCAGGACAAAGCCCCTTACTTCTACCTTCAAAAGGGATGTAAAAATTCTTCTGATGAATAGATTCCTTCAAGGGCTATCTTAAAGTCACTCAGCTTGTCTACTTTCAAGTTGATCTACCACGGATCACCGAATCTACCAGGACAATTGGTATATTGTATCTGTATTTTTTATTGCTTCTTATTTGTTTGAACTGATTACCATGTACAGCGCTCTGATACCCTGATGGGCCACATTTGTGCTACATAAAACTCTGTAAACAAATAATTGGGAGACTGCTCCAGCCTGCAGGGGAATGTCTAGGGTTGTTCATAGGGCCTCCTGCCTCCCTTGCATTGGGTGACATCAAGGAGATCACTTATTGTATGTCACTTCAGTACGGCACACAGTCAGTTTGCCCATGACAGCTCCTTTGCTCCTTCGGGCAGGTGCAAAGGAAAGCTGTCTCCTTATTCACTTGGGGCCAAACCCTCATGCAGAAGAGGGCACAAACCTGTTGAGCTTGTGCTCGTGCACTGTGAGAAACCAGGACCTGTTTTCAGTATCCTCTCACTTTTTGCTCCCATTTTGACTACTAGATGCTGGTTTTCTTACTCTGATTAATTTGTGCCCTGGGCTCTGCTAACCAGACCCTGTTGTGTAGTTCCTATAAAACCTATACAGGATCTGCGCATTTAGACAAAATACAATGCAGGCTTGGTGTCCAAACTGATTCCAGACACCCCGACCGAGTATGTTGGCCTGTATATCAGCTAGCTCACAGTGCCACTAGAAACTCCTCTTACCAAGGAGAGAATAGTTCTTGGCAACTATCGAACATGACAACCCTGATCCCTCAGAATTCTGGAAACAGTGCAATACTTTTCGCTCAGTTACTCACGCTCACTTGGTCTCAGAGAGATACACAGAATAAACAATATGGACGTTTTTCAATAAGCATTTATTGAACACTCATCATTCAAGTGTAAGATAGGTGTGCTGAAACAACCACTAGATAGAAATAGATATAGAAGCACTAAGAAGGTGAAAGGATGGTAGATCTCTACCATTCTTCTATAATCATGAACATAGGCAAGTATATAAAATACATGACAATAAAATGCGTACTCCTACGATGCTACCCTAACTAGATGTGCCTAAGTATACCTAGCATGAATGTAGCTGTTAAGCCAAGAATCCCTCTAGTATAGAGTCAACCGCATTACCTGAAGTGAGAGACTGTGGGACCCCATCTTGGTCTCCAGTAGGACACCCTGCAAGGGATGTTCAGACCACTGCAAGCTGGAGTATCTGCATGCAGGAATCTCAGCATCTCGCGTCAGTGTGTCTGCATGGAAATCGTGATCTCCTCTTTCAATCTCAGCAAGATGTGATGTTTATATACCCAAAGGTATCCCCAGGGGTTCTACCTTGCTGTGCCACTGTCAGACTTAGGATGACGTCGGGAATGAACCTTGTACATAGTAATTATGCAGGAGATGGTAGTCCTGCTGAGTTTCCAAGAATCCAAGGATCCTCATGCATAATGTATGAGGCTATTGTTCAGGGAAAACCCCACGTTCTGTAAGCAGTACTGTAACTAGGTAAAGGGTCAGTCCTAATAGCCCGATATGTATGTAATGTAGGGATGAATATAGGTGAAAGGTTGGGATGTTACCCGAGCCTATATTTGGGGTACCTATATAGAATATAACAACCCAGGGCCTGTGCTCTGATTAAAGGTAAATGGCAACTAGGTATAATTACAATTGGTGCTGACAGCTACCTGTAAGTTTGTGGTATATGGTAAGGCATGCAGGTTTAGAGGCCCAGTAGATTTAATGTACTTTAGTGTGCACTACTGTGGTGCATGCTGTCATTTTAAAAGCTAGCCCTGCCTTGCAGATTGCTTTTAAACTCAAATTGTAAACAGATATGACTTTGGAATTCAAAAGTACTTCCAAACTCTCAAAGTTCCTTATTTTTACATATAAGTCACCCCAAAGGTCTCCCCTAGGTGCCCGAGGGGAAGGATGCTTTGTAATTGTAAGCAGGGACATTATAAAACATGTTTTATTTGTCCTGGTAAGGGAAAAATTGGCTATTTCAATTTTCCCCATTGTAGCACAATGGCTCCTTAGGCTATCATGGGAATACTTTATTAAAGTATAGCTATTGAAAGAAAGGAGCTAAAAATATACTTCAATGTGTCAAACTGATAGGATAAATCCAACAACTTGCCACTGTTAGATTTATTATAACTATCACATATAATAAGTTATAGAACTTTTTTTTTCTGTAAGCCAAAATCCAGCCTTCCAGTAGCACTGCTCTGATTGGTCAACCTCTGCCAGGCTGAGGCAAGCTGTCTTAATGAGGTGTGAAGTGGCCTGACTAGAGACAAAAGATTTCCTAGGGCGGACAACTGAAAGCAGCAGAGCAAAAGGCAGGATGGAGGCGAAGTAGCCAAACTGGTCTTCAAAGAGATAATGACAGTTTAGGGCAGCACAGGCACACTCCCACATCCTGCACCCCCAGCCAAACAGGTGCCCCTGTAATTAGATTAGCAGAGTGGCTGGAAGGGGAGTGTTAGAGAAACTTAGCCAGGCCAGTGGGATGGGTTAGCCAGATCTTAACCTACAGGAGAAAGCTTCTCCATTTTGGATTTTGGAAGAATATGTCACACTTTGGAGGAAGTGGTCATATCTGAGGGTGTCACCCTGCACCCCATTGGTCAAGGGTGCCCCTCTGCTTGTGGCCCAGGAACACTGGATGCAAATGGAAGAGCTGCCTAGCAACTCAGATCCCTGCCTGAAACTAGAAGAAGAAGGACTGCCCTGCTGGGACCCCTTGTCTTCACCCCAAGAGGACTGCACTCATAAGGACTGCTCCTGCTGCACACTTTGGAGCTACAGCCCTAAGGACTTTGCCTTACTTAAAAAGGATTAAGGAGGGACTCTCTGGCAGCATAAGGTACAAAAGAGCTACAAGAAGTCCCTGCCTAACACTACAGAAGAAGAAGAACTGCCCTGCTGGAACCCTGGCCTGCACCCGATGGATTTCACTCTGGATGACTGCACCTGCTCACCTGCTGCACACTTGGAACTAAAGATCTAAGGACTTTGCCTTGCTTCAAAAGTGGAAGAAGTGGACTCCCCGACAGCAACAGGTTAAAAGATGAACCCAACTGGAGTGCAACCACTGGACTTTTAAGGATTTCGCCAGTTGCATGGTGAGAAAAGTAGTACCAACATCCCAAGGACCATCTCAGCTCTTCTAGACCATTGGATTGGTGTTTTGGACACTTTGATTCCACAAGAGGAACTTCAGGAAGAAGTTCCAGAAGTTTGGAGCACATTTTGTAAAAAGCTTCATAAGTTGACCAGGTGCATTAAGGGAGTTGTAGTCCCAGACCCAAAGAGGCAAACCAGAGCATCTGAACCCTTGGCTTGTGGACCATTTTTCTGTATCAAGAAACACTTCTGGAAGCAAGTGTAATGAACTCTTGACTTTGTCCCAGTCCAGCGCAACATTTGTTAACCCTTTAAGCGCTATTTGCTTCTGTTCACTGATGACAAGTCTCTTTGTTCTCGATGAGATGATTGGTGTGGTTTTAAAAGTAAGTTCACCTTTTGGGCTGCAGAGCCTTGTCGAATGTATTTCCCATTAACAAGCATACTAAAAACTATTACGCGCAACTACACCGGGGACTCCAACCCCCAGGCATCTCTGCAGCAGGAGCCGCCACCGTGACCGCCGCGACCTTTGCCCTGTCCCATCAGCTGTTTGCGCCCGGAGGCGCTTAAGAGGGGAAATTATCTTCCGCAATGCGGGACGCGCAACCACACCGGGGACTCCAACCCCCAGGCATCTCTGCGGCAGGAACCGCCACCGTGACCGCCGCGACCTTTGCCCTGTTCCGTCAGCTGTTTGCACCCGGAGGCGCTTAAGAGGGGCAATTATCTTCCGCAGCGCGGGACGCGCAACCACACCGGGGACTCCAACCCCCAGGCATCTCTGCGGCAGGAGCCGCCACCGTGACCGCCACGACCTTTGCCCTGTCCCATCAGCTGTTTGCACCCGGAGGCGCTTAAGAGGGGCAATTATCTTCCGCAGCGTGGGACGCGTGCGGGCAGCGCCCGGGTGAAGCCCGGGCCAAGGGCGGGCCCATCCTTGCCCGTCACTGACCGGAGAAGGCCAGGCAGGGCCACCCCTCTGACGTTCACCTTGAGGTACTGTTGCCGTTTTGACTGTTGCTAGTTTTGAGTGCGGGTGTCTGTATCAGGAATTTTTATTTCATCACCATTGTTAGACCTGGCATCATTGGCGCGGGTCTCCCTTCCTCTTTTCGCTTCTGACCTTTTATGTTGGCTGGATTTAGATGCTCTGGGCGCTGTGCCACTGCCAATCAGTGACACAGTGTCGAATGCTCCCTGTGTAAAGATAACTGTATGAATTGGGATAATCATAATTGGCTTGTTTGGTTTACCTGTCAGTCCCTAGTATCAGTGCACTGTGTGTGCCCAGGGCTGGTAGACCAAATACTGCTGGTGGGCCGGCAGCGCTGATTTGCGCTACCCACCGAAGCAGCTTTGAAAGTATGTCTGTGTAGCATGTTCTAATAGCGAGTTACCCTCCATTTCACTGTTTACTATTGCGAGGCCACCCGTTCTCATAGGCCAGAATGTGCAGGCTGAGTATTACATGCCTAAATCCTACCTGCCCCCAGGAACCTGATAGGAACGTCACATTTGATATGTTTAAGCTCAGAACATTGAGATGCATCTTTTAGTAAGGATTATTAGCGTAGCCTGTGTTCGAAAATGCCTCTACTAGAAACAAGGTATTTTCTGGCCTGAAGCTTTCCTGTAGGCGTTTGCTAGCGTGTGTATTAGCCGTCTGGTTTTGGAGCAGCAGGGCCAGCTGGGTCAGACCTGGCTGGAGAGAGAGATCGGCATTTAGAGTATGGGGAGGGGTGACTCTTTGATCCGAGCAGGGCCGTGCCTGGCAAGGTGAATGATGGCTCCATCTCCCACTGGGCGTCTGATAGCAGACCCCCAGATTCTTAAAGGGCAGGATGTCTCCTCATAAACCAAGTGCTCCCCGACCCCACCGAACTGGTTCTGGCTGGATGCAGTGATTTGTGACTGCAGAGAACAAAGACTTTTTAGGTATAAAACGCTGCGCTGAATCCTGTTTCGGTGTGTTCCTTCTGGATGTCAAGACGGAAACTCTGTCCGAGCGGACAGAGGAAAGGACTTTGAAACTTTCACCAAGCTTGCTGAAGAAACTACCCAAGGGCCTGAATTGAGAGCGCCTCCTGATGAAGTCTCAGGGACATTAGACTTCACCCCGCCAGCCGCCCGAATTCCTTTGCTAGGAATTCTACTTGCAGGTGAGGCTTCAGTCGAGTAATCCAGAACCTCTAGTCCTACTGTGAGGAACGCGAACTGGTATCCCTTGTGAATTCTGTGTGTGGGCCTCCGCAGCTAAGAGAGAGCTGCCGCCGCTGAGTGCCCGCCTCAATTTGAATCTTCCGAACCTTCGCTGAAACTGTGTGGGCCGCCGCAGCTAAGAGAGAGCTGCCGCCGCTGAGTGCCCGCCTTAATTTGAATCTTCAGAACCTTCGCTGAAACTGTGTGGGCCGCCTCAGCTAAGAGAGAGCTGCCGCCGCTGAGTGCCCGCCTTAATTTGAATCTTCAGAACCTTTGCTGAAACTCTGTGGGCCACCGCAGCTAAGAGAGAGCTGCCGCCGCTGAGTGCCCGCCTTAAATTGAATATTCGGAACCTTCGCTGAAACCCTGTGGGCCGCCGCAGCTAAGAGAGCTGCCGCCGCTGGATGCCCGCCCTTGTGTTAGTTGTGCAACATCGTGGATTGTCCTGTGAACCGCCGCAGCTAAGAGAGAGCTGCCGCCGCTGAGTGCTCGCACCCTTGCTAACTTTGCACCATCGTGATTTGTCCTGTGAGCCGCCGCAGCTAAGAGAGAGTTGCTGCCGCGGAGTGCTCGCACCCATGCTAACTTTGCATCATCGTGATTTGTCCTGTGAGCCGCCACAGCTAAGAGAGAGCTGCCACCGCTGAGTGCTCGCACCCTTGCTAACTTTGCATCATCGTGATTGGTCCTGTGAGCCACCGCAGCTAAGAGAGAGCTGCTGCCGCGGAGTGCTCGCACCCTTGCTAATTTTGCATCAGTGGGATTTGTCCGGTGGGCCGCCGCAGCTAAGAGAGAGCTGCTGCTGCTGAGTGCCCACGTCTTTGTCAACCTTGCTCCATCGTGAATCGTCCCGTGGGCCGCCGCAGCTAGGAGAGCGCTGCTGCCGCCGCGAGCCCACCACGGAGCTGCACGACGAGAGTCATCACCACCACCAGCCCGGGCCGCCGCAGCCGCATGCTGCTGCCGCTGAGGGCCCGCCTGTCCCAGAGTGCCCGAAACCTTGCGAGTGCACTTTGCGGACCACTGCCATCGAGAACTGTGGTCGCTGGGAGTCCGCCTGTCACCGTCTCCGCTTCTTCGAGAAGCTACGTACTGTGTCCCCGTCCAACGGCAGGTATCTGGTGCGCAACGGGTCGCGAAGACCCAGGCCTTGAACTCAGTCAGTGTCACGTTCTGGTGAATACGTATTGCCCTTTTTAAGTCCCTACTGATTTACGTGCATTGTAACTGGTTAAAACGCTTTTGAGAGTCTCGTACTAAACCTTAGATAAAGATACTATTTTTCTATACCTACTCGAGTTGTGTCCTTTTGTGGTGTCGTTACTGCCTTATTGTGCATGGTCATAAATGCTTCACACACTGCCTCTGAGATAGGCCTAACTGCTCATGCTACGTTACCACAGGGTTGAGCAGGGGTTATCAAAGGGGGTAGCCCACTTGCCCTGACTTAGGAAGAAGGGTCCCTATTTGGACAGTGGCGCCAGCCATTGCCAACTAGAGACCCCCATTTCTAACAACCATAGTTCAGGTTAAGTTGCTAAACCTCACTCTCACAATTGAATCAGAGCAACGTACTTTTTTCGTATGGTTTCGTGAGTGAGACTTCTTGGACCCTTAATTGCCCCCTATGCCTATATATCACTCTTATTTGTGCTACATTTCTATCGTACTCCTGCTATTATTCATTCTGACCTAGCAGGGGCCTCAGCGTTGCACTGGTGGGCCTTGGTAAGGGATCTATGGTTCAGGCCCACTATTGACTAACAAGGAATAACAAGGACTAACTGTGGAAGTTTCCATACCGGTCTGGGAAGCTCATGTGATAGCTGGTACTTCCCTCCTTGGCCATTGAATATTTCTCTTTTTTTTTTCCTTTTCTTTAATTGTGCGGATCTGTCTGTGTGTTGGTTTCCCCGCTCTTGCCATTGTTTTCATAATCATCACTTGTTTTAGGTTTAGCTGGGTCCTCCTGGCTGATTCTTAGTGGAGTCGACTGCTCTGTAGTTTTTCTAAGCTATTAAAATGGGGAAACGAACATGTATAGTCAAACTCCAGCCTCGTCCCCAAGTGTCTATTCCCTTCCCAATCCCACAAACCTCAATCGACAGGATGCTCCAGAGGGCTATAGGAGTAGTAACAAATGAAATAGAACTGACAGAGAGGCGCCTGTCAATAACCCCAGACATTTTTTGCCCGGTGCCTGAGACCTCCATCTCCCCCACTGTTGTCACCCCCGTGTCCATTGATAGGACAATAGAGTCCTCTCCATCTCCTCTTCATGAAGTCCGACTAAAGCCTGTAACTCGCAAAGGTGGATCTGTCCTCAGCAACCCAAAGAAAGGAAAGCGTAAGCCAGCTAGTGGAACTGGTCCCAATAGAAAGAAAAATGTTGAGCCGAATCCCAGTGCTGACAAGGTAGACAATGCAGAGAGCACAGTAGGTCTCCCTATTATCCCTCGGACCGAAACTCTCTGCCCACCTTGGGTGCAGAATCTGTTAGCGGACCTCCAGATCCAACTGAGAGCCATTGTAAAGGAAGAACTTGCATTCATTGTAGATCGTTTAGATAAAGTGGCTCTAGCAAGGTCCAATAGTTCCACCAATACCAGCACTAGCAACACCCAGGCACCAGGGCGGGGGAAAAACTGCAGTGTCCAGACAGACAGTGCAGGCCAGTTCTTTTTAGATAAGCACAATGCTTCAAGGGAGGCAGCCCCTAATTCGATCCCGGGGCCCAGTAAGGCAGACCACCATAGCAATAAGGAAATTAACTCCACTGTCCCCCCCTTGGAAAAGCTAGGCAACCAGCAACCCCAAGCCCCCAGGTTTGCCATTGACCACATGAGATTTAACAACTATGATGGAAACAACAATCCTGCATCCCAGTTGAGGGGTCTGAACAAGAATAACCCCACTCATTTAGGGCCTAGGTTAAGCAGAGAAGGGTTGGGCACCGAGGAAGGTGCATTGAGGATGCCTGAAGCAGCGACTCTTCCCATTATTAATCTACCCCCAGCATCACTACCGTATGTCATCGTACTGACTGGAGTGCCAGAAATTAACAATGGACAGAATAAAATGCAAATGGACCTTAAATGCCTTTTCTGGCTGGCCAGGCACAGACAGTTCAGTTACGACAGTGCAAGGGAGATCAAAATGGTGCGTAGCGTTGGTTGGGTAGGTAAGAGACAAAAAACCACGCAAGGGGATTGTGTAGTTATTAACTTTAGTAACCCCCTGACTGTGCGTATTCTAGCAGGCCAAAACCCCCACCTTCAGGAACCATATACAAGGGTTAGGGCCTACCCATTGGACTATTTTTACTCCCACTGTCATAGCCAGCCTAGGGCTTATAACTGTAACTCCTTAGCAAATTGGCCCTTGGATCATCACACAGTGGGCCCTTCCCCCAGACCCCTGTTATATAATCTACCAGTAGCAAACAGATTTGGGGCCTTAGAAGAGGTGGATTGACTCGCAATGATCGGGGGTCCACCCCCTGGATTTATGTGTTCCGGGCCTGGAAGGGATACTAGTGAGCTTAACAGTGCCCAGGCGAGCCAGTACACATATAGTGGGGTTGGAGTGGATCTACAGGACACATATAGTGTAACACAACCAGTGGATAATGGTGCAAGTGCAGAGCGAGGCGAGTTGTTTGGCACACCACTTTCTGCACTACCTCCCCTTTTGGATGCCAGTAAAACTAGGGTAGGCACTCCTTTAGAAGCATCAGCATCTCTACCCCTGGACCAGCTGGAAGCTCGCCAACCCCATAACACCCATATGATTAATGCCCCTCTTGATTACTGTAACCCAGAAAACAGGCTGAGGGTATTATCCTGGAACATTGCTGGTTTAAAAAACAAACTCCACTGCCCAGACTGGGGACTCTTTGTGGAAAAACATGAAGTGTGCATGTTCCAGGAAATGTGGGCGAGGGAAGATATCGCGAGGCTGGGGTATAGTACATTCAATGTACCCGCCACCACGGGGGGAAGAGGCAGACCATCTGGGGGTCTATCTACATGGGTTGCGACACATCTGGGTTGCAAGGCTGAACAGTTGAGTACTTTTTCTAATGACATCCAGTGCACTGTGCTCACCTTTCCCTCCAACCTGAAAATAGCATTTATTAATCTCTACTCCCGTGCTGGAAGTCTTGGCCGAGAGTCTCTGACTTTTGACCAACTAAATACCTTTATTGACACAATTCCCACGAATATAAGGCTGGTCATTGGGGGCGATTTTAACTGCCAATTTGAGCCCCTTGCTGAATCCATTGATACAATCCCCAGTGAGGAGGATCTCTTTTGGCTAATTCCCGACCCCCAAATCTCACCGATTAAGGCCTGGTCCCCGCTGGTACTTCAGATTTATTCTGTCATTCTGACCTACACACTGAGAGCGTGTAATGGTCGCACTAATTCAGACAGACCAGGGAAGGTAACTTTTAATAGAACAGGCCAATCCTCCCTGTTGGACTATATTTTAGTTGAGACCAGGCTCTGGCAAAGGGTTGTTGACTTCGCTGTTCTGCCGCGACTGGACAGTGACCATAATGCCTTGACTTTGGTAATGGAGCTCCCGGACCCTATAAACCCAACGAGCAGCGGCACCCATGCACCCAGTACCTTAACACTTTCTAATAATAGAAGGAGATTAAGGTGGGGGTCAATTGAGCAGTCACCACACAAGCTTGCCACACTGTATTCTGTAATTACTTCATCTTTGACAGAACTGGGGGAGGCAGCAATGACAAGGGACATTCTTCATAATAACGATAGAATAGCGCCTTTGCACGCAGAATTGACATCTAAGTTGACCGACATATTCTATCCCAGAGCTCCTGTTAAGGGGAAAAAGGGGGCCAAACAAACTTGGTTCAATGATTCTTGCCGAAAGACCAAACAAGCCTTGTTAGAAGCCATTAAACTTAAGGACAGGCAATTAATTAAAAAAATGAGGGTGATCTACCGAGTTAATATTCAGCGAGCAAAGAAGAGCTGGGAATCAGAAAGATGGGAGGCCCTTACAAATGCCCTAATTAATAGGGACATGAAGGTGTTCTGGGCAATATACTAACACTCCCCAGCACACGTCATAGATCTGTGATAAAAACGATGAGTAATGCATAAACAGTAAGCACAATTTCCACAAAGATTACAGATACTCTCTGTTTCTTCTTTTTGTTCTCTTTTTTTAATTATTAATTCAGAAGGTCTTCGCAAAATGACACAGCCGACACGTGTTTCGTCGCGTACATGGGAATTAGTCCCGCGACTTTTTCAAGGCTAAGTCTTCTCAGTATGAACTCTATTTCTATGGTGATAATTCCAACCCACAGAGGGTGTCTGTATTCTGCAGCGTTCCAAGTAAAATTCCTATCGATCCAGTAATTTCGTAAAGCACCGCCACTTTAATAGAGAACTTTAGGTTAATTCTTATGTGGATTTCTCCTGAGAGGCGCCAGAAGACCTAAAACATACCACTATACGATTATTCTTATGTGTTCTGGGCAATAGTTTGTACAGGCAGCTGTGAAGGGAAACCAGCCTTTGAGCCGAATATTGCAGCGGCAGTGTGGAAATCTCATTTTCAGGCCCTATATACCACAGAGGATGTTTCTCCCCCAATGGATGAAACATCTTTAATATCCTCAGGGACCATTTATGAAGGGCCCCCCGGGATCACCTTGACAGAAGTTTTAAATGCCATTAGTAAGCTTCCCCTCGGAAAAGCCCCTGGATTGGACAAGATACCAGGAGATCTATTCCGGTCAGAACCAGAAATATGGGGTCCCTATTTATGGGTAATATTTAATGCCATCATGAGAGGCATGGTGATCCCGGAAACCTGGGCTGGGGCAGAAATCTTCCCAGTATTCAAAAAGGGTTCACCACTCCTGCCTACCAACTATAGGCCGATCAGTTTGATCGATGTTACACAGAAACTGTTTGCTAGGATTCTCCTCGACCGCATGCATGTGTGGATGGAGGAGCATGAAATTCTGAGCCCACTTTCAGGAAAAACATCTCTACCATTGATCAAATCTTCAGACTCCAAGTACTTTATTGGAAAACGGTGTTAATAGAGGGTGGCAGCCTCTACTTCATTTTTGTAGATCTGAAGACGACCTTTGATCTGGTCCCTAGAGACAAACTGTGGGCTGTACTTAAAGACCTGGGAATCCCCCTTACCTCTTGAGATTGCTCATGAGATTGCATGAGGGCAATTTTGCTCAAGTTAGATATGGGAAGCATGGCGAGTTAACCCCGCGCTTCTCAGTAAACAGATGAGTAAGGCAGGGGTGTGTGCTTGCCCCTACCCTGTTTTGCCTTTTTATTAATGCTCTGGTTGCCCATCTTAATGAGGTTGAGACAATGATGCCCCAAAGCTGGCACGTACTAAGGTACCAGCAATGATGTTCGCGGACGGCACACTGCTACTCTCTAAGTCGCCCATGGGCATCCATAGGGTTCTTGATAGTTTTACCATCTTTTGCAAACACAGGGGGCTGGAGATAAACACATTAAAGACCAAATTTATGGTCTTTAACTCAGCCAAAACCTCCCGCCCAAACCCCTCCTTAAACGGCGTCTTGCTCGAGAGGGTGTCAGTTTTTGACTACCTAGGTGTCACTCTGTCAGAAACGTTTGAATGGGGCCCGCAATTGGCTAAAGCAAGTCTGAAGCTAGCTCAGACTGTGGGGGGAATCGCAAAAACTTATAGAAACTCCTGTCACAAACCAGCTGGCCCTATAGTGGAGATATATAAGGCCCAACCTAGGGGCGCAACACTGTATGGGGCTGAATTATGGGGCCATCGCCAAATAGAATACAACTTTATGAGGCAAATGCTAGGCCTTCCTATTAGCACCCCTCTTATCCCCCTGCGCATGGACCTAGGAATCAGACCGATAGAAGATGAGATTGGACTTAGGCCACTAACATTTTGGCGCAGACTGTGGGCGACCCCGGAACTAGTAGTCTATCAGATAGAAATAAAAGAGCTATTGAGTCTCCCGGGTCTGGACAAAATACCTTGGCTTAGGTACGTTAAGGATCTATGTTGCAGATTGGGCAAATTTAGCTTATGGAGTAACCCTGCAGAATTGTGCCCGATCACATCACGCTCAGAACTAGTTAAAGCTTACAGGTTGCTCAAACTAGCAGATGTCCAGGGGGATGCGGCCTTAGGACACTTGACAGCTGACTTCCTAAGGATCAAAGATGAGTATTGGATCGATATTCAACCCTTTTCTGCAAGGAAACTATATATCCAGTTTAGACTAGGGTCCTTGCCGCTTCGTGCTTTTACCAATAAATGGGCAAAAGCCATCCCCCTTGGGTGTCCAGCACGCAACTGTGGGGATGAGTCAGAGCTTCATGTCTTCTTTTTTTGCCCTGGCTACAAGCCAGCCAGACAGCGCTGGCTCATCACACTCTGTCGGAACCTAGGGTTCATGCACTGTGTGGAGGCGTTTAGAGTCCTGAAATATGATCCCCACCCACCCATTGTCTTTGCCGTATCCCGTTTTCTTAATTCAATGTGGCACACCCGTAGGAGGCTAGTAAACATGGCACCACAGTGATTAAGCCCTAAGCGCATGTAGCCTCCCCTCTTTTTTTTTTAAACTTTTTAATCCTTTTAAATTTCTTATTCATGTTTTAACACTAAGAATTGTGATGAATTGTTAACATGTATTGATTAGACTGCATATCCAGTGTTCATGGCCCTAACGGCTTCATACAGGTCAATAGACAGGGTTCCTGGATGAGGCAGGGGTAAAGGTCTGGACCCCTTGACCATCCCACCCTGTGCCTATTTCGATGTATTTTTACTGTTGCCAATTGTACAAATTTTATATGTGTGTTTTACTTGTATTTGTATTTTTCTATGACATGTGTTCTATCTGTGCAAACCGTTTTTTATCTTGTACTTTTTATGGTCTATACTGACCAAAATAAAGTTTGCTGGAATGGAAAAACTATTATCAAGCCTACCCAGAAAAGAAAGAAAAGTATCCCGGTGATTATCCATAGTTCTACCCAGGGTGACACCAGGTAAGTCTTTTTAAGAAAGTGCATAAAGTCTGTAACTTGCTGGTTGCGTGATTTTTTGGCTGGCGTCCTTTCCAGTTCGCTTGGATCCAAAGAAAACGTATCAAAGTTCATGAAGTAGCCAGAAGCAGTTCGATCAATTGTTGGTATTGCATCAGGATTTGTAGAAATCGTGGTTTGCTCTTGTCGACGCATGTTGACGTAGACATCTGTATTTGGTCTAATTGCAATTTGATTTTGAGTTTGATTTTGAAGTTGAACTTCAGGTTCAAGGGGAACGAGTTCCATAGCATTGTTGATTAGTCCTTCATTCCGTGTTGGAGGCTCTTCGAACGAGATGAGTCTTTCTGTTTGAATTTCTTGGATTGTAGCGAGAGGAGGGCGTCTGCTACTTTGGAGTCCACGTGGCCTACTGCTTAGTATCGGCCACATAGTGTATTTTGATTAGGTCAATTGAGACAAATCTTTTCTCCTTTTTTCCGGCAAGAGGCGGTAGAAGTACAGTTCTTGTTCCTTCAATTGCTAGGACCGGTACAGGCTTTCTGTATGATGGCCCAAATTCTTTTTTGTCCGCTATTTTCTCTCTGACCAGATCCCCGACTTTTGGGATCCTGACAGGTCTTGCCGTGACTGATTTGACTTCCCCAGTGGCTGTCTGCTTCAGATGGACATTACTTTGTTGTGTCCTGGATTCATTTAGATCCTGTTAAACAGCCAAACGATCATGGATGTCAAAAGGCTTTTCATCCGCCACTGTGCCTTCACAATCAAGATCAGGTACCCACATTCTTGTCCCAAACAGGACTGCATATGGAGTGACACCCCCTAGAGAACTTCTTGGCATGTTGTTAAGAGCACGCTGAACTCCATACAGATGTTTTACCCAACTTTCACCCATGCCTAATACTCTAGCTGTTAAAGATTGCTTTAAGTCTCGGTTTTGTCTACCACTACCAAATTTCCCTCGGGATGGTACGGAGATGAGTACCGCAATGATACACTCAATCCTCGCATGGCCTCCTTGTAAGCCAGAGAGCTAAACGCAGGGCCCTGGTCAGAATGTAATGTGCCAATTGCGTATGTCACTATGAAGACTCGCAAATCTTTTATAACAGTTCGAGCGTCAGCAGAGCGCTGGGGCCACACCCATAGGAATCTTGAGCAGGAATCCACTGCAACCATGATATACCTGTAAGCCCCATCTCTTTGTAAGGGGCCGCAGTGGTCCAAGTAAACACATGCAAGTGGTTTGTCAGATATTAATAATGGTGTCTGTGCTGGACATGTTACAGTGGAGCCTTTCATCTGCTGGCAGATGTCGCATTTCAAGACATAGTCTTTATTCTGCTTTGTTAACCCAGGCCACCAATAGCGTTGTTTCAACAAAGAAACAGTTGCCGTAACTCCTGCATGGGCTGAACCTATCCCTTCGTGTGCTGCTAGAATTAAACCTAACCTACGATCCATGTTTGGAATTTCTCTATCCCCCACTCCAGGAATTTGAGCAAATGGAATGTTATTGGCATCTAACTTGTAGGAGTACTTGAGTGGAAACCTTTTTGGTACTGCTCTGCTGTTTTTGCGGGTTGCATAATAGCTACCATAATCTCACCGTCTATTCTCGTTTTAGAACAAGTGATTGCAGCCACGGAAGCCGTGCATACAGCCCCCTTTGCGGCTTCATCAGCCAATGAATTCCCTTCAACGTGAACGCCATCACGCTGATGACTCGGTGTATGTATCACGTGAGCCCTCGGTAGTTTGGTTTTCAACTCCACTACCTGTTCCCATAGCATTTTATGCTTAATTGTGCCACCTTTTGCATCTTTGAACCCGTTTTGAACCCAGTACTGCAAATATTCATTGTATGACTGCTCACAGTAAAAGGAATCGCACACAATTAGAGTGGGGAATTCTCGATCCGTATTTACAAGTGCCAGTATCAGTGCTTTTAACTCTGCCAACTGTGCCGTGCAGTCTCCTAGAGATTGCGTTTTTGTGCAACTTGGGTGGAATTTTCCATCCTGCATGCAACCTTTAACGATTGCACATGCTGCGCTATATTGTTACTTACTCCCTATGGCCGGTTGAGGAGATCCGTCAGTGTAAATGATATATTCATACTTATCTAGAGGCATTATTTCGTTTGGTAGAGGATATTCTTGTTCGTATTGCAGAAACGCTTGGGTCATACCTGTATTCTACATCTGTTGCAGTAAGAGAATTAGCCCATTGTATCCATCTCGGATGTAAAGCTTTAGCATTAGGAACGCTTGCTTTTGTTGCAGCCTCTATGGCTGGAACCGGAGTCACTACTATTATTCGTTTCCCCTGAGCCAGTGCTCTTTCTCTCACTATAGCAGTCTGTACTGCTGTTAGAATCTTCTCTGTAGATGCGAAGCGCATCTCAGCATTTGTGTACAAATGTGATTTGTATGCAATTGGTACTGTCTCACCCTCATTATATATTAGATAGGTGTACCCAGATTGACCCGCAACTATACGGATCACCAGGTTGCGTACGTTTACGCGAGTCTGTAAGTGTTTGGAAGCTATCATGTCAACTTGTAAGGAACGAAGAGTATCTGTATGTTCCTGTGTCCATTGTTTTACTGAAAAATCAAGTTTTATTAAATCGTAGAAAGGTTTCACTCTTTCTGCGTAATCCAAAATGTATGTTCTACTAAAATTTAGGAATCCCAGAATTGATTGTACATTTTTCAATGATTTTGGAGGTTGGAGCAGCGCACATTTTTCCCAAAAATTGGCTGCCAGGCTTTTTCCTTCACTTGAAAGCTCATATCCTAAAAACAGGACACTGAGATGGGCAATTTTTGATTTTTTAAAGTTGAATTTGTAGCCCTCAGATGCAAATCCCAAAATTATGGTATTCACTCAGTTCAAGTGATCCTCTAGGTCATCGTCCGTCAGATAAATGTCATCCACATAAGACAAAGCCTCTTCATCCAAATTTTGAAGTAACTCTGTTACTCTAGCCGAAAACAACCCCTGGCTGTTCTTATACCCTTGGGGGAGTAAACAAAATTGACGCTGGGTCCCTAGCGCTGAGAAGGATGTTAGGTGCCTGCTTTCAGGCGCTATATTTTGGCAGAAAAATCCATTTGAGATATCAAGTGTTGTTTTATATTTTTCGCCGCACAATCTTATTCATTAATGTGGCACCGTGTGCATTTTGGACTGCAAATGTCTTAGTTTAAGTGTTTAAATGTCTGTAATCTAAAATTAGACGATATGTGTTGTCAGGTTTCATGACAGAAAACAAAGGATTGTTCATTGGTGAGGTGCAAGTTTCAATCACCCCTTGGTATTTAAGTTGATATAAGATCTCCCTGACCTGTTTTTTAGCTTCTTGCTTTATTGGATATTGCCTCCTTGCAGTTGGAGTATTTTTTAAAGGAATAATGTGGTGGGTTGAATCCTCATCCCATCCAACATGGTTTTTGTATAATGCCGGAGCCTGGGCTACTGCCCACTCCTGCGCATATGTGTGTTGTAAGTGCCTGGGAATATGGTCTGAGAAGGCCGGAAGAATTACCGTTTCTCCTTTAGGGCAATCCATGACGAATGCTGGCGGCCAATCTTGTTCAGCTAATAAAATATCATAGCCAAACGTCAGGTTCTCCCAAAAGAGACCTCTTACTGTTCTACATTTGTCACCCTCCATTTGGAGCATTATTTTATATACTTTATGTGGGACGCTTACCCTAGTATCGGGTGTTTCCACCGTGATATAATCATTCAAGTCCGCTGTCACCAGAAATTCCTTTAGGTTCTGGTGAGCTATTGTTACTTTTGCCGCACTGTCTAGCATCGTTAGAGCCCATTCCCCGATCAGTAGTCAAGTCCTCAGAATTCTGGGCATGTCTGATCTTTAGACCTGCAACTTTCTTCTTTTTGAACTGTGGCTTTTGCTTTGGTTTTTCTTCTTTTTTAGAAGTGTACTCTTGAGAGTGCTGCTTGTCTCCGAACTTTGTACGTTCTTCTTGTCTTTCTGACCGTCCTTCCCTCTCAGGGTTTTTCGATGAACCCTGAAAGGAATGAGAGGAACGTGTATCAGTATCCTGATACCTGTCAGGTTTCTTAATATTATCCCTATTCCTGAGGTTATACCTCTTTTCGGAGGGCTCCTGTGGAGGAGATCTACCTCTGGATTGAGATCTATTTCCTTTAAAGTTTTGTTTTTTACTGTCCCACTTCTTTTTAGTTGAAGCAGGTGTCTGCTTAGAAGTGTCCTTTTCAGGACTGCCCATCAGTTGTGGTTTTAAAGCTTTCCCACCGAAACTGTCTCTGCCTAATTCTGCATATGCAGTTTGATTATGTTGGGTAGTTCGTGTTCCGGTTCTAAAGGATTGAACTCCCTCAGGCGTTGGCGGATAGCCACTGAAGCTGCTTCCCCCTTAATGATAGCTAGTATTATGGCTGATACCTGGGCATAGTTACCTAGTAACTTCATCCCTAAGTTTAGGGGAGGCTCTGCTCCGTACTCATTTTGTATCTGTCTCAATACATCAGGTATTCAGTGCTTAATTTGAGCCGGGGCTTTCCGGTGCTAAGCACCGGCACTTAATTGGTTTCCGGTGCTCGGCACCGGCACCTAATTGTCAACACCATACTTACAACAGTCCACCACATGGTGGCGCTACTCATCTAATTTAGAGATGAGCAGAACAACGGTAGTTTAGGAATACAATATACATTAAAATTGCTAATACATGCCTCCCCAGCCATTCCTTTAGCTTTGGGGACCTGGAATAATCTGAACTGTCGCATTTACATGCGAGATAGATGATTAGTAGTTGTTTTGGCGGCGATGGGTGGTGCAAGCTGCAGTGGCCTCCTGGTCAGAGCCCTGGCACTTAATATTTTACAAATTAAGCACTGCAGGTACTACTGCTAATGACGGAATACCACGTGTTCTGATATAAATGGCAGCAAAGACTGTACCCCAAGTGGTACAATCCTCTAATTGTGGTGTTATCCCCATGGGCAAGCAGATTGTTAGCATTCTGTGTTTCTCATACGGGGTAGTATTCGGGAATACTGCCTCTAGCTGCGTTATTTTCTGAGGTACCCAGAATGGTATTTGTTCACGTTTTGTGGGCATTTTACCCATCACTGCGTGTAATGTTTGTGGTGTAATTTTAGTTGCTGTACCCTGAATTTGAGTTCCATTTGTTGCAACTATTGCTGGTTGGACTGTGAGTGTCCTCATGATGAATTGCGTCAAGTTTCTGTATATTTTAATTAAATCTTTATGTTGTATGAGTAAGTCTCCTGGTGGCATTGTGTCAATGTCAGGATGTGGTGTGTAGGCCGCCAATATTGGCCATGTTGCCCCTTCTCTTCCGAGCGGGCCGAGTCTTACTCTTCTTCTTATGTGGGGTAGGGTACCTTTAAACCAGTATAAATGTTCCAGGTACGTGAGCGGAACCTCTATATCCTTGAACGGATAATATTCCGCTGGTGCATCTCCTTCCGCGTAGGAGTGAAATGTTTTTGTTCTTGCATATGCTGCTGCGAATGTAACCCACAAATAAAATACCTCTGTTTTGTTTGATTTGTGTGCCTCAATCACAAAAACTACTATGCCACCCCTAGCTGATAAACCATGCGCTAGTAGTTTCAGGGTGACTGTATTTCTAAAGTTTGGTGCAATTTGTATTGCGTCTGTTTCGTCCTCGTCTGAGAGGGGCAGATTTTGATTTATTGGGTCTAATTCTTCATTATTTCTGTCCTCAGTCATTTTGTAAAGAAGAAGTTTTTCAAGGCAACTAAGATAAGGTTTTTTTGCACAATTTAGGAACAATGTATCCTTCAAGCTTGATTAACCAACAGCCAATAAATAGGATTTTTTTAGCCTACTCAGCTGTGGCGGAGTTTGTGCCCACCCACTCCAGACGTCTCTGGTGTTTTCTGAGTAGGGGTCTCTGAGAATAGCACGACTGAACTACTCAGATTCTACTGTTAAATAAGTACCCAACCAACATTGGCGGTGCCTTGTCGTGTATTTCCTATATTACCTATACAGGATCTGCGCGTTCGGATAACATAAACTGTGGGATTGGTGGCGAACGGATTCCGAGCACCCCCACCCGATACGTTAGCCTGTCTGTATTAGCTAGCTCACAGTGCCACTATAATCTTCTCTTATCACGGAGAGAATAGATTCTGGCAACCTCAGAACATGACAACCCTGATCCCCCAGGATCGTGGAAACAATATACTACTTTTCGCTCAGTCACTCGTGCTTACTTATTTTGTCTCAGAGAGTTACACAGAATAAACGGGCTAGGCGTTTCCATAAGTATTTATTGAACAGTTGTTATTCCAGTGTATAATTGATGAGCTGCAACAACCATTAGACAGTAGCAGAGATATGATTAGCAGTACTATGAGAGTTAAAGGATGGTAAAGTTCTACCATCTTGCAGAAATCATGAATATATACAAGTACATAAAACACATGATAAAAGTGCGTACTCCTACGTTGTCTCCCTAACTAGATGTACCTAAATGTA
This sequence comes from Calotriton arnoldi, assembly GCA_963921515.1. Taxonomy (NCBI): domain Eukaryota; kingdom Metazoa; phylum Chordata; class Amphibia; order Caudata; family Salamandridae; genus Calotriton; species Calotriton arnoldi. Next base: position 914,708 of record CAWUFW010006795.1, on the reverse strand, counting down.
CCTAGCATCTATGTAGGTGTTATGCCAAGAATCCCTCTAGGATCTAGTCCACCCCATTACCTGAGAGTTAGAGAATGTGGGACCCCGTCCTGGTCTCGAGTTGGACACCCCGCGAGGGATGTTAGACCACTGCTAGCTGGAGCGTCTGCATGCAGGAACCTCAGCGTCTCTGGTCAGTGTGTCAGCCGGAAAGTCACGGTCTCCTCTATCTTCCTAAGCCAGATGTGTTGTATATATACCCATAGGTCTCCCCAGGGGTCCTACCTTGCTGTGTTACTGTGTCAGCCTAAAGGATGACGTGGGGCCTGAACTTTATACAGAGATATTATACAGGAGATGGTAATCCTACTGTTAGTCCTGCTGTGCTTCCAAGAAGCCTCATGCATAATGTATGAGAATCGAACCAGGGAAAAACCCGCGTTCTGAATGCAGTGTCATATCTAGGTAAAAGGTCAGTGCCTAAGAACCGTTAGGTATGTAATGTAGGGAAGGATGTAGGTGAAAGGTTGCGATGTTACCTGCGCCTATATAGGGTACCTATATGGAATATAACACTCTTGACTTTGTCCCAGTCCAGCGCAACTTTTTTTAACCCTTTAAGCGCTATTTGCTTCTAAGCTATAGCTTTACATTTTACTCTTTAAAAATGCAAATCTCTGGTTCCCTACATTGCATTTTTGTCAGTTTGGTGTCATTTTAATCACAAAAATATAACCTAGTTTCATAAATTAGTGTTGGATTTTTATTTTGTATTGTGTCTTATTTGTTTAATGTATTTGTGTTTTTAAATACTTTACACACCTGTCTCCTAAGTTAAGCCTGCCTGCCAGCAGTACTGTAACTAGGTAAAGGGTCAGTCCTAGCAGCCCGTTATGTATGTAATGTAGGGATGAATATAGGTGAAAGGTTGGGGTGTTACCCAAGCCTATATTTGGGTTACCTATATGGAATATAACAACCCAGGGCCTGTGCTCTGATTAAAAGTGCATGGTAATTAGGTATAATTACAATTGGTGCTGACAGCTACCTGTAAGTTTCTGGTATATGGTAAGGCATGCAGGTTTAGAGGCCCAGTAGATTTAATGTACTTAAGTGTGCACTACTGTGGTGCATGCTGTCATTTTAAAAGCAATCCCTGCCTTGCAGGTTGCTTTTAGACTCAAATTGTATACAAATATGACTTTGGAATTCAAAAGTACTTCCAAACTCTCAAAGTTCCTTATTTTTACATATAAGTCACCCCAAAGGTCTCCCCAAGGTGCCCCAGGGGAAGGATGCTTTGTCACTGTAAGCAGGGACATTATAAAATATGTTTTATTTGTCCTGGTAAGGGAAAAATTGGCTATTTCAATTTTCCCCATTGTAGCACAATGGCTCCATAGGCTAACGTGGGAATACTTTATTAAAGTATAGCTATTCAAAGAAATGAGCTAAAAATATACTTCAATGTGTCAAACTGATAGGATAAATCCAACAACTTGCCACTGTTAGATTTATTATAACTATCACATAAAATATGTTATAGAACTTTTTTTTCTGTAAGCCAAAATCCAGCCTTCCAGTATCCCTGTTCTGATTGGTCAACCTCTGCCAGGCTGAGCCAAGCTATCTTAATGAGGTGTGAAGTGGCCTGACTAGAGACAAAGGATTTCCTAGGGTGAAGAACTGAAAGCTGCAGAGCAAAAGGCAGGATGGAGGTGAAGTAGCCAAACTGGTCTTCAAAGAGATAATGACAGTTTAGGGCAGCACAGGCACACTCCCACATCCTGCACCCCCAGCCAAACAGGAGCCCCTGTAAATAGATTAACAGAGTGGTTGGAAGGGGAGTGTTAGAGAAACTTAGCCAGGCCAGTGGGATGGGTTAGCCAGACCTTAACCTCCAGGAGAAAGCTTCTCCATTCTGGATTTTGGAAGAATGGTACTTTATGGGTCAAGAATATGTCACACTTTGGAGGAAGTGGACATACCTGAGGGTGGCACCCTGCACCCCATTATTCAGAGCTGCCCCCCTGCTTGTCACCCAGGAACACTGGATAAAAATGGAAGAGCTGCCTAGCAACTCAGATCTCTGCCTGAAACTACAAGAAGAAGAAACACTGCCCTGCTGGAACCCCTGGTCTGCACCCCAAGGGGACTGCACTCATAAGGAATGCACCTGCTGCACACTTTGGAACTACAGCCCTAAGGACTTTGCCTTGCTTAGAAAGGATTAGGAGGGCCTTCCCGAAAGCATCATGTACAAAAGAGCTACAAGATTTCCCTGCCTAACACTACAGAAGAAGGACTGCCCTGCTGGAACCCTGGCCTGCACCCAAAGGATTGAACACTTGATGACTGCACCTGCTGCACACTTTGAAACTACAGCCCTAAGGACTTTGCCTTGCTTGAAAAGTGGAAGGAGTGGACTACCTGACAGCAACAGGTTAAAAGAGTTCCACCTGCATAATCTCCATCAAGAAAAACCCATCTGGAGTGCATACACTGGACTGTTAGTAAATCCAGTACTTGTATAGCGCACAAATCACCCCCGAAGGGGTCTCTCGGTGCTGGGGGCCGTTGGGAAGATTAAGCGAGCTATTGCCCAGAGTCGCATGGTGCTGGGCAGACCCCTGCTGCCGGAGCCAGGGATCGAGCCGTGATCCCCAGCGTCCAGCGTCAGTCGCCCTGGCCGCGGCGCCACACCAGGTGCATTGTGGGAAACGTAGTCACACCACCCCAATAACCATCTCAGAACTTCAAGACCCATGGATTGGTGTTTTGGACACCTTAAACCCACAAGGGGAACTTCAGGAAGAAGTTCCAGAAGTTTGGAGAAGTTGTGCAGCAACTTTTGTTAAAAGCTTCAAAAGTTGACATGGTGCATTATTAGAGTTGTAGTCCCAGACCCCAAGAGGCAAAACAGAGCATCTGAAACCTTGGCTGGTTCTGTGGACCACTTTCCTGCATCAAGAAACACTTCTTGAAGTAAGTGTAAAGAACTATTGACTTTGTCCCAGTCCAGCACAACCTTTTAACCCTTTGAGCGGTATTTGCTTCTAACCTCTAGTTTTACATGTAATCTTTAAAAATTCATATCTTGGATTTTAGTCATACAAATATAGCTGATTTTTATTAATTGGTGTTGGAATTTTATTGTGTCTTACCCATTTAATGTATTGGTGTTTTTAAATGCTTTACTTACCTGTCTCCTAAGTTAAGCCTGCCAGCTCGTTGCTAGCTACTAAGGCTTGAGCAAGGGAAAAATGTATTGAGACCTTGACTGAACCTTATATTGTGTTTGCGGCCTTATTATTAGTGGCAGGTACATACTTACCCCTACTAATAAGCCACTTCCAACATGCATATGTAGCATCAGCACAATTTGTATTACAGAAAAGACCACACAAGCATGTACGAACCCCTTCTGTAGCACCAAAGTACCCCATGGACACAAAATTGGACACACATACCTGTTGCACCCCAGGGAACCTTGATAATACAGACACTAAAAGTGCTTGGTGGCTGCTATACTAAATGTTCCCTGATAGGCATGAGACATTTCAGTATCCATATTGTTTTTTTTCTTTTTCTATTAATGATGTTAGACCTGTCAGCCTTAGGGTGGTCCTTTCCCCAACTTTTTACCTTCTTGCTCCATTTTTGCTGATCTTGTATTTTTGCTGGCCGCAGGACTCTGCACACTTTACCACTGCTAACGAGTGCTAAAGTGTAAGTACTCAATCCTTAAAACATGGTAACATTGGCTTATTTTCAATTGTCATATTTAACTTACTTATAAGTCCCTAGTAAAGTGGAACTTCATGTACCCAGGTCCTGTAAATTAAATACTACAAGTGGGCTGCAGCACTTATTGTGCCACCCATTTAAGTAACTCTTTAACAATGTCTCAGGCCTACCATTGCAGCTTGTGTGTGCAGTTTTTTAACTCCCGGTTTGACTTGGCAAAATAAAGCTTTTGCCTGGCACAAACCTTCCTTTTTAATACAAATAAGTCATCCCTTGGGTAGGCTTGGGACAGCCCAGAGGGCAGGGTGCAAAGGCATGTACGGTTAAAATGTGTAGTAACTTTACACTCTGATTTTTTGAATAGCCCAAAAAGTAAAGTTTTTTTCGCCATGGTTCTTCATTAATTTTCATAAAATATTACCAAACAGTACTTCAGCACGATACATGCAACATTGTTAGCAGTTTCAGTCCTGTCTGCTTCCAAAGTAGTAAATTTACTACAAAATATAATAGCATGCTTACACATGCAAAGTTACTCACAAGTGTAAGTTACTTTTGTGAAAAGCCCCCATTGTGTCCAGTGGGTTTGGGGGTAGATTCTCTCTTAGAATCTGATTCACAAAGGGCCTCTACACCTGTGACGGAGTCCCTGCAGTCGCGGGGGAGTCTCCGCACTAAGGGCAGAATCTCCATAATGAGAATCCTCATTGCAGAGATTTTTTTCCGAGTGGAGAGACTTCCTCACGACCGTGGGGCCTCCGCCACAAGTGCGGAGGGCTTTTAAGAATCAGGCCCTTTATTCATTGGCTAGAGGGCATTCCATATGCGCTCTCACCAAATTCCCCTCTTCCCGAAGGTGCTTCATAAGATTTGGGCAGAGATGGTCACAATAATATTGATAGCCTTGTTCTGGCCTAATCATCCATGTTTTCTGTTGCTGAATCAGCTGCAACAGAGAATTGTTTTATCTTCCATTGGAGCCTCCACCTCCATAATTCCCAGTGCTGTCTCAGAAACAGCAGGTACATCTGCGTCTCATGGCATGGAAAATAAGAGGTTTTGCCTTCAGCAATTATGCTACTCAATAGAGGTAACAATAGACATCCCATTTCTAAAAAAGCTCAACATTAACTTCTTAGGCCAAGCACTGGCAGAAATTTGAGAAATTATACCATGACAAAGAACTCATAGCCAGCACCCATAATCCATTTCAAATTCTAGAATTTCTAAGTGGAGGGTTTCTTAAAAGTTTAACTTGTCTACACAGTCGCATCAGTGGACAACTATCAGGGGGTTTAGAGAATCATGGGAGGGGCATCTCTATGTTCCATTAGCTCGTAGGTTACATAAATGCTTTAGGGTTATGGAACCAGTAATAGTCAATCCAATTCCTGCTTGGGATCTTTCAATGTATTAAATGATCTCAAAGAAAAGCTTTTGAGCCCTTTGAATCAGTCAATAATTCCTGGTTTTCAACTGAAGTAGCATTTCTGGTTGCAGTAACATCAGCTAGAAGGTTGGGGTACTTAGGTGCTTTAGTTATTTCCTACCCCATCTTAGGTTTTTCCAGATCGGGTCTTTCTACGACCAGATCCAAAGTTCAAACTGAAAGTTCGGGTACAATTTTATTTGTCACAAAAAGTAGTTTTACCAGTTTTTATGTAAGCTCCAGTAGTCCAATTCCATTAGCCCATGATATAAGAAGAGCCTTGCTAATTTATCTGAAAATGACTTTGGATTTTCAAATGTATTAATTTTCCCCTTGGTTTGGCAAGTAAGGGTAAAAGATAACAACAGTTACCTTGAGTAGGTGGGCGTGGCAAAAGGACCAGCTTTAGGGCAGTGCGACATTTTATGTGGATTGCTCAGTGGGTTAGTGCTTCTGTCACAGAGATCCTTTTGTAACTTGCAGTTCAAAAGTTACAATCCTAATATAGCACGGTGACCTATAAACTGTCATCAGAGAGCTGCATGTAAACCTCAGAGTATAGGTTAGAACCTAAAGTCCCCTCCCCCGTCTCTCATGTTCCTAACTTTGCAAAAGGAGGTTCATTTGGGTTGAAATACATTCTTAGTAGTAAAGCCAACCCGAACTACAGTGGTATGTTTTTTATCATGAGTTTGTGCTTCTATGGACCAAACACTTTAAAATATACTGCCTACTAGTAGATGTGATTCCTACATCTTGTAATCTTCATTGTCCTATGCAACATTTCCTAAAGACTGATTTATGCATGTGTGATTCATTGTCTCTGTATAATATGTGTGTGATGTAAAGTTCTCTACCAACCTACACTGGTAGGAAAAGCGCTATAAAACAAATGGAGTGCATGTGATAGAGAGGGACTATGGGGAGATGAGGAGCACTGTTGGAAGGTGGTAGTGAGAGAATCCGTGGAGGAGTTCATGGGTTGGGCACCAAATAAGGTTGTCGCCCTGGACACTAGCAGGGCTAAGGCCAGTCCTCCATGGCAAGCTCTCTCCCTAGCATTTTTGGCAGTAGGTTACAATATACCTGAAAAATTGCAAAGACGTGCATATAGAGTAGTATCAATCTCGAACACAGAGGCCTTTGCCACATTGTTACAGGAAATTTGCAGAGTAGAGCCTTGATTACCTCCCAAAGCTTTTATTTTACAAAATCGTACTGTGAATTTTGGTTCTAGTGCTTCTACAAGCAGAAATAAAATGTAATTTAAAATAAAATCCCGAGAAATCATTGATTGTATTGTCTGTGGCTAAACTATTAATAGCTTTTGTGCATCCTCTAACAGTAAGAACTAGTATTAGAAGGATAGACGAAGGTGCAAAGTTTCTATTAGTCACCAGTAATCTTCACCGAGAGTCCTAGCCTTCATTCTTTGCCTCCCAGTCCTCAGTACCCTCCACCCTCCTTGTCAAGGGCTTTACTTTGGCACATTCACTACAATATACCTTTACTTGTTACTCGCAATCGGCCAAGGGAGAAAGGAGGGTGTTTTAGAGAAATAATTACGATTATAACTGTAGAAAGGTTACACCTGAGTGAGCTCCTTCAGCTTTATATGCGTGTAAAAATGTCTATGTCAGGGCAGGGACAACTTATTCAGTATGGACTGGGACCGGGAGGACTATTCAAGGTAATGATGCAATAGAATTACAGCAGATTTATCAAAATATTCAATCTGGAATTAGAATTGCAAAAATGGATTTTCTTGTCTTCTAAAGGGAGACCCAAAGCCTCTAGAGCGGCATGTGCTGTTGCACTTTTACACAATTGTAAGTGGGAACAATCTCTGCTGCATGCTTACATTTTAGATTTGACCTTTGTGCAACTTACACCACTTGCACAGATTTGACAGTGACTTATCAAACTGTTTAATAGAAAAAAATAGTTTTCATTTTAGGAAGTAATCATGTAGCTAAGAGCTAATTGGTAGGGCCCTGCTTCCTAGAGGTCCAAATATCACATGACCAGTACAAAAAAAAATAAACCGCAGGGAAACACAGCAAAAATGTATTTCCTACACTGGTATTTCATATGTTGTATTCTGTTAACATAACATAATGATGGGGATGATTCTAGGTAGAGGAAGGAGGTTGAGGAATGTTATTCAATACCGTTTGTCTGTTCTTGCTTCAGGTTCTTGTTGTGAGTAGTTGGTTCTGTCCTGTAGGGCATAGAAGGGTGAATGTTTTTAATTTTTTTGACCATGTCATAAATTAGGTTTAGTGCTGATTCGTTAAGGTATTTGTAGGTGAGGCATGAGATTTTGCCACACAAGAGTAATAACATATAGCTGCTGCTTGCCAGTGGATTAAAAATCTACATGTTATCACCCTACTTTTTGATGGTTGTTCCCACTGAGCAATTGAACAACTTTGAATTTGCGGTGAATACGAGTTATGGGACTAAACAGCTATGTAATTCACATAGAATCTCTACATTTTACATTAACTTCTGGCTAGGGCAAGTACTTTTTCCTAGTTGCAGCTCTGCACTTGCATCGTTTATCTTTGAGCTGAACATAACTAGTATTTTCAAAAACTGGTCTATCTCTGGAGGACGTGAAGTTTGAGCCCTATCTGAACTCAGGGTCAGTTACTTCAAGACTTTGATGTTTCTGTTCCATAGCCTAGAAGTTTGGCTCCCTACACTAATTCTAAACATGCATCTACTCACAGAGGTACATGCAGCTATTTCTAGGTTAATTTAAAATGTTATGCCATGTAATACGCTTTGAAGGGAAATTTGAATACCAGTGCAGTTGGTGAAAACCTCAAAAAACATCTTTCCACCATCAAGCTATTCTCATAATATTTAGGGCACGATGTATATGTTGATGGAAAGCATACTTTATTGCAACGACGACGGAGTATGCTTACTGCCAACATAATGGTCCGCCAACTGAATTTAGATGCAGGCGGACCTTCAGTTTAATCACACCAGACACTACTCCATCTCTGCTGTGATGAAACCCCTCTGACGGTCCTGTGGAGTAAGCACCCTGGAGGAAGACCTCTAATTCCACAAACCCGAGATGGGCAGAATTAGAGGTCAGTTTTCACTGCCCACCACCACCAGGAAAAACCTGGCCATAGGGGCAGTGAAAATTGCTAAATACTCCTCTAGCCATGGTAGAATACACCCATGGCAAGGGGAACCTTTTCTTTTGAAAAAGAAAATGCTGCTTCAGGATTTTCTTTTTTAAAATAAAAAAGAAAACAGTTTGGTGCAGGGCTCTGTCACGTTGCCCCCATGACAGCGTTTCCTGGCAATGCTTTAAGAAATGACCGCATGCTTGGTGGTCATTTCTAAATTGGGCATACAGTACCTCCACCTGGACAATGGAGTAATTTACTCTGTCACCCTGGCGGAGAAACGGGCCATCCGCAAGATTATAACTGGCCCTTAGTCTTGTGTCTGTGCACCAGCTAAAACAATTAGCCACTGAAATTATGCAGCAATAGAAAACCAAATTATGCAGCAGTGTTGACTGTTTTATGTGGCAAGAAACGATCAATTATGCATCCTATTGTGGCGTAATGCAGCACGGTCTATGGCAATATTGTTTTGCTGATTTGTTTATTAACATGTTAACACTGTCTGAGCAAATGTTTCACCTCATTAGTACCAGTTTAAAATTACAATCGGGCACTGAAAGGTGTCCAGTCGAATTTTGTCAAGGGTCTGTCTGCGCACGGCACCACGTGTGACATACTTTTTTTAGTAACTTTTTTCAATAACATTTTTATTGGACAGATCCATTTAAAAAATATTACACAAAAAAATGCTTGCTATAGTTCTAGTCCCTTTTCTCCTTTCTCCTTACCAGCTTTCCAGCCCCTCATCCTCCACCTCCCAGATGTTTTTAGTAACCTTTCATCATTTGGGATAGAACTATTGTTTGTTGAAATCTGCAAATGATGCACTAGGTGTTAGATTTTGTGTCATTGCGACACATCTAGAACTATGTGGACAATGCTACAACTGCAGAATTTGACAATTCCTGTGTCTCTGTCTATGGTTAAAGAGCATCACAAATTGCACGGATAGACTCCACTGAGTAAGAAACAATTGAAATCGAAAGTAGATGAGCTATATGAAGGTAAGCGAGGGACATACTAAAATATCAATGGCAATATAAAATAATCATACATATTTGTTTAATATACACTCCTGGCACTGTCTCAGATGGAATATATGCTCTATTTTGGTTTCTGCTATTTACAGGGTCCTCTTACATGAGATGATTTCCTAACATTCACTACTATCAGGCCTGAGATCAAAACTATTTGTTGTAATTTGCTATTTTCAGAAGTGAGTCATGTAAGTCATTTTTAAAGTGCTCGAGAGTTCCCTGGTGGGGCCCACTCGTTTAGAAATGTTGATTCGTCTCTGAGAGAAGTCAGTTGCAATGCATAAAAACACCTCAGTGCTAAGTTCAATTATTTTGGTCTTAAATCTTCCCCGTGCACATTTCTTGTTTGGGGCTGCCAAGTGTACAAATGGTGCAATTGCTATCAGCCCCCCACAGAATCTCCTAATGGGTTTAATAGACACAGTATTTTCTGCTCTGCTGACGCAGAAACAATCTCAGGAAGTGAGGGTGAAATCCTGGCACCCATTCTATTCTAGAAAATGTAGAGAGGAATGAGAGGTGACCATTACTGGAATTATGACCTCCTAACCTTTATTCTTTGTTCATCTAAAATTCAGCTTTAGCTTTATAGTAATCCAAATGGTTGCTCCCATTAGAAATAAAGTGTCATTTCCATTAAATGGGTTCTTAGTTTCAGGTTAAAAAACGTATCCAAGAAATATCTACAAAATATGACTATTCCATTACTCAGTTAACAGGATAGACCTTTTGTTTATTTTGGATGAATAATGAGTAAAATGCACATTTAAGGCATTTCCTGTATTCACTAAAGGCAGCGCAGAGAATGTTTAGAATACTCTTTGAAGGAAGAGGTATTTCTTGTATTTTCAATGCTAAACATCTCCACATGCTTTTAGCATTACACAATCCACAAGTGTGTCTTTTTTTGGCATATTTATTGTAAAAAGGGCAAAGACTGCGTCATGCACTGAATCACAAAAAGATGGGGGCAGATTTACGAGCCCCTTGCGCCACTTTTGCGTCACTTTTCCCATGTTAAAATGACGCAAAAGTGGCGCAAGGGCCTTGTAAATAAGCCCCCCAGTACACTATCGCCGATGGTGTTTACTGGCAATCCACGAGATATTGCTTGAAGCCCTCCATCTTTGAAAGGGGACCATTTAAATGGGATTCTTCAGTCGCCTCTATAATGACAGGGTCAGCCTTAACATGTCCAAATCCCATGGGGTTGGACTTATGAGTGTGCGTCTCCCCCCACCTCGTATCATCTCCCTCCCACCTGGCTAGGGACCCTTCCTCAGAGGAGGTCGCGACTTAACAGGGCATATTTTGTTCACCTTTCTGAGGTCCATAAATGGAGGGGTGCAAACCCCACATGTCACTGGGTGGTCGCGATGTTTCATTTGCTCAGATGGGCCCAGCCCTGCCCTGCCAATGTTTTGTATGTGAACATGCACCACGAGAGAAGCATTCCCCTGGATTTCCTATGTCACACTCTCATGCATATCAAGAACTAAGCAAATTGTTGAAATCTCTAGAATCGTGATCGCACTCCCAGGCTTGTTGAAACAGCTTTATGTTATTGTAATGCTAGAGTACTACCTAACCCTAATTTCACCACTCGGTGATTCAGGCCCGCTATGTGCATCTTTCTTGTGCAACTCTTGAAACATCTGACAGTCGGCTATTGGTAAATTCATGCATAAAAAGTCAATTGTAAAAAAGTAATGAAGTAAACATAAATAGGAACTGGATACTGGATACCTCACCCTTAAACCTTTTCTGTTTTGCCTTTATTGTAGTACTGCATGTAGTAAGTTTACATGCGTTTACATGCTTTCCTCTTCTGTTTTCACAGTCACTCTTTCAGTGACAGAAGAAGGAAAGACAATACATGTAATGATCTGTTCCATTTTTGAGGAAAGTTTATTTTGAGACTCAGGTAGTGCTCCCATAGCTTCTCTATAGAAGCAGAAATAGTGTCGATGTATTACTATAGAGAAATATTATTTCACAAAATACTGACATGCATGATATTAAAATTATATATGGGCCTATCACAAATTGCATTTTGTAGTGCATAAAGTAGTACTACTGTAGTACTAACCACTAACTACAACTAGTGACAAACCTACGTACAGCGGCTTTCTTTCTCCGCCTCCCCTTTACTTTTCTGTGCAGAGCCACTGTCGCAGAGATCTCTCGGCACATGGCTGTTACACCTGTCAGCCTTAAGGTGGTCTTCCCCCAAACATTTTGCCTTCCTCCTCCATTTTTGCTGATCTCATTTTTGCTGGCGTTACTACTCTGTGCACGTTACCACTGCTAACCAGGGCTAAAGTGCATGTGCTCACTCCTTAAACCATGGTAACATTGGCTTATCCCCTATTGGCATATTTAATTTACTTATAAGTCCCTAGTAAAGTGGGACTACACGTACCCAGGGCCTGTAAATAATTGCTACTAGTGGGACTGCAATACACAGAAGGGCAACCTAGTATCCCTTGTTTGCTTGGGTATCTATGATTAAGTATGGTAAGATGCCAACAAGGGAGTCATTTGGAGAAAAATATTAGTAGTTTGATTATTTAGTGGTGTCCTAAGATGACATCTTTAACTCAATTAATTACACTTCTTAGAAATAGTAAGATGCTGAATAAATCACATAGACAGATTGTTGGAAGGTGGTTTATTACTATTAGTAGGGTAAGTAGGTACCTACCACTAGTAATAAGGCCACAATCACAATTTAAGGTCCAGTCAAGGTCTCAATAAATTATTACATTGTTCAACCCTTGGTAGCTGGCTGCGAGCAGGCAGTCTTAACTTAGGAGAAGCATTTAAAACACCAATACATTAAATAAGTAAGACAGAACACACCAAATAAATCGAACAACAAATTCTGAAAATAAGAAATATTTTTATGATTAAAATGACCCCAAAATGGCAAAATTCCAATGTAGGTGACCAAAGATATGAATTGTTATAGAATAAATACTTTCTAGTGTCTAAAACCCAAAAGCGCCAATTTGGGACATCTGGTTGTGCTTGACTGGGACAAAGTGAAAGTTTCCGGCTGACCGTGATGGAGTGCGGGTTGGATACACTTAGCAGTAGGGCCCGGTCAAGTTTTTACCTTCTGACTTAGCCACTTTTTGGAGCTTTTGTCAGGCCAGCTTTGGGTTTGACAATGGCAGCTTGGCTCAGTGCAATGCCTTGGTCAACTCCTGGAAGTCTCTTCAATGCCGAAAAGGTCCAGAGCTTCAGCAGGGTAACCTGAATCTCAAGCCGAGTTGCGGTTCGACGTGGTCGGCTTGACTCTCGTCGACAGGTCAGTCACCTTATGGAGCTTTTTTACCAAAAATTCTCCAAACTCCTCCAAATTTCGGGATCTTCTTCCAGAAGGTCCTTTTGGGGTTCCAAAGTTTCCACAACACCAATCCAAGGTTCCAGAAGTTCTGAGTTGCTTCTTGGGATGTTGGAACTAGGTCTCTCACAATGCATCTGGCCTAATCCTTTAAAGTCCAGCTGAAGGTGGTCAGCTAGGTTCTTCTTGTGGGAGATGATGCAGGTGAAGCTCTTTTAACCTGCAGCTTTCAGGAAGTCCACTCCTTAACTTTTCAAAGTAAGGCAAAGTCTGTAGGGCTGTAGTTCCAAACTGTGCAGCAGATGCAGTCATTCAGAGTTCAATCCTCTTAGTGCAGGCCAGGGTTCCAGCAGGACAGTCCTGGACAGTCCTTCTTCTTCCACCAGACCAGATCAGGCAGGGCCCTGAGTTGCTGGGCAGCTCTCCCATATTTATCCAGTGTTCTTTGGTGACAAGCAGGGGGGCATCCCTGACCAATGGGCTCCAGGGTGCCACCATCGGGTATGACAACTTCTTCCAACGAGTAACATATTCTTGACCAAGAAAACACTATTCCTTTAAAATCTAAAATGGAGAAACTCTCTCCTGGAGGTTAAGAACTGGCTAATCTAACCCACTGGTGTGGCTAAGTTTCCCTGGCACTCACCTGCCATACCCTCTGCTCATTCCATTGCTGGGGCTCCAGTCTAGCTGGGGGTACAGGATGTGGGAGTGAGCCTGTGTCCTGTCCTAACTGTCATTCATTCTTTTAAGACAAGTTTGTCTATTGCACCCCATCCTGCCTTTTGCTCTGCAGCTGCAGATCTCCTCCCACCAGATGTCCTTTGTCTCTATTAAGGCCACATCACCCCTCATCAGAGCAGTTTAACTCAGCCTGTCAAAGGCTGGCCAATCAGGAGAGGCTGCTGGAAGGATGGTTTTTGGTTCATCAGAAAAGCAAGTTCTGTAGCTTCTTTTCTGTGATAGTTATAATAGATCTAACCATGGCAAGTTGTTGGATTTTTTCTAACTTTCATTTGAAGTCCTTGAATTACATGTTAAGCTCTTCTACCAATCATTATACTTCATTAAAGTATTCCCATGTTAGCCTATGGAGCCATTGTGCTGCAATGGGGAAAATGAAATTGGCACCAGGGTATATAAAACATCATTTAAAATGTCACTGGCTAGTTACAACACACCCAACCCCTGGTGCACTTATGGGAGACCTTAGGGGTGACTTGTATATAAAAATAAGGGTATTTAAGACTTTTATAGTGCCTTTAACTCCAAAGTCGAATTTGCATATAATTTTAATTTCAGAGCAGCCTGCAAAGCAGGGCTGATGTGTAAAATGACAGCAGGCAGCACAGCAGTGCACACTTAAATGCATTACATCTACTGGGTCTCTAAACCTACAGGCCCTACCATATACTAGGGTCTTACAAGTCGGTTGTCAGTACCAGTTGTAATTATAGCTAATTACCATGTACCTCTTCCACAGAGCACAGGCCCTGGGTCTGGTTAGCTGAGCCCAGGGCACAATCAGAGTAAAAAATCCAGCATTTCGTAGTCAAAATGGGGTCAAAAAATGGGAGACTCTGCAAAATGCCCTGGTTTCTCACATGGGTGTATATACATTCACAAATTTTATTAGAATCAATCACATATATATAAAGCGAGGCTTGTCACCCGGGTGGTATCCAGGCGCTAAGGTTCTGAAGGCCTCTAGTCGAAGAGCCAGGTATTAAGTTCTTTCCAGAGTATCAACGTAAATGATAGTGTGTATTGCATCAACAATGTGTTGTCCACAAAACAGCTTAAGTATTGATGCTTTTAAATGTTTGACAATGTACAAATAAACCACTCTCTCAGAACAACAAAAGAATATCCGTTTTAGCATTAAGACAACACTTGTTGGGGTGGCATGAATAATCCAGGGGAGAGATGGGCTGTACGTTGACGGTTTGGTCTCATACTGTATGTAAATAGGACCCCTCTCTAATCAATAAAAGAGGATCAAAGCTATCATAAGTCAAACATAAATGCCTGTTTGTACCATTATACACCAGTTGTGGATGGAGCAGCAAGGAAAAACACACTACTGCCTTCCTAAATGCCATGAGGAAAGAAACCATCACCTAAATTAAAAACTGATTAAAACAACATGAAACTTGGAAGAAGTTCCCATTGAGGGGAAAAGGTTGTGCCCAGGCAAGAAGCAACAAAAAAAGGGGCGGTCAAACCTTTTCCAAATGAAATTAAAAAGTCTCATGTGAAAGACTGAAGAACTCTTGATGAAGTGGTGGTGAATATTTATTTCTACATGTATGTCCACTGAATTATTAATAGAGGAACAAGTGAAATCAGTCATGATGGTGCTTATTGAGATGCTCTCTCTTAGAAATGAAAAGCAGTCACTTACTGTGATATACTATGTAGCGAATGAGCTTCTCAATTGTAGGAATATCTGATGGGGTGCATCCTGGAAGGTCTAAGAGGCAAGGATGAGGAAGTCAATCTGTCGCCCTTTACAATTTGAGCATTGGTAAGAATTAGTAATTGAGCGATGTCAATGAACTTACTAAGTTTGTTCTGAGTGTGTGCTTAGGGAACATTTCAATAGCCTGAAGTGAAAAGTACTTCCAGTGTTTGTAGGTATATTTACTGTCAGCCATAATTACGAGTCATGGGATTTAGTTGGTATAAATGTAAAGTTACACACAGGGGTGGTGGTAATGTTCACAACATACTGGATTAGACGGGTACTGGAACTTACTTGAACGTATGCTTGTCAGTGGTCCCAGGGGTAACTGGTTGAGTCTATTCTGTAATTTAAGGGAAACTGAAATGAATATTCAGTTTCTAACAAAAGCGGCATTCTTGTGCAATGAGGGTACCACTAACTACTTACATGGGCAGAAGCGTTGCTCAGCTCCTGACTGCTCGGTGGCTGGGCCTGTGTTTGTGGATTCCCAGCAATGGTTACGTGCGTGGGAGAACGTGTTTAAGTATGCCACATGTAGGAAAGCAGGATCTGCTTCTTATGGTTACCCCCACTTTTTGCTTGCTGTTACACTGTTTTTGACTAGTCTGACTGGGAACCTGCTAATCAGGACCCCAGTCTATCTGCTTTCTCCCTAAAATGTTATGACATGTACTTAGGTACACTCCAGATTGGATACTGGGATACCCTTGTCAGTCCCTAGTATATGGTAGCAAACACAAGGAGATGATGGACGGAGCGCTGAAACTTTTCAGACACTCACCCTCAGTCACAGATCTGGGTTGAATCCATCATCGTTCTTTAGCTCACTTTGCCACCCCAGTTCAGACACAGCTATATGCAAATCAGTCTTGAACCTGTGCCTCATGGGAACAGTCCAGCCCGAACTGCCAAGCCATGTCTTCCCTGGACCGGAAACAAGCATCCTGGGACCGGTTTAGGGCTAACAGCCCTCAACAGCCAGGCTAGCTTGATTTCTGTGGCAAAGTGAACAAGGGACCCACGTCTGGGCATACCTTGCCAACTTAGGGCAAACAAAGCAAACACGAGGAGATGATGGACGGAGCGCTGAAACTTTTCAGACACTCACCCCCAGTCACAGATCTGGGTTGAATCCATCATCGTTCTTTAGCCCAATTCACCACCCCAGGTCAGACACAGCTATATGCAAATCAGTCTTGGCCCTGTGCCTCATGGGAACAGTCCATCCCGAACTGCCAAGCCATGTCTTCCCTGGACCGGAAACAAGCATCCTGGGACCGGTTTCGGGGTAACACCCCTCATCAGCCAGGCTAGCTTGAATCCAGTGGCAAAGTGAGCAAGGGACCCACGTCTGGGCATACCCTGCCAACTAAGGGCGAACAAAGCAAGCACAAGGAAATTATGCCTTTTTCTGACCATCAGGCCTGTAGATGTAGTGGAAGGTGGTGGACTGAGTTAAAGAGAATGGAAAGTTCAATGTCAGGAGCTCCACTGAGTTGTGTCTCACTTGCATATGATGGAGGCCCAGGAGGACCTATGGAGGACAACTAGACCTCCTTCCTTTTTATGTGACCAGTGTGCACAGTGGATGCTGTGGCTGTATGAACAAGGATGTCAGTGATCTGCAAGGGTGTGTGGGTGAATCATGTTTCTATGATGAAGACCGTGTCAAGCTTGTGAAAGGTGATGAGGTCTGGGGGTCGTGGTCTCGCCAGCAGCAAGATGGCTGCGCGCTGAGCGAGCTGTGCCGGCCGAGCAACGAACATCTGTCAACATCTGTTAGCAGTGGGTAGCCACAGCTGTTCAGATGGCAGACCCACGCTGCTAATTTCTACCTGCACCGGCACTGCTGATTTCGGTGCTCCTGGGGCCCGGGGACGCCAAGTAGCTGAGCCCTCGATCTATGGGAGAGCGCCGCCGAGAACACGCTGCTGCACGGCGCACATGAGAGGGGCGGCACTCCCTGGCCGTTAACACGCACCGTGGTGCAGAGACTGGACTTGGCTGTTTGCCGGGTCTGGGCCGATCTCCCATGCCTGAGATCCGGTTACCGCTGCTATCCTGGTGGGGGGCATGGCCTGCGCTATGCGGCCCGCGCTGCGCGGAGTGGATGACTCGACTCCCCGGCCGAGCGGCCTAGCTGAGCGCTTAGGCCTTGAGGCCTCATGCGACCCTGTGGCTCCAGTTTTCAAGATCTGCTGCACTGTGGGACGACGGAGCGGAGGAGGAGGCGGCAGTGAGGCGCAGTGAGTGCCCTACAACCCCACAAGTATGGCGGCAGTGCGAGGGGGAGGCAGCCTGCTAGACATCGTCGGCCCTCCCTGCAGGGCCTCCCGCCTGCATCGGGCGTGGGCCACGGCGGGCGTGGCGTCCGGGCTGACAGAGGCTCCGGGATCTGTGCGCTGTGACCCGAGTGGCGCCGTGGTTGCGGTGGGCCTCGCTGCCCGGTTGCTGGCCGTCTGGTCTGAGCGGAACTGAGAGGCCGAACACCACCCTAGAACAGTTTCCATGGCTCTGCGCCTCCCCCCGCTGCAAGCCTACTCGCATCATGCTTCCTCCTGTGTGACAATAGAGCTGCCCCCTTCTTCTCCTCCCCCTGCGCCCGCAGGCTCTTGGGTGCTGGTTCTACCGGCTTGCCGCCTGCTGGTCCCTTTCCACCCGCGGACCTTGCCTTGGCCTACACCCACCTGGATAAATTTACCTAGTTGAGCCTGTATTAAATTAATGGTGGACCTTCCTGCAGAACCCTAGCCGGACCCTGCATGGTGACTGGCGGGCTGGTGTTCCTCCTCTGCTGCTCCATGATAACTGTGCATGCAGGGTGAGAGCCGATTGCTGGACGACCTGTACTTGCTGTGCGACCTGCAACCCAGGTGGGTGGGGGGGAACGGGGGGTCCTGCTGGGTGCACGGCATTGCTCCTGGCCCTGCATTGCAAACACTGCACGTCGACATTGCCAACGGCCCCTCCGGCTGCTAAACCACCCTGAAAGTGATTGCGATGGGAAAGGCGAACGCTAAGCAGCCCAAGCTCAACTTCGGAGGCCGAGGGACCGGCAGGGGCAGCAATCTGCCTCCTGAGGCCGGTGAGCAGGCCACGCAGACAGACTCACCCGACACTCAGGATGACAGCATCCGCGCCATATTGCTTGAGGTTAAATCCAGCCTAATGTCTATCGACTCTAAAATTTACCACGTAACATCCCGCCTAGACCGAGTCAAGCAGCAGTTCGACACGCACGATACCTGCATCACACAGCTCGAAGCCAGGGTCTCTGACGTGGACGACATCGGTGCTGAAAACCGGCAACGACTCCTCAAGATGGATAAAGTTCTCAAAATCATACTCGCAAAAAACAAAGATCTCGAATTTCGTTCCCGCAGGAACAATATCTGCATCATTGGCAATCCCGAGTCCACAGCAATAGTTAAAACGGAAGACTATTTAGAGACCCTGCTGCGCGAACTCTTTGGTACAGTCCTGTCCGACCATTTCATTGTAGAACGGGCGCACAGGTCTCTCGGTGCGCGGCCTCCGCCTGGGGCCCCTGCTAAACCTATAATAGCTCGCCTGTTGAATTATCGTGACCGTGACCCCATTCTTCGGAAAGCCAGAGAGATGGGCGAGGTCAGGCACCAGGGTAGCACACCTTCATTCTACCCTGACTTCACTCTAACTGTTCAGGCTGCCCGCAGAGACTTCCTTCCCGCTAAGCGGCTACTCCAACAGCTGCACATCACATATGCCTTACTATATCCTGCGTAGCTCCGCATTGACTCAGTGAGAAACCCAGATTCTTTACAGACCCGAAGGCCGCTCTGACATTTGTCAAGCAACTGCATTAGTCCCTCTGCCAGGACCGTCCTGCATCGTCTGAAGATGGCTGCACCAGAGATAACGAATTACTTTGAGGGCCGGCGCACAACGCTACATGCGCTATCGGATTTGAGATTGGCCTTATTTATTTATTTTATTTGAAAAGTTTTATAAAGCGCGAACAAGACCCAACCGGGTATCAGAGCGCTGTACAAAGAGGAAAGCTGACGTATACGTACAGAGACAATATAAATACACTTACAAAAAAGGAAATATGAGAGGAACCGGAAGCAAAAAGTAAATGAGGGTGCTAGGGGAAGAGTAGGTAGCAAGTGAACAAACAGGTAACAGCCCACCTAGATGAGGCCAAGCAGTTTCATCATCTACTTACTTCAAAGACAAACGAAATAAGTTTAAACCCCCAGTAGAAATGATTGTCAAGCAGTTTCATCATCGACTTACTTCAAAGACAAACAAAATAAGTTTAAACCCCAGTAGAAATGATTGTCAAGCACAGGTTTCAAACATAAAGTGAAAGTAAATTGTTAAGCATGCAATAAAACACCCAAGCACACCCCATAAGGCAACATGAGAGGAACCTGAGGCATAAAATAAATGAGGACGCTAGGGGAAGAGTAGGTAGAAAATGAACAAACAATAAACAGCCCACCCAGATGAGGCCGAACAGTTTCATCATCGCCTTACTTTAAAGACAGCTGAAATACGTTTTAAACCCCAAGTGAGAATGATTGTCAAGCACGAGTTACAAACATAAAGTAAAAGTAAATTGTCAAGCATACATTTCAACACAACAAAGTAAAAATGCTTGTTGAGAATGCAAGGTAATTGACTAGCAAATGACATGGAGGCTATTGTTGATGCAGTTCTTCTAATAGTAGCCATTTGACCTGTTTTTTGAATAAGGCAGTCGATGGGTTGGCTCTGATCTCTGTTGGTAGGGCATTCCAAATTCTTGGAGCCAGCCCTGAGAAGGTACGATTGTAGGTTCTTTTTTTATTGAATTTCTGTGGTTTCAGTAGTCGGGTATTGGAGCTTCTTAGGTTTCTTTTGGATCCGGAGAGCTCAAGTTTGTTTGCCAGGTAAACGGGGCTATTGAAATGTATGTTTAAGTGTCAGGCAGGCTATCTTGAAGCGGATCCTAGCTTCAATGGGGAGCCAGTTAAGCTGGATTAAGTCAGGTGTGATATGATCATGCTTTCTTGAGCCTGTGATTAGTCTGGCAGAGGCGTTCAGAGTAGCTCTTAGCGGCGCTAACTTAGATTTAGGAAGACCAGCTAGGGTTACCAAGCCATATTCTACTCGTGATATAACTAAGGATTGGACTGCTGATTTCATGTCTTCAGGAGGTAAGAACGGTTTGATTTTCCTAAGAGTGTTGAGCTGATGGTTGGCACTCTTAATGGTTGCACTGATGTGACCTTGCATGTTTAGAAATTTGTCTAGGGTGACCCCTAAAGAGCAGGCGGAGTCCACCTAATGCGGGGTGCAGTTGAGTGCTGAGATTTCTTTGATCCAGTTTTGCGTGGGAGCCTCGTGATTGCGTGGGGAAATCAAGAGAAATTCAGTTTTGAGAGAGTTAAGTAATAAGTGGTTATGTGTTAGCCATTGTTGAGTTTTTTGAAGCGCTCCGTTAAGAGTTTTAATGTCATCTGGAGAGGAGATCTTCAAATACAGTTGAGTGTCATCCGCGTACATGTGGTACTGAATGTTTGAGTCATTTAGAATGGCAGTTAGAGGTTCCATGCATAGGTTGAAGAGCGTGGGCGAAGGTGCAGAACCTTGAGGCACCCCAATAGAGACTGAAGTGCTGGCCGCCAAAGATTGGTTGACTTTGATTCTTTGTGTTCGGTTATGCAGGAAAGAGGAGAACCAATTTAGGACAGGGCCCGATAGCCCCATCCTGTATTGAAGAAGGTTAATCAGGTTATCATGTTTGATATTGTCAAAAGCAGAGGACAAGTCCAGAAGAATTAGAAGACATGGTGTATCTTGGTCCAGAGCTCTCAATGCGTCATCAACAATGTGAGTTAGCGCTGTTTCTGTGCTATGACCTGATCTAAAGCCTGATTGATGTTGGTCTAGGAGCTGAAATTTCTCAATGTGGTCGCAAAGCTGTGTGTGAACACATTTCTTGAGCAATTTCGCTAGGGACATGATGTTGGTGATTGGCTGGAAGTTACTGGAATCTGTAAGGTCTGCATTGGGCTTCTTGGGGATGGGTGTGACTTGCCCCATTTTAAGGCAGTCGGGAATCCTCCCCTGTAAGAGAGATTGTTGGATGATCCTGGACCAGAGAGGCAGAACTGCCAAGTTGAGGTCTTTGAGCAGCTTGGCGGGGAGTGGGTCCTTGAAATGGTTGGAAGGTTTCAGAGAAGCCAGGGAAAGTGACAGCTCCTCCAAGTCTGGAGGTCGGAAGTAATTGCATTGTTTTTGGGTGTGTACAGGCATTGATTTTGGGTGTGTATTGCCGTGTAACCAGGCAAACCCTCGGAACTCATAGACAACAAATTCTCAGCGGCACGTTGCAGTTCCCGCTCAATACTTCTAGACTTTTCAGCGAAGTGCTCTGAGAAGTCCTCCTCACTGGGTCCAGCGATTTTGATTGCTGGAATAGGACTAGCCTGTTGTTTGATGATATCGAACAGTTTCCTGGGACGGTTTTTAGCGCTGTCAAGCTGATCTCTGAAATGATCTGATTTAGCGATGCGAATGAGTTTGTTGTAAGAGCTTCTCATCTTTCTTAACTGTTCGAGGCTAGAAGTGGAGGGGGCATTTCTCCAACGTCTCTCAGAGAGCCTCAGCTTGCGACGTACGTCATTAAGGGTACCACTGAACCAAGGTTTGGATTGTTTGCAGGGAATCCTTTTCAGTTCAAGAAAATTTTATTGAAAAGAATCAAGGTGTCAATGAAAAATACAAAATAGTAACCTCAGAACAATACAATCGGTTTGAGCTGGACTATGCACAGGGACACCAAATGTGCCCCCAGTGCAGACATCAAAGCACTCTGAGAGTGCACCCACCCAGCCCCAATACACTAAAGCCTGTCTGGGAGGTGGTCACACCTCCCTGTGACAGGAAACCTATTGTCAAACCTTCCCCTGCTGGAGTTTCGTCCAGCAGCAGGAGGGCAGACTCGTGTTTGTGGCTGGCAGCATCCATTTTGTGATGCCAGGGTAAAGAAAGCTGGTACCGGGTGTACCGGTGTTGTCATATTTCTCCCTCTAGGAGGGTGGAATCATACCTCCCACACCAGTTACTGGTGTGGAGGTATGATTCCAAGGTGTTTGACACCAAACACGACATGTTTCCATGCAGCCGTTTTAAAGTTAGCATTTACCGCGAGGTTATAATGCACTTAAGTATATATGGTTGGCTGCATCACAAACAACCCCAGAGAATAGCTTCCAAAGGCTGCAGAGGGGCTCTGCTCATGCATGGGCACCCTCTCACATAAAACCCAGCACCCTGCCTTCAGGATTGATAAGGCCTGCCATAGGGGTGACTGATAGGTTTATATGTGCAGTGATTAGGATAGATATAGTGAACCTATATCTAAGTAAGGGGTGCATGCACCACCTTACACAGGCTGCTGTAGCAGACCTGTGGTGTCATTTTAAATGGTCTCTCAAGGGTGGCATAATACATGCTGCAGCCCCTGGGAGGCCTCGGGGGTACCTATGCCCTGGGTACATAGTATACCATATACTAGGGACTTATAAGGGTACCCCAGAATCCAATCTGGAGTGTACCTAAAGTACATGCAATCAATTTAGAGGAGAAAGCAGCTAGACTGGGGTCCTGATTAGCAGGATCCCAGTCAGACTAAGTCGAAAACAGTGAAACATCAGCAAAAAGTGGGGGTAACTATAAGAAGCAGATCCTACTCTCCTACAGTTACGTTCGTTTGACTGTAAACATGATGTCGATTGCATTCATTGAAAATCATACTATGCTCTATGACACACTGATCCCCAGCATGTCTATAGACAACGGCTGGCACAACACTGCTCCCACACTGAATCCACAGCATGACTGAGGTGACCTTCCTGACGTGGAACATCAGAGGCATGAACGATCATCGTAAAGCACGTCTCATACATGTATACCTTAACAGACATAAGGCTGACGCATGCTTCCTTCAAGAAACCCACCTCACTGCCACCAATGCCGCCAAACTGCATTCGAGAAACTGGGAGGAATCCTACTCTTTATTCTATTCCAATTACGCTCAAGGCATCACCATAGTATTTAGGAAAGGCCTGCCATGGCGCGCCACGCAATCCCACATTGACGCTGAGGGTAGATACGTGGTACTAGCTGGGATTCTTTACACCCAACCGCTAATTCTGGCAGCAGTTTACGGTCCTAATATTTACGACCTGGAACTCTACACCCACATGTGGAGACAAATCTCCTCTATTGGCCCCCTCCCGCTAGTATGGGGTGGAGATTTTAACATCGCACCCCTGGGCGCATTAGATCGCACTTACAGAGGACAATGCACTGATCGATGCCTGGCGAGACATCCGCCCTGGAGATAGTGAAGGCACTTGCGTCTCCACCACGCATGGCTCCTGGTCCCCCATTGACCTGTGGCTAGTTAATCGGGATGTCGCGTCCTGGGCCACGTCTGCGGACCACCTAGCGCCTACCCTATCGGACCATTCACCGGTGCGTCTAGTTCTGCTAATTTCGCTGACCCGCCACGCACTCCACGATGCTGCATTTAGAGAGGAACTTCGTGGTGCCTTTGCTGAATTTTTTTAACTTAACACTGGCTCGTTGGAGTCGCCCTCAACCCTATGGGAGAACTTTAAGGTCGTGATCCGAGGGGAATGTGTTGCTAGGCAGTCTGGGGTGCTTAAATCCATCAAAGGTACTTTGGAACGTCTGGAGGCAGAAATGAAGCTGGTAGGATAGTGACATGTCTTGGACCTTCACCCTGCTACACTTGCTGATATCAGAGTAAAGCTGACTGAATACCACACAGAGACCAAGAGAGAGGTGGCGTATCTAGGTAGAGAAGCACAGGCCCGCAGATACGGGGAAGGCGACCGCCCCGGCAAAACTCTTGCTAATATATTATGGAATCCACATGTCTCCTCATATATAACTGAGCTATGTGATGACACTGCGGGAAGGACCACGTCCCCCAGTGAAATAATCACCGTAATCTCGGCATTCTATTCCCAATTATACACTGCCGGTGCTGAGACACCCCGCGATGTCATAGAGCAATATTTCGACTCGATTGAGCTCCTGTGGCTCAGCGACGAGCACCGCAAGTACTTTGACGAGCCATTTACCACTGAAGAGTTAGCAAAAGTTATCGCTGGCTTCCCGGGCGATAAAGCACCAGGATCGGACGGGCTGACTCCTGCGTTCTACAAGGAATACGCACCTCTTCTCATCTCCCACCTCGCCGAAATCTATAACCAATCTGTCACGCTCGGCAGGTTTCCCCCCACGCTCCATGAGGCATTGATCACTCTTCTACTTAAACCCGACAAAGCACCAGATTACTGCGACTCGTATCGCCCCTTATCATTAATAAACACAGACAATAAGATATATGCCAAACTATTGGCCAACCGGCACCTCCCCCTAATTATTCTAGTAGCCCGCCCAGACCAGTCCGGTTTTATTCTGGGCAGTGCCACATCTCACAACCTGCGCACCTTCTTTTCTATAATGCATCAGATCAACCCTGCCTTGCCAGCGTTGGCGGCCCTGCTGGACGCCACCAAGACATTTGACACATTAGAATGGCCCTTCCTCTTCTCACTCCTCCGTCGCCAGGGCTTCAGTCCTGCCTTCATTCCAAAGATGAATTTACTCTATACATTGCCACCAGCATGCATTAAGATTAATGGACAGGTCACTGATCCCATAGCTATCACCAGGGGCACCAGGCAGCGATGTCTGTTATCGCCTTTGCTGTTTGCTGTTGCCATGGAGCCCCTTGCTGCGCGGCTTAGACAACACCATACGCAACGTGGCATAGGCTTCTCGACCCGCAGCTTGGTAACCTCCATGTATGCGGATGATGTCGCATTGTATATAAGCGAGCCACAAGAAAACCTGGCTCCGATGACGAGAGAGGTAATACGCTTCGGATGCTACTCTGGAGTACAAATAAATTGGCGTAAATCTATTTTCTTTCCTCTCACCGACACGGCACTGCCTTTCCCTACGGAGTACCCAATAATCTGGGCCAAGGGACCGACCAAGTACCTCGGTATATGGCTGAGCAGAGACATGGAAGAACTTTGGAAGTCAAACTTTGGCAAAACTATAGAGTGGCTTGAAACCAAGATTTTGATATGGAAAAATCTTCCACTCTCCCTGGCGGGCCGAATCTCGATCGCCAAAATGATCGTCTTGCCTAAATTCCTATAGCTGTTTTTAAATATCCTGATACCACTCACCTCGCAATTTTTTAATAGACTACACTCCAACGTGATCACCCTGCTCTGGGCCGGCCCACAACCCTGCATTGCCTGATGCTACCCTTCTCTCGCGGAGGGATGGGAGCTCCAAATTTCAGACTTTACGCCTACTGTGCTCAGGCCAGTTTCCTTCACTTTTGGTTACACCCAATGCCCTTTCAGCCACACGTGGCGGTCGAGACGGATCTTTCCTCTCTGTGGCCACTACAAACAGCATTGTTCCTGTCGTACAAGGCCCCTCGAGGCACAATCAACACTGTGGAGTGCATGCGCTGGGCGTGGGAGGGTATTTGCAAACACAGTGGGGACAAAGGCCTGTACGCACCGGCGATGGAACTTGCGAACAATCCCTCCTTCCCACCACTGCATACTGCTGGTATGACGCGCCGGGCTGCGTCCCTGCAAAAGACAAACAATTGTTGGACAGAATGCAGAACAAATCAAAACATTCACCCCCAATCAAGAGATCTGGGTTAAATCCATCATTCTTTTGCTCACCATGCCACCCCAGTTTAGACCTGGCCATATGCAAATCAGTCTTGACCCTGTGCCTCATGGGCTGCGTCCCTGGGCATATAAACTAACGCTGACCTCTATCCCAACGGTAAGTTTTTCACTCTCCCCCAGAACACAACACCACTTGACAACAAATCAGAGCGACCTGCAGAACCATTAACGACACATTTCCTGACGCTCCCAAGCCGAACGCAGCACTAGAATACATTCACACGGCATCATCCCCGTGCAAGCTCGTCACTAGACTGTATGCACTCACACTAGCGGCTTCCCCTATAGACACTGAGCAAGCTCGCTGTGCATGGGAGGCCGACTTAGTAGAAGGCCCTTCACCAACACAGTGGCAATACTGCTGCAACCAAACTAAAAGACTCTCGCCCAACTACCGGCTGAGGCTAATCCATTTCAAATTTTTACACCGGCTCTACCACACCCCAATGGCACTTCATAAAATGGGTCTGTCCGAGGATGTGAGATTCGTGCGCTTTGCGACACCTGCTGCAACATTTACACACCTGGCCTGGTCGTGCCAAAAAATAGCGATCTACTGGCAAGACGTGTGCAAAATTATTAGTGACATAACCTCTGAAACCATCACGCCTGACCCTCTCACTTGTTTACTGGGACACGTCAAGGACGTTTCCGATGCCAGTCGCAGACTGATTGCAATCGGGCTGGTACTGGCCAAGCACCGGGTGGCGATACATTGGGGCCGCAGACCGGCACCACAGTCTAAACATTGGCTAGCGGACGCAGCGTACTGCCAGACACACTTAAGCGAATATTGGAATTTAATGCCTGTGGCAAGTAGGCCACATGATATTTGGGCCCCCCTGGTCTCGTACCTTCTCCAGACAGCCAGCTCTGAGGAACCCCTCGATCCTGCCTTGAGCCCCGTGGCCCCGGCCACTGATGAAACCCCAGACTGAGACAGCTCCACAAATACATGACAGGGTGACACCATGCCTTATACATAAGTCAGTGGAACCGAATGTTTACATGCCGTAAAGAACACGATGATCCATGTCTTGCTTATGTGCCGATGAAATGTCAATGTCTACTGAATTCAGATGTCAAACTGTATACCTGAATACATAGCTGTATCATGCTTAAATTTCAATAAAGTTTTTGAAAAATCAAAAAAAAGGTGATGAGGTCTGCTATGTCTGGAGCAGGATGAGTATTGTAGATCTTGTCTAAATGAGAATGAGTTGGAATGTGTGTTTGGTAGTTTGAGGTTATGTGGTGATTAGTGGAATGTGCAGCTATGTGGCGTGACTATGCATGTGAGTGTGTGGTTTAGATCTGGGTATTATTGAAGGAAGTGCAGTGCGAAGTGCTGGGTGAGACACATGAATATATCTTATCGTTTGTAGGTTGCAGAGGAACATTTTTAGTAGGTTTTGTAAAGCCTTTAGAGGTTGGGCCTGTATTTTCATATGTGACATTTTATATTTGCTGTTTAGGCACCTTCAAGCTTGTACCATTCTTCATTGCCTTTGCTCGATAATTAATAAGTAATCAAGAATATAAACCTTTCTATTAAATATTTATTTACCTATTTAAGTGGTTTTATGAAGTACTAATAAAGTATAAGTGGTGCTTGAGAGCTCTTGAAAGAAAAGGGAAACCAAGAATCATGATTTATGGGAGGACCGAATATTCTCTAGATTTTAGAGATAAAAAGCTGTAATTATGTTTTAAATGAGTGTGCACATTAATTTATTTTTGGAGGTCAGTGTCAACATTATTTAATATTCTAAGCTCTGGATCTACTTGCCAATTTTCTTATTCAGTATTCAACTGACCGTTGGTCAATTTTTCATTTGAAATCCCCAGGATTGGCTCAGCTAAAAATGTTTAATAGAAAGAAAAGAGCCTTTCAAAGCGTTTTCTCAGATTTAGTGACAAATGAACAAACCAGCAATTTTTCACCCAGGCTGGACAGCATAACGACATTTTTATTGAAAGCAAGAGGAACATTTCATTTGTTTATGTATCTTGCAAACATTAGAAGCCAGGTAATACACCTCTGACTGATTATCTACCTAACAAGAAAAGACAATCGGCTGAGAGCCCTTATAAATAGTACATGATGGAAGAGCTACAGGAGATCTCATTAATCCCACAGTAATGTCACGGTGAGATCTAATTAATGAACATATTCTTAATACTAGATTGAGAGGCAGACAGGTTTGAATGTATCACTACAAAACTATCATTGATTATCAATGCTGTTCAGAAGAGATAACACAAATAATTGTGACTTTTCGTTTTAGAAAAATGTATCACATTTCAGTTGGACATTTGGCAAGTTGGAAAGTGGCGCCAGCAGACATTTTCATCTGTTTGTCAAATAAATGAATGAATGAATGGAAATGACTCCATCATAGTGTGTCCTGGCTCTAGGAGCATACACCAGTGAGCAAAGCCAGAACGCGCTGAAAGAAAAGAGAATGACACGATGTTGAACTTTTATCCTTGTGGTCACAGTTGTGTCATATTAAGCACTAGAGGCCCGTTACATATGGAGCTGTGGGCTGGATGCTTACAGTGTCATCGGTCACTGTCCTCCTAGAGGCTGTCACCCGTTACGCAATCGACCCCTGCAGTGAACAGTGTTTTCTGCCAGCAGGGACTTTGTTCATCTCTGTTGACCAGTCAGTCTCATACAGATGGGGTTGTAGCCCTGGATCTGCTGGCTTCAAGTTCCGATTTAATAATATGGAGGTAGAAGAGTCTGGGGGAGCCAATCAGATTTAGACTGATTTCTGGACAATACACTGGTGGAGGAGCAGGCAGAAATGAAGTGAGTAGTTGGTTATAGAAGACACTAGCTCCTTTTTATACCTCAAACAGCCACAAAAGGATGGCCTTGGCTAGTCTCTTCTTGCCTGTCTACTATCACATAGAAGAATAAGCATTAGCATCACCAATATTCTCGCCTATGATTTCGCCAATATGTTTTAGCCATGTTGTACTTTGTGGCTCTATAATCCCACAATTCCAACGGCGCTGCTGATGGTGCACAAAACTTAGGGCACTGGTGAACTCCTGGGCCGGTTTATTTCCAGGTAATATTTATGTTGTAGACCTGACCAATTAATAACACAAGATTACACAGTGAGATTAATTTTAGCAAAGCTTATTGCCCGAAAAAGATACAGACTGTCAATAATGATCGTGAGAGAGGCAGGTGGTAGGGAGCCCTGGATAGCGCCTGGAGTGCTATGACACTGATATAATAGAAGAACATCCAGGGAATAGAGTAAAGGAGGCGGGCAGTGGGGATAGAATGTAACTAGGACAATGGCATGGGAGAGGGACAAGGGGGCAGAGCAAAATAGGAAGGAGGACGAAAAAAAACACATGCAGGGAGTAGTGATGTATGCAAAACCCCAGTTCTAAATTTTTTCTTGGGAACCAATAATTTGCTCAACCCTGCGGCATAATTTGGCCATCCCCTGCTGCATAATTCCAGTGGACCTGCAGTATAGATTGCTGAAAACATGGAGTTGAAGGCTTGTCCCATGAAGAGTCGGCAACTACTGATTTGCTTCTTGAGTGCTAAACAGTAACATGTAAAAAATACTAAAACCGTTATTTTATATCCATTCCTCTCTCGGCCTCTTTGGCTCTTCAGCCCAATCATCCACTCTTATGGTGCAGAAGGTCAGCTTGAGCTTCTCTCTACCATGTTCCATGAAGAAATCAGGTGTGCTGACATGATGTCATTTACGAAGTCGAAGCTGGATTACGAAGAACCAGTAAGGCGATGATAACCTGGGCGGCCATCTTTGAATAGGGCAGTTTCCATTCAAATCAAGTGAACGTTCTCTAAGCAACAAATTCATAAAATAACTGCGGAAGGATTCTTGAGTCAAAATTAAATACATCACAACAATTATACTGTCATAAAAGCAATATGTATCCTTTTAGTTGTTATTTTCACTATGAAATGAATAGGCTTGTTAAAACGATTTTGTAATAAAAAAGTATGTTAAGCCAAACAATTCCTTTGCAATGTGTTGAAATGCTGCTAAAAATGTTGGCCTCTGAGCCACTGCAAAAATGCTGGTAGCATTCTATATACTTGAGCAAAAAATACGTATGTTCACCCGGCAGTGTACGACAGCAATAATGTCAGGCGTAATATAGTCATCACATAGGCTGGAGTGATAATGGCACCAAATTGCCATGTTAAAGCCAAGCATAAAGTTTTGGAAACCTTTGTATGTGTGGTAAACTTTAACTCAACTCCAGCCATTTTAGTTTTAGCTTGTTAATAAGACATGGCTGTCATCACAAGCTATGTCTTTAACAAAGTCTGAGGCAGTGCTAAATGAAACAAGTAACATGGCGGGAGGGGTGAGGGACAGGGATGAGAGCACCTGGCACAAGAGTGAGTGGGAGGGCTGCAATGTCTCATGCGCTCCACGGAAACCTGGCAGAACAGCATTGCTGTGAAAATTTAAGAAGCAGCTATTGGCACCAAAGCTGAACACAGGTAAACAGTAACACAAGCAGAAAACAAATAAAAAAATAGTCCACCAAACGAACAGATAAACAACCAAAGTGTAAAGATACAGTACTTGGTCCCTGCTTTGTGGGAGGAAACAAAAGACAAAAAGGAGGGACAAAGAGGATGGATTCACCACTAACAAGCAAGGATTTTGGAAGGACATTCCAAGTAACAAATACAAACCAATGTGCGGGTTGTAAGCCCACAGAGTGCATACAACAGGTCTCAGAGGATTGACCTAAAAAATATTGTCTCCCAGGAGAGGCAGTATTTTCAGTAATTAGGTCCTCCAACTGGTGTGTGCAAATGTGGTCTGTTAGGTAGTCCAGGAAACCAAGGCTAGTAAAGTAGAAGTCCAAATAGTCCTCTTGTTAGAATTAGGCATGTTCCAGGCTTGAACGTAGAAGTAGCCACACTGGTGAAACACTGAGGAATGAAGCTAGTGTTGGGTAAACCTGGACATTGCAGCCAAACAGAGCTCCGAAGCTAGGATACCTTCTTTTCACATCCGGCTGTAGACTCGACTGCTCAACATCTTAAAAACAATGTTAAAAATCTCCCAGCAGGGCAAACCTGAAATAGTGCCCAGTGACCATCCATATTTATCAGGTAGAGTTGGCACTTTCCTTGGGCTTCAGGGAATTGAAAAACAATTGTATGTTCAATTATATCAAAATAAGAATATCTCATTCCTGAATGCTCCATTTGTTCCTAAATAATTTGCATTTATTTTTTGGGATACCAGACCAAAGGTGTTATTGATCCAGGCATCTGAACTATTGTTTTCAGGACCTCAGACAAAAATCCAGTTCCTGTTGTACCTGCTGATTTTCTCCATCCACAGTCTCGTCTTCACAGGCTCACTCACTATTACAAAACTGTGAAAGGAAGGCTTTTGGCAGGTTACCTGTTTAGTCTCTCTGGACCTATGAGCTCAGCACCATGTGACTCTGGGCAATAGCTCACTTAATTTCCACGATGGCCCCCAGTGCCTTGAGACCCGTAAGGGTGAGTAGTTCGCGCTTTACAAATACGGATTAACATTTTAATTTAATTAATAGGCAATCGAATTATAGTAAGGGCCTGATTACGTGTTTGGCGGTCTTACCGTCATACCGTGGCAACGGCAGTCTCCCGCCCGCCATATTACGATGTCACCGCTGGCCCAGCGGTGGTGTTTCTGATGGCAGGGAATATTTTTTCATATGTGTCGCTGCAGGTGTGTATATTTTGACTGCACAAGTGTTAATGTACACACATGCATGACACATGTGATAAAATACCTACTACGAGTACTTTCCCAATGCTGGAGTCCAGACCATATGTGCAGAATCCAGTCAATGTGTAAATAGTGCAAAACAGACTTACCTGGATTTCGGCACCAATTTGGTTGTTTTCTTCAGGGTCAAGATACTGCTGTGAAGGGGGGCCCTGGAGGAAGGGATCTGCATGGGAGACTGAAGGAAGAAAAGGAAATGGCTGAATATGCACCCCAATTCCTTTGATTCTGGCCGGCATGCGGTCTTCCCGCCACGGCCGGCCAGACGGAAAGCCAACTCGTAAATCCGACAGCGGTGAACTTGTCAGTACCACCCTCTAACAGTTGCTCTCCCCCTACCGCCATTGCAGCAGTCTGTGAATGGCTGGTGGTGTCAGCGGGACTTTGGCGGTCTTTTCTTCAACAGACCGCCAACATTGTAATTTAGCGGGTAGACCACCAACTGTGTGCGGGGAATCCACCACAGCTTCGACTGTGGTTTCCTTACCTCCGAACTCATAACTCATAATCAGACCCTAAATCATATGAAGTAGGGGACGAACCAGCATGGGGTCATCTCAAAGGGAAGGACAAAAGAAAGTAAGTCATCTCTTTGGGAGAGCACTCTACGATCTCCCTATTGTGCTCTGTTCTCATCTCAACATTTTACACACCTACATGTAGTTCTCAGCAGATCTAATCAGGTTAAAGCAAAATAGTATAATTATATACTCGTTAGATTGTCAAGGTTTCTCACGATACAGGCTTCTCTCTACATCCTTCAAACTTTCACTATTTGTAACTAGATAAGATCCATGGACTAGTCTGCACACTTCAGGTGTCTCTTGAATACGCTATTCATTAACATTTTTCATGATAATCACAAACAAAAGAAAACATTTCCTCACATGGGAGAGAAGGAAAATGAGCATTGAGTTTGACAATTAGAACTCCAGCCAAAACAAGATGGCAAACAATGTAAGACATTTTTAAAAATCACATTGTTCACATATTGAATTCTTCCATTCCACAAATCACAATTTCACTAATTGAATTCTTCCATTCAACAAAGAAGTTGTAGATTTTCGCAGTTTGCATCTGGACTCCTCCAACCACTTGAGCTCACAGTACACGTTGTCCATTTCAAAATCTTCTCTTTTCTTCTTTCTTACTCTTGTTGCTGCCAGCTTCTTTTCTTCCCTGCAATTTGACCCACCCTTTGTCAACATAATTTTGATACCTTTTATAAAATGAAAAGTTAATATCACACAAGTCAAAAGAATTAGGGTCTGAGGTGCTGAACCAGTGGTGGAGGTGAGGTGGCAGTCGGAGACTGCCGCACCAGCTGTGCGACTGCTATATTATGACTATAGCATCCTGAGCGCTTTAGAACCACTGCAACTGCCAGGGATCCATGATCCCAGGCAGTGGTGTGACGATATGGGGAAGCAATATGCATGGCGGTGCCGCTGAGGCACCGCCATGCATATTACGAGTTTTCCCACCACCAGCCTTTTCATGGAGGTGAGTCATCCATGAAAAGGCTGGCGGTGGGAAAACAAAGGGGACCCCACAGGGCCCACTGTTGCCCCTGTGCATCGGGGTACATGCAGGGGGGAACATGTTGTGACCCTTGTGTGAATGCATCCCTGTTCCTGCATGGCATCGACTGCTCAGACCAAGCCATGCAGGAACGTCCATTGGCAGTCCAGCTGTGGTGCAGTTATAAGGCTCACTACGAGCCTTTAAACTGCACCTCCGCGGGACCGCCATGTCATCCGCCCTCCAGGCACCAAAATTAATTGTAATTGGGTGGGCGGTGGTCAGGTTTGGCAGTGTGGGAGCAGGGCGGTGGAATGGCAGCCCGCTCCCACACCACCAAACTTGAAATAAAGCCCTTAGAATCAATTTTAATACAATCTTTAGAATTCCTCCACCAATATTACCAAACCTCTCAGACATCTTCGAAAATCTCCTCCCTATCACTTTCCAAGCGCTAGTTCCCTCTAAATCCTTCACCTCACAAGAAATATCTGTCATGTTAGTTATAAGTGTGTTAAGCTGATTACATGCATCAGGCATGTAAGTACAGCATTGCCGGACATGAAGCTTCCAACAGACTCCACCTTCTTTCACCGATAGGATGCCCAAAGTAAGCCTATTTTGCAATTAACATAGTTTGTATGGCTGCAGTTAAAGTATCAGCTATGTTAGTAGCCAAATGATGCACCAAAGTAGACAGCTTTTTGATCTTCAAACCATTTAAAACTACACCTAGAGAAGGCAATATAGCTCCAAATATATCTCCTACTACTTGTGAAGCACTGCGCTTAACTTTTCCATGAGCCATTACACTCTTATTTTATCATCTATGCCATCTACATGGTATACCTTAGGAAACACTAAAGCTAAAGAACAGCTCCTTGCCCAATTCAGTGAAATAAGCATTTTTTCTGCACACTTAGTGAACTCTTTTTACAATAGGTTCTTCCCCTGACATAACTGCATCACTAGCTCTGAACTACTGTACACAATCATGACAAACCACTATCTTGCGCCTTTGAACCTGATCTTTCTCTCTTATCACACATACATTTCCCTTCTTTAGTAAACCCAGGCTAAATTGTGGTTGTAATCCTAACTCCTGGAATCCTTATCTTCTTTTTTCCAACCAGTTCTTTCTCCTTTCTCTACTCCTTCCTCAGCCTTTGATTTTTGCTCGTTCAGTTCCACTATAAAGTCTCTTTCAATGCTATTCAACTTACATCATGCCTTAAAATCAGTAGGATTAGTTGTGTTAACTTGTGGGATAGGCCTCATATGATATGTGTGATCCACGTACTTCACACCTGCTTGTCGATTTAAAAACTTAAACATAGGCACTGGTAGACCTGTCAGCCTTAGGGTGGTCGTCCCCCAAATATTTTGCCCTCAGACCCAACTCTTCAGTACACCTCTGGACCTGTAGAAGACTCAGAAAGATTGCTGCCCTGCTCTGCAAGAGTGTCTGCTACCCGCCTGTCCTGCTGCTTGCTGCCCTGCTGTCCTGCTGCCTGGGTAAAAAACTGGACCTGCATCTTGATCCCAGGACAACCAGAGTGATTCCAAGGGCTAGTTGGCTGGTCTCCTGATAAGATCTTCAGGGACAGAGAAGACTCCTACCATCTTGAACCCAGCACCTGGCCTTTACTTGCTGTGAGTCTTGCCCCCCAAGTCGTGTCACGCCAGTCCTGGACCATTGGAAGCGTGCCTGAGGGTGCTCTGCCAGCCCAGCTGTGGTCCTGTGAACAGAAAAAAAGCAGAGCGATGCATCTTCTCGCAGCCATGCCAGAACCGTCACAGTGCAATGCATCCTCAATGCCAGAATTCACATTGCAGCCCTCAGTTTCTTCGGCACACCACTACGCATGCATCCTTAAGGCAGGCCTTTGCATCACAAGCCCCTCGTCGCCGACATCCTGGGCTCCGATGCAGGGCTCTGCATTACAGCCCGCATCTTCTTCAGGAAGCTGCTGGTTGTCGGTGCATCTTTGACACAGGACTTTGCATCGCAACCCACTCGTCCACGGCTTCCTCGATAATGGCGCTGGACTCCACATCACAGCGCCGCAGCTTCCGCTAAACCGCCACTGCACAACGAATCCTCAACGCAGGATCTCATAACGCTCCGCAAACTGGAATTTAAGGTAATTAGTTCAGTGTGCCTAACTTGGTCCCTGTATCCAGCCCGCGCTCCATCGCTGGTCTGGCACAAGTAGATAACAACAGTTGGTGCTTTGTGCTTCTAGGCAATATTTTCACATAAAACTTTGAAATTGCATATCTCTGATTCTACTAACTGTAGTTTTGGTCTCAAATAATTTATTACATTTTACTATGGTTCTCTCAAATAATGTGTTACATTTTACTCAATTTCCAACATTGGTGTTCAACAGAGAGGATCTGGACTTGTGTTTGTGTAGTGCAATAAATGATTTTGTTTAACACTACAATCCCAGATAAATCATTTGGTTCCAATTAGAGTTTTAAGATTCTCCTTGATGGCTCTTTTGCTTTTTCCAAATTCGCCCTCATTCTACCAGACTGTCTGTGGCCATACCTTCAAGGATGGAGTTTGAGCTGGCCAACATGGATGTCTACACTGGCTGAGCTCAAGGATTTCTGTAAGGAGAGGGGGCGTCTAGTCAAGAGGAATACTAGGAAATTGTAATTCCAGAAGGCCATGAAGGCCTGGATGTAAACTCACCAAGTACTGGCAACAACAGAGGATGGGAGTGAATAGGATGATGTGGAGGAGTGGGATCAGGGCATGTATGCTAGCTATGAGATGCAGCACTCAGGAGGGGGGAATGACTTGTCTCCTGATTTGGAACTCACTGCCAGAGTGGAGAGTGTGTCTTCACAAGGCCCGTCCCCAAAGAAAATGGGGGACAGGTAGTCAGAGAAGGAGTTTAGGCTGCAAATGGCCAAGCTTACATTTGAATCATAGGAGAGGAAAATGGCTTGCAAAAGGAGCCTCAGAGAGCTGGACATAAGAGCGAAGCAAGCAGAGGCCAGCAACTGTGGTGACAGCATGCCTGCAGTGTCTGAAGGGGACAAACAAGTTCACATATCTAAAGACCTGGCGCCTGTTGGACCTGGCCGATTGTGCTGGGTCACCCCCAAACTTTTTGCCTTCCTCCTCCCCTTTTTTTGGGCCTCGTTTTTGTTGGCTTTCGGACTCTGAACTTTTTACCACTGCTAACCAGTGCTAAAGTGCATATGTTCTCTCCCTAAAATGTGGTAACATTGGCTTATCTGCAATTGGCACATTTTGTTTACTTATAAGTCCCTAGTAAAGCCCACTTTATGTGCCCAGGGCCTGTAAATTAAATTCTACTAGTGGGCCTGAAGCACCGACTCAGTAGCCCTTCTAACGTGGTTTTGCCACTGCAGAGCCTGTGTGTGTACTTTTAAACTGCCATTTTGACCCGGCAAGTTAAGCTACTTTTGCAATGAAGGAGAACGATTGAGACACTATTAAGATCTAAGGATTTAGATACCATAACACTTGTCCCCTTCATCATGCAATGTGCTACTCTTGCAATGAAGGAGAACTTTTTCCAATTTGAGGACAATCTCTATTTACAAATCGCAGGGACTTTGAATCTGTGTGTTCATTCAGTTGAGACAGAAACTATTGTTACTCCTACCAATCCTTTTCGCTCCAACATCCTCCTCTGGAAACATTACATTGATGATATTTTGGCTATATAGCGTGGGACTGCAGAGGCACTAGTCTTATTTCATCAGTGGTTGAATACATGCAATGTTTTTTGAAATTCATTTGTGAATTCAGTAAAGTATTCCTTCCATTCCTTGATCTTTTGATCTACGCTTTTCAAGGAACACTTCATACAGAGCTATATAACAAACCAATGGCGAAAAACTCTCTGTTGACATATTCAAGCTACCACCCAAAATCCTTAAGGGACAATCTGCCTTTTGGCCAATTTTTAAGGCTAAGAAGAAATTGCACAAAAGTTGAAAAATATAAAAGTTATTCAGCCAACCTACAATGCCAACTTCTGGATCGTCAATATTCGTGGGCCTTGATTAAAAAGTGTGCGAAAAGAACCAGGAATAACAATTGTGAGGCGCTACTTGAAACCCGCCTTTGGAAAGAACCTACAGATAGACTGATTTGTGTGAGTACTTTCAGTAGTGCATCAAGCTTGATACAGAAATCGATTTCCACGACCAGGAGAATACTAAACAACGCATCACAATGTTTACCTAAACCTATGTTTGCATTTAAAAGAAGTACTAACTTAAGAGATAAATTAGTACACACGAGACCGCAGACACAGACTATGAACCAACAATCCACTCTCTGGGACCTTCCACCCTTTACAGGGTATTTTCCGTGTGGCACCTGCAGTGTGTGTGCTCAAACTTCACACTCGACAACCATCGACATAGGCACTGATAGACCTTGGGAGCAAAAACACCATACAAATTGTAATTAAGATTGTCTCATTTATCTCATTACATGCGTATGTGGTCTGAGGTATGTGGGCATGACCACTAGGAAAGTCAAAACATGCATCTTGGAACACAAAAATACCATTCGTTGCAAGAAGCAGATGAATAAATTGACTACACACTTTTCAGAAAAGGCACATGATGCCAATGACCTCAAATGGACCGTATTAGATAAAACAACCAACCTTCATCTGTTACAAATATGACACAATACCTTTTCAGGAAGAAACAACAAGTGCCAGCCTTGGCCCTCTTGAGGAGATCCCGTGGTTTAGTCTATTACGATCCTGATATGGGCCATATTGACAACTATAAGGGAGTCCACTGGGAGCAGTTGACAGCCTTGAGTATCAGCTATTTATAAGAAATCTGTCCAACACTGTAGGCCTGAACATTGTTTTAAAAACTCTGCATGGTCATGGTGGGACAAAGATGAGTACATTCGTTGAAAAATACCTTAATACCTCAACTCCAGAAGCATCCTTTCCAGAAGAAGTCAGGTACACACTCCGATATGACATCTACTTATGTAAGGAAGGATGGGACAAGCCTGTTCACCGCTTGAAATATTCTACATTAATCTTTTTCATAAGATAACTGGGGTAATTTCTGATAAACTCTAGAATCCGCTGGTATGCGTTTTTATTACCAAGTTTCTTTATCAACTTTATATTCTGAGATAACTATGCGTTCAAACCTCCCCTTTTATTTTAGGTAGAATGCACTGTAAGTAGCAGGGGGAGTGTTAGACCTGGCACCATTGGCGTGGGTCTCTCCTCCCTTTCTCACTTTTTGTCTCCTCTGTGTTTGCTGGTGTTAGATGCTCTGGGCGCTGTGCCACGGCCATTCCGTGCCACAGCGCGAATGCTCCCTATTGTAAATTGACTCTATGAATTGATGTTCCCATAATTGGCTCATTTGGTTTACCTGTTAGTCTCTAGTATAGTGCCCCGTGCGTGCCCAGGGCTGGTAGACCGAATGCTGCTGGTGGGCCTGCCACGCTGATTGCGCCACCCACAGAAGCAGCTTGTAAAGTGGAAAGTCGAATTTAGTATGCCTGAGCTCAGAATATTAAAGTACATCTTTTAGTGAGGGTTATTTCCATATTCTGTGTCTGAAAATACCACTTTGGGAAAGTGGGTATTTTCTTGCCTGAGTCTTCCAGTGCGCTCTGCTGTTATGTGTATTGGCTGTCTGATTTTGGAGGGACAGGTTGAACCCGACCTGGGTCGAGTAGAGAGATCTGCAGCTGGAGTATGGGGAGGGGTGACCCTTTGATCTGAGCAGGGCTGGGCCTGGCAAGGTGAATGATGGCTCCAGCCCCCACTGTGCGTCTGATGGCAGACCCCCTCTTCCTCAAAGGCAGGATGCTGCCTCGTAAATAAAGTGCTCCAGGACCACCTCAAACTGGTTCTGGCTGGGTTCAATGACTTGTGACTTTTGAGAGAACAAAGGCGAGGGGGGTATAAAGATGTGCGCGAAACCCCCCACGAGTGTGTTACTTCTGGATGCCAAGAAGAACCTCTGTCCGTGTAACTAGAGGGAAAGGACTTTGAAACTTTCATCCATCTTGCTGAAGCAACTACCCAAGGGCCTGATTTGAGCTCGCCTCCTGCTGAAGTCTCAGGGACATTAGACTTCACCCATCAGTCGTCTGGATTCCTATTTGAGGGGGATTCTACCCACAGGTGAGGCGTCTGTTGAGAATTCCAGAGCCTCTGGTTCTACTGCGGGGAACGCGGGCTGAAAGTCGTTATCGCTATTGTGGGCCACTGCAGCTGAGGAGCTGTGCGGCTGAGTGCCCGCATTTGCCATCCTACGGAAATCATTGCTATCGATATTGTGGGCCGCTGCAGCTGAGGAGCTGTGCCGCTGAGTGCCCGCATTTGCCCTTCTACGGAAATCATCGCTATCGCTATTGTGGGCCGCTGCAGCTGAGGAGCTGTGCCGCTGAGTGCCCGCATTTGCCCTCCTACGAAAATCATCGTTATCGCTATTGTGGGCCGCTGCAGCTGAGGAGCTGTGCCGCTGAGTGCCCGCATTTGCCATCCTATGGAAATCATCGCTATCGCTATTGTGGGCCGCTGCAGCTGAGGAGCTGTGCCGCTGAGTGCCTGCATTTGCCATCCTACGAAAATCATCGTTATCGCTATTGTGGGCCGCTGCAGCTGAGGAGCTGTGCCGCTGAGTGCCCGCATTTGCCCTCCTATGGAAATCATCGCTATCGCTATTGTGGGCCGCTGCAGCTGAGGAGCTGTGCCGCTGAGTGCCCGCATTTGCCGTCCTACAAAAATCATCGTTATCGCTATTGTGGGCCGCTGCAGCTGAGGAGCTGTGCCGCTGAGTGCCCGCATTTGCCATCCTACGGAAATCATTGCTATCGCTATTGTGGGCCGCTGCAGCTGAGGAGCTGTGCCGCTGAGTGCCCACATTTGCCATCCTACGAAAATCATCGTTATCGCTATTGTGGGCCGCTTCAGCTGAGGAGCTGTGCCGCTGAGTGGCCGCATTTGTCATCCTACGGAAATCATCGCTATCGCTATTGTGGGCCGTTGCGGCTGAGGAGCTGTGCTGCTGAGTGCCCGCATTTGCCCTCCTACGGAAATCATCGCTATTGTGGGCAGCTGCAGCTGAGGAGCTGTGCCGCTGAGTGCCCGCATTTGACATCCTACGGAAATCATCGCTATCGCTATTGTGGGCCGCTGCAGCTGAGGAGCTGTGCCGCTGAGTGCCCGCATTTGACATCCTACGAAAATCATCGCTATCGCTATTGTGGGCCGCTGCAGCTGAGGAGCTGTGCCGCTGAGTGCCCGCATTTGCCGTCCTACGAGAATCATCGCTATCGCTATTGTGGGCCGCTGCAGCTGAGGAGCTGTGCCGCTGAGTGCCCGCACTAGACACCACTTCCAGGATCTGGTTACCACCTGCGTGTGCCGCTGGGTGCCCGCCTTTTAAGCCCCGTCCCAGGATTATCGTGAGTGCATGCCACGGACCGCTACAGCCGGGAACTGTGGCTGCTGCGAGTCTGCCTGTCATCACCACGGCTTCCTTGGGAGGCTGCGTGCCGTGCCCCTTTACATCTCAGGTACATTGTGTATCACCGGGTTGCGTGGACCCCGGCCCCGAACTAAGTCCGTTCCACCCCCGTTTTAAGTGCCTTTATTGCTGTTGAAGTGAAATTGTAATTATGTGCATTGTGGCTCCTTGAGTGCTTTTAGCCTCGTGTTCAGTCTATATAAAGATAACTAATTTTCTATAACTACTTGTGGTGTCCGTTTGTAGCGTCTCTCCTGTGTTATTGTGTATGGTCATAAATGCTTCACACACTGCCTCTGAGATAGGCCTGTCTGCTCGTGCTACGTTACCACAGGGTTGAGCAGGGGTTATCAAAGGGTGTAGCCCCCTTACTCTGACTTAGGAAGAAGGATCCCTATTTGGACCTCGGCGCCAGCCGCAGCCACGTAGAGATCCCCATTTCTAACAGGGAGAGTTCTGTTTTCTAACAGGAGGTAACATTTAGCCCTGGTGTGATCCTTCCCGTTAACTACACATCACGTCCCTTTCTTGTAGTTTTCCCTGACGTGACCTGATGGGGGGGGGGGTAGCTGTGTTCGCAAATGAGGAAGTACCTAGTCACTGCGAAGAGGGAATTACAAGTCCCGGTTCTAGTTTTAGTTTGCTCTCTGAATGGGGGTGGAGCTAGTACTTCATACCAGGAAGTACAAAGCTGCCATGGAGCGGCAGCGAGCTCACCCTTCCGAGGCGTGAATAAGCAACCGATGTATCAGATCCTAGAGGTTTGTTTCACTCTTTTTTTACTTCTTTTCATCTTTTAATCTCCTTTTGTGACTGTGCCAACTGCATGCTAATATTGCACGGCCACCGTCCCGGTTAAGACATTACAGAGATTTATATACATGGCAATAATGACTCCTCCATTTTTTAGTGCCCGTTAGTCTTCCGCACTGGTGTTTTTTCTCCTCTCTGCTTCCGGGGCATTCAAGCTAATCATCACATCGCGCTCCAAGATTGGGCACGACGGATTGATCCGCTTACTTTCTTTCTTTCTATTTTAAGTATATGTGTTGAACAAAAGCCTCCTCTTTTCAATAGACATCGTCAGTACCGCCAACACTATGTGCTCGATCTTTTTCCTCGCACATAACCTAATACCTGGTCACTTTAAAATTACTCACATGGGCCAAATGATGAGCGATAGTAAGGTAACTACAGGGCATGCATTTGCATCACTATTTTACATAGTTCTGCCCTGCGAGTTTGGGGTCTCCCTAACTAGTGCCATTTTAAGCGTAGGCTCACCTTGCTACAATCTTTTAAACTTTTGGTCAACTGTTTAAATAGTGTGTGCCTTCTAAGATGGAACTAGACCATCAAGATATAAAAGTCCCATTTGGTCTCCAAACTAGGACCTGGATACCACCTCGAGTTTTTGCGCCGAGTTCAAGGTGTCATCCGTCTACCTGTAATATCAGGTAAGCCTTTTTATTGTTGGATTGCCAACATGATGTTTTGTCTGATTTATTGATAACTATATTATTAACACTAATTGGCTCACCCTTTTGACTATCATTTGTAGAGAGGACTCTTAAATAATTGTGTGTGATAATTTGAACATATTATCTCTTTTCAGGCAATATAATGACCTGTGGATTCCACATTTTGAAGTGAGGAACCACTCCATCCACTGGTGTTTTATAATCACCACTTATTTTGTATGTGGGGAGAATGCTCCACCCTGTTCTCTTTTGTTGGTCCTGAAGAAAGCCGCTACAGCTCTACGGAGGGTATAAGGCTGAAACATGTCGACCTCCACCGTTCTATGACTGGTTGAATAACTCCCAGCCATAGCTCTTTGTTTTAATCCTAACCTCTGGATGTCCCATTAGAATAGATTTTGGCGTTCCACAGAGTTAGTTTTAGTTGACATACTTTTCTCATTTGTTATTCCTTAAAGGAAAATGGGCTGCATTACAAAAATAAAAATGAAAAGTTTTCTATTCATTTTTTAAGAGCAGGCAGTGCTCCGTGGGAACATTCATCCATATATGTGCTATTCGGTATTAGGAAAGGACACCCTGAGCATGCCGCTTCCAAATATCAAATTGCACAAGCAAAATGCAATTAGTTAACAAGTTACAGAGTCGCATTTTGCCTTTTGTACATGGCACAATGCATATTACCTGTTGCAAATGCCCCTACGGGCCGTTTGTGACCGGTAAAATGCTTGTGTACATTCTATACGTATTCCTAAATGCCTTTCTGAATTGCCATCCTCATATTGTGTTTTGTGGCACTGCAACGCATCCTGATTAAACAAATAATTCAATGTGGACTTTCACTTACATGTGGAGTAAACCTACTGTGTTTTTTAGCAACTTTTGCAGAAGCACTTAGAATTGTAATGCTTCACACAAGCGTACGTGTACACGGTGCAATATATGCACTTGTGAATGCTTATTAAACAAGCATTTGCCTTTAGTGACGTTTTCCTTTCAGCACCGGCACTAGGGAGAGGGGAGGAGAGAGCCATTTCTGTGAATATGGTGCTCTCCTGCTCACTCCCTGTCACGCAACGCAGCATCTTTGGGTGCTGCTCTGCATTGTCTGTCAGCTTTCAGAATCTGGGCCACATTATTTTTTCAATAAATGTGTAAAAGCCCCTGTTGTCGTGCCATATTTTACTATAAATTGCCAATGTTCATTTAATTTAAGTAATTTTTCTCTTTATTGAATGAGGCGTTTTTACACTGTAAAATCTTATGTAAACCTAAGCAAAAAAAAAGAATTGCCTTAAAAATACCATAAATTAATATAATCAGAAATACTGTTGGTTTATATGGTTCGGCAATTTGGTAGTTCAATATTTCATATTTAATGACAATACAGAAAAAGGTGTTCTCAGAAGTTGATTATACGGGTCAACAGAAGTTGTAACAGCTATAATTATATGTGTGAATATGTTTTGAAAAACACAATTCAATATTATGGATTTTTGATTATATTAAAATGTGAGACACATCTTTTAATGAATAAACTGTTAATGTTATTTCTTACAACCAAATGTGACAGGAATGCTTCATAAAATATGGTAAATTAATAATAATTGCATGTTGTAAAAGCATCAGGTAAATAAATGAAGTTTGTGAATTGGGCCCTTCTTTTTGCAGGTTAAGGTCATTTGCATTTCTATAGCTTATAAATTGAGATATCATTTTAATAATAATTTTTAAATATTTGTAATACATTAAAATGCTGTGTAAGAGGAGGTATGCTCAATGGTATATATATAAGGCTGATTAAAATGAGAAATAGAGACAATTGATGGCAGCTGTGCGCTATTTTGAGGGAAGAAGAGGAATTGCAGTGTATTAAGTAGGCATTCGTTCGGTATAGATTAACTGTCCAATCTACACTGGAGTAAACAACTGACAGCGCCACTATTATTTCCGCTAGTCTCTCTAGTCTTTGTGAATTATCACCCAATTTTATTTGATATTACTTATGGTAAAATAATACCTAAATAAAACTACTCGCAAAAGTGTTTTGAATTCATGCAAACAACATAATTTGCTAAATGACTGATGCTTGCTAAACCTGACCCATTACCATTAAACTGCCTACCTCTGAATGTACCAACTGTGGTTTTGCTCAAAGTGGTTGCAATTTGTGCATTGCCTTTTAGTGATTTCAAGGGTATTTTGCGAACCAACTATGTACTAATAGGGTTGGGTCGCAAAATACTGAATCATAGTGGGCCACAATTCGACCGATCTCAGACATATTAATCATGTAATTCCTTGCCATAGGTATCAGTAGATCAACAGTTCTGTGATTGCTTCTAACTAATGTAACCTTTTTTTTTTTTTAATAAATGGAGCTGCTTTCCTTTAA
Source organism: Calotriton arnoldi (assembly GCA_963921515.1). Classification (NCBI taxonomy): domain Eukaryota; kingdom Metazoa; phylum Chordata; class Amphibia; order Caudata; family Salamandridae; genus Calotriton; species Calotriton arnoldi. The sequence continues at coordinate 870,024 of CAWUFW010006795.1, read as the reverse complement.
TAAAAAATGAAAGATTTTACAAACATTTTTGAAGACAAGGCAGTAGTCCTTGGGATGATAGCCGACTCCTAAAAATGTTTTGTCAACATTTACCAAGGGAAGGGGTCGTCTGGGAAATACTTCCCATTTGCGAAGTGATTACCACTACCTTTATGTTGTGGGTAAAATATTAATGTTCTGTAACCGTATTTTAGTCACAAAACATTAATACATCCCATTGCATAGCGCTATTTGGAATGGACCACCCAAACACACCCCTTCCAAATAGTGATTCGGTATGTACTCAAAAACCCAAATTGCAATTCAGTAACGTTATAGAATCGCAATTTGGGTTTTGTAAATACCAAAATGCATTTTGTGGTCGCAAAGGCACCCAGTATGTGAATCAGAACTTTTGCGACCACAAAATCCTGTCATACATCAGGCCCCTCATTTGTTAGCAGCTGCTTGCAGTGCAGTGGTTTCCCCTTAGGTGTAAGTCCAGGCACTGATACATACTCTACCTGATTCTGCTTTAACGTTCACCTGAGTGCAATTCATACAAGGAGAGAACATTGCTTTTTGATGACATTTACCATCAAGCCTCATTTTAGGAGCTGGCAGCAAGGATTCCTGGGATTAGCAATCTACAATTAATATTTGTTTATTCACTTGGATCATGGTTTAAATGCAGTCTACCTAAATACGGACAGAGGTACGGCAATTATGTACCAATGATGGGCAACATTCTGACATGATAACGTTCATTTTTATTTTTTTATTTTTTATTGAACAGAATCGCAAGTCAGATATATATATATATATATATATATATATATATAAAACTACAGTACAAGTGGATGAAAATACTTAAATAAAAAGGATAGACAGTTGATCATACAATTTAGGACAGTTGATCCATTAAGAACTGCAATAATGAAATGCATAGCAGCAATAAAATACCATTGTGCTAAATTAAATTTTCACATATACAATTGCTTCATTCATTTAGTGGTAAGAAGAAAAAAAGAAAAATATATAGTACAAATCCAATAGTAGCAATCAGTAAAGTGCCAGTAAAGTGTCATCTTGCGGCATTGAATCACCATTTGTGAAATTACTTTGTTAATCAATTGATTAGAAAAATATACAGTACACATATGATAGCAGCTATGAACACTAAAAACATGTTGCTCAAGTCAGCATGATCATAAAAACAGCTCTTTTAATAATGAGCGCATCCAGTCGCGGCTCCTAGAGGGAGTTCCGCCGGGCGGTGACGTGGGGCGGGGGAGGGGCAGGGTGGGGAGTAGTAAAAACCGGAATCCGGCCGAACCGATGTAAGTTAGCAAATAATTAAATAAAACGAATTTCGTAGCGCGCACTGCATCGCCAAATGCGATGCAGTGCGCGCTACGAAATTCGTTTTATTTAATTATTTGCTAACTTACCCGGTCCGGCCGGATTCGGTTTTACTAGCCCACAACCCTGCCCCTCCCCCGCCCCACATCCGCCCGGGGAACTCCCTCTAGGAGCCGCGACTGAGCGCATCCCTATTCCCCCTGACACTCAATGACGAGATATAGGAATGACCATACCATAAAACAAGTATAGCCTATATCAATTTCACATTCCCTGAAGTTTTTACCCTAAAATTGAGTGAATACCGGGGTCAATCATTCAATCAGGGAATGGGAAGCGTGCTTGTTGGAAAGTGGGTTATTGGTCGGGGCAAATGTAGGTCTGCCACTAGTAATAAGACCACAAACACTTGATAGGACCCAGCATAGGTCTTAGAAATATAATCCTATGCTCAACCCTTGGTAGCTTGGCTGCGAGCAGGCAGGCTTAACTTCAAAGACAGGTATGTAAAGCATTTAAAAACACCAATTCAGTAAATAACTAAGACACAACTCATAATAAAAATCCAACACCAATTTATAAAAATAGGAAATATTTTTATCTTTAAAATGACACCAAAACGACAAAAATCCAATGTAGGGAACCGGAGATATGAATTTTCAAAGTTTAAATAAAATATAGCACTTAGAAGCATATAGCACCATATTGGGACATAGGCTCGCGATAGACCGGGCCAAAGACAAAGTTTCAGGCCGACCGCGATGGAGCCCTGAGCGGCTACCACCCTCGGAAGGTACCGGTTAAAGTTTTTCCCTTCACACTTAGAAACTTTTCTGGAGCTTTTTCTCGCGACGCCCCTCGAAGCTCCCAGCCAGGCCGGATCCGGTGAGGGTTCGCCGGCTTGACTTGTGACGAGGTCCCGGTAAACTTCCCTGGAGCGGACTTAGAAAATTTCTCAAGATTGCTTCAGCGGGGCAATCCAGAAATCCAGGCCGACACGCGAGTGAAGACAGGCGGCTTGGCTCTCGCGGTTGCTCCCGGTCGGCTTTTCTACGAGCGGACTTAGAAGCTTTTCTGGAGCTTTTTCTCGCGGGGTCTCTCGATGCTCCTCAGGTATCCGGATCCGGTGAGGGTTCGCAGGCTTCAGATTTTCTCTAGTCCCGGTCAATCTCTGGAAGTCGATGCGATGGAGCTTTTAGCGGGACGAACCTGGTGGGCTTGGCCGGCTCGCGATTGAAGGCAGGCGGCTTGGCTGACCAGGATGAGTCGGTCCCCCTATGGAGCTTTTTTCCAAAGTTCCTCCAAAGTTCCCCAAACTTCTTGAACTTCTTCCTGAAGTTCCTCAAAGGGTCCCAAAGTGTCTCAAACTTACTCTAAGGGTCTGGAAGCTCCAAGATGGTCCTTGAAAGTTGAGGACTTCAATTCCCACAATGCACTGGACGTCACCCTTACAAATCCACTGGTAGCTCCCCAGGTTAATGATTCTTGGTGGTGAGGGTCCAGATGAGCTCTGTTAACCTGTAGCTTGCAGGGAGTCCACTCTTGACTTCTTTTACTCAGCACAGTTAGTCCACAAAGCTGTAGTTTCAGGTGGTGCAGTCTCCAGAGGTCAGGCCTTAGAAGTCTTTGCACAGCAGAACTTTTCAGCAGGGGCTGGGCCTCTCTCAGATACTTATTCCACAGTCTCTGGGTCATCCAGGAGGTCAAGCTTCACCAATAGGAGTAGGGTAACTTCCCACTTGAGTGACTCCTTCCTGCAGAGTGTGACATTATTCTATCCCAGAGTGCAACAAAGCTTCCAAATCCATAATGGCTGATTTTCCAGCAAGGAGGTAAGAGCTGGCTAAACACTCCCACTGAGTTGGCTAATTAACCTAGCCTCTCCTCCCTAAATCTGCACATATCTTCCTTAATCCTGCCATCTGGCGGAGGTGGGGGTTCAAAGTTGTAAATGACACTGCTCTGGGCTCTGCCCCTTTGAAGCTCATTGTTTACGACCCCTCCCCCTGGCCTGGCATTCTTGCAGAACAGCTCACTGCCCTCCCAGTCCATCTGGCTGGCCCCAGGGGATCTTTATCACCTCTTCAGGCAGGCTGGCTAATCCCCTTAACTCTGACCAATCAGGGCAGAGCACTGGAATCTTGGATTTGGAACTAAAACTAAGAAAGTGTTATAACTTCTTGTCTGTTCACTTTGGGAAAAATTCAATAACATCATATTGTAGGATTTATCAATACCATTCTAGTGAGTCTTTGAATGGAATCTTTATCCCTCTCCTATCAGAAGTTATTGTTTAATAACTTTCCCCCATGTTAACCTATGGGGCATGGGGTTTGCAATGGGAAAAATGACATGGGCCATTTTTCCAGCACCAGGACTTACAAAAACATATTTTATAAGTACTTGGCTTACCCCCACCCCATAAGTCACCTAGGGGAGACCCTAGGGGTGCTGAATCTGTAAAAATATTGCAGATCCTCCATGCCCAGTGCCCCCAGCATCAAAGTCGAATTTGGGCAGCACTTTACACATGTGGAGAGTGAAATGTGAATTTCACTTAACCCAGGGCATATATAAACTCATTTTATAAGGGTCTACCTTATAGATACCTGACCCCCCACCCCTGGGATACCTAGGGGAGACCCTGGGGGTCATTATTATGCCAAAACATTTTAGGTTGACCAGTTTTAAGTGCCCCGAACCCCAAAGTCGAGTTTGGCCACAATTTACATGTTTAAGAGCAATCCTGGCGCACAGAGCTGCTTTTAAACTGACCACAGGCTTCAGCAGTGCAAACATGCAAGTGCAAAAAGGCTGCTGGCCTCTAAACTGCCATGCCCCAGGATACTGGGGACTTCTAGGTAGTTTCAATCCCCTGCCCTATTATATACTAGGGGCTTATGGGGTAGGTCATGCCAATTACAGGGGTACCCCACCATCCCATAGTGTACCCTAGTGTATGTTGGGTGTCTTAACTGTATTCTAATGTGTTCCTTTCAGCTTGGCACTGGCCCTGGGCCTAGTTAGACAGAGCCCAGGGTCAGTCAGAGTCAGTTACCACCAGTTTCAGTCAGCAAAAAGTTGGGGGTGCCCAGGGCACAGGATGACTGTACAACAGTGCTACTCTCCCAAGAGGGTCTCAAGGCACTGGGGGCGGGGGGTGCAGCGCCGAGTTACCCAGGTCTTGAGGCTCTTTCTGAAGACGTGCAGAGTATGGGAGCGTCTGATGTTGGGTATCTTGGGGTGGGTATCTTGACTATCGTTCGGGCAATGTTTCTTCAAAAGAAGGTTAATCTGCTGAAAGCCCAAGAAGAACAGCTTACAGTGATCACCATACTGAGCATTTCATTTGTGTTATGTAATGCATTAACCCCTCAACAAAAAATGCCCCAACTCTTTAAGACCACAGGTATTCCAGAATCTTAACTGACTATGTGGTATTGTCAGACCAGCATATTTACACTCCTGCAATGAAAGATATTCATAACCTAATGGTATATGTTTAGATAAAAAAAAGTGATTGGAATCGGGCAGCCATCTCCTGTAGAACCTTATATCTTGTTTACTTTGGGAGATTTGCAATCTTGATAAAAGCAGAGAGATGGGTTTCAAGTTCCCAAATCATTCTGTCTATAAAAAAAGGATCGACCATCTTCCTTCCATCTATTGATCTTGCTAAAGCATCTAAAAAAGTTGCTTCATAATGTCTGTACATGAGGTAGGGCCAGCCCCCCTCGCAAATATCTAATTGGAGTACTGGGAGTTTTACCCTGCGAGCATTCTTATTCCAAACAAGGTGTCTAAAAAGCCCTTCCAGTTCCATAAAATAGCTCTTGTTAACTTTTATCGGAACATTTGAAAAAAGGAATAGCAGCAAATGTAAAATCGACATTTTGATGCGGGCTACTGTACCAACTAATGTGATGGGGAGGAGTGCCCATCTATCCAATAGGGCCTTAAATCTTCTTCAACATTGTAGCATAATTTAATTGACAGAGCTGAGAGTAGTTATTCATTACAAAGATCCCCAGATAGTGTATCGGACTTTGGAAGCAGACTGGCTGCTGAAGAGAATCAGGAAGATTGCTACCTGGAGTATTTGAAGGAGAGTAACTTGTTTTTATTCTGACTAATTTTATATCCTCCTTTCCTTCTAAATTGCTCAAACTCATCCAACACACTTTGAACAATCTGCTTCTCGGGCCCTGAGATATAAGATAATGTCGTCCGCAAACATTTTAATTTTAGCCATCCCGGGGACAGGGGCCTCAATCCCTTCATTCTCTCGTATCCTAACAGCCAAGGCCTCTATAAAAAAAAGGTGATTCAGTTCGAGACAAAGGACACCCTGACACGTTGCCCTATTTATAACTACTACCCCTGCAAGATTGGAATTGACAAAGACCTTCGCTTGTGCCCCTTAGTATAAATTCTGCAGCATTAAGACAAATTGAGCAGGAAAGCCAAACCTCTCTAGGCCATAAAGAGTGCATACCAGTTAACCCAGGTCAAATGCTTTCTCTGCATCAGACATTATCACTGTTGCACGAGTCTGGTTCACAGCAAAATAATCCAGCGCATGAATTAAGAAGCCTGTGGTAGCCGACATCAGACAACTAGCCACAAACCCTGTCTAATCATTGTGTATTAAAGCCTGGATGGCCAGAGTAATACGAATAGCCCATATTTTCATTAAAAGTTTGTAATCAACATTTAATAAGCTAATCGGTCAATATGAATTGATGTCCCTTGGGGTTTTATCTTTCTTCAAAAAACTTACAGCCATGGACTCCTTAAAAGAGGAGGAAACCTCCCCACCCTCTTTAATAAAATTAAACAACTCTGTTAAAGAAGGAATAAGGGGCATATTAACAACGAGGCGATAAGCAATTATCGCCGCTTTAGCGTCCGTTTTCGGACGGAAAGCGGCGATAATTCTATCGCCTAATCAGCAAGGTCACGCTATCGCTAATGAGATGCAAAGTGGGCGTTACTGGGCGTACCCCGGATGGGCTACGTTGCAAATATCGCCGATGTTCACATCGCGATATTTACAAGGCAGCCCACAGGATTATAGCAGACGTTTTCGCCAAAATCTAACGTCTGCTATAATCCTGACTTACCTATGTTAGGCATAGGAGGTGGATTCTGCTGATACGACCACAGGGTCGTATCAGCAAGGTTATCGCCAGCGATGTTCCCTGCAAAGGGGCGATAACCTCGCTATCTCTGGAATTTTTATCGCCCTGGAGTAACGCGTTGTTAATAACGCGCTACCAGGGCGATAAATGCCAGAGATAGCCTGCGATAATATAATTATCGCTAAGCACGGCCAGCGATAATTATCGCTGGCCGTTGTTAATATGCCCCTTAGTTCACTCGCAACTGCTCAAAAAAACTCGACGGGAACCCATCATTGCCACATGACTTCCCACTAGGCATTGTGGCAAGAGTTTTCTGAACCTCTGCCCGTAACATATTTGAGGCCATTCTCTCTCCTTGTGAATTTGCCAACTGATGGAGCCTAATGGTCTGGAAATAATGGGATATACTGACCTGTGGTATCGCATATTTATTTTCATACAAGGTCTTACAATGCTGCAGGAACATTTGGGACACTTCAGTCTTTGATGATACTAATTCTACAGTACCTGGCTTCTGTAGCTCTGTTATGAACACAGCATCACGCTTAACCCACTGATAACCTACATTGATACGTAATGGCTCCCACAATTATAGAAACAAAGTGGGCTTTTTAAGAGTGGAAAATATTGTCAGTGAGAAATTCCTATTCAAAGTGTTATTCACCAACAACTCATTGTATTGTTTTTATAAAAACTGCGATTTCTACCTCCCAAAGTAAAACAGAGTGTGCAAAACATATACAATGGTCTCTTGAACAGACAATGAGCCAATCTGCAAAGGAATTTTTGGCAATATTCTTCTATTACACATCAGGAATCCTCAAATAGATTCCTGTCGGAAGTTAATGCATTTAAATCTGCAGATTTCTGTGCCAAAGAAATCCTCAGTATAGCATCCCACTAAGGGTTCAGAAGTGGGCATTTCGATGCTTACTTTGCCTTGAAAGTTGGGGAATGCCCACAAACATGTACATGTACATGTGTTGCATTCACAAGTTCCAATATAACATCTTCCTACCTTGAAAAGGGTCAGTAATTTACTACATCGCAGAACTGAAGTAACTTACACTACAAAAGTTGGAAGGGGACCGTTTCATCCCAAGGTTTAGTGATGGTATAGGGGAAGAGCTTTGTCTATGGGGAAAAAATGTTTTCCCGATGTAGAAAAAAAAGTGCATCAGCACAGGAGATTTTGGGGCATATTAGCAACGTGATTATCGCCGCTTTAGCAGGACTTTTTTCCGCTAAAGCGGTGATAATTCAATCGCCCTATTAGCAAGCTGTCGCTAACTGCTGTTAGCGACAGCTTTTAGGCGATAGCGACCGGGGTGGGTGCCACTTTGCATGCCAGCGATATTTATCGCTAATGGCATGCAAAGTAGGCGTTCCCAACCTAAAAGCGACTGGAAACAGTCGCTAAGGTCGCTATCGCCTATTAGCGAGGCAGGGAAGGTGATTAACGAACCAGCGCTAAACACGTTTAGAGCTTGTTTGTTAACGCCTGGTCCAGACCTGACTTAGCCATGTAATCCAATGGCTAAATCCCCCTCGCCCTATCACCAAGCTAACTGCGCTTAGCGATAATTATCGCCGGTTATTGCTAATAGGCCCCTACATTCTTTCTGTGCGTAATTCTAACCTACGTAGGCTTTTACGACGGGCAAATAGGTCTCAGTGAGACATGACAAATGATATTCCAAATGTGACATCTCAAAAGCTGTCACAGAGAATGTTTGTGAACGAAAAAAAAGTGAAAGTGCATTCAGGATGAGATGTAATCTCTGCCTGCACTTTTACATTTTACATCCAGGCCCCTATGTTCACATACGTGTTGTATAATAAATAATACTCCAATTTTATGTGAATTGTCTTCAAGTTTTAACATCACACTCTAGGGAGTCTCGGATTAAAAACAGCCCTTTGCAACAGTAATGCAGTATTGGACATCACATATTTAATTCTTTCAACTGCATTGTTAGAAATACATTTAAACATATTGGTCCTGAACCACAAACTGTACTTTGTAATAAGTTTTGTATTACTACAAAATGCTAGACACAAACTGCTTACAGAGTTTACACTTCTGCTTCTCCTACCTTTTTATGTATGAAGATGTCCACCTCAACTGTGAAGTCTTCTCACACATAAGTATAGGTTTTAGTAGTAAATGTGGGAGAGACTGGACGGAGTGGGTGGAAAAAGGGGCATACTTACCAATAAAGGGGAGGGAATAGGGAGAAGAAAGAAGGCGTTTAAGGTGGGGCCAGAAGGGTTTTCCAGTGGATTGTAGTGGAATGTCACACACCCACAAATAAGTAAGCCAATTGACATTCACAAACTGCAAATTCTAAAGTTACTTCTGGCCAAAACAAGCTAGTAGTACGTCACACCACACATGACCAAACACTTGTACTGCAACATTATCCCATAGAAAATAATTAAGGCAGGGACTTAAAAAACCCATAGCAAATAATGTTGATTAGGTCCTCATGCCAGCTTCCTGCAACAGTTCTCCTGTCCAGCTTGCCTTCAGTCTGCTACCCTCTGCTCCCTATCTACCTGTTACCCTTGTTTGTGCCTCCTGTGCTCGTTTCTTGCTCTGTTCTGCCTTTTCTGCAAATTTTTCTGCCCTCTGTTTTGCCTTTTTCTGCTAATTTTTCTGCCCTCTTTTTTGCTTTTTCTTCTCGTTTTTCTGCTGTCGGTTTAGCCTTTTCTGCTTGTTTTTCTGCCCTCTGTTTTGGCTTCTTCTGCTCTGTTTAGTCTTCCTGCTTGTTTTTCTGCCCTTTGTTTTGCCTTTTATGCTCGTTTTTCTGCCCTTTGTTTTGCCTTTTCTGCTTGCTCGTTTTTCTGCCCTCTGTTTTGTCTTTTTCTGCTCATTTCTTCCCTCTTCCTGCCAGGGGTGACAGTGCCGCGCTCTACAAATGCTGATTGATTGATTTAGAATTTTTTTTTATCATTTGCTGACTTTAAAAAAAAAATGCATTGATTATTATTTTTAATATTTTTTATTATAATTACAAAAACCAAATACAGCTTAAAATAACATTAAATAAAAAAATTGCCATTCATTCAAATGCATACATCATTGCAAAAAATATGCATCATTTAATTATATTTTATGTTTAGCAATGTATTTTTCTTTAGAACGTAATTTCATTAAATTCATAGAAATAAATCCTGAATACATGTATACCAATGATTTCAACGCTTGCAACACACCCAGTAATGAAAGGAAGGATTGCTCAACTCCATCACCCATCTTCACTAGACGCTCATTACAACAACAATCAATCACAGCCAGGTTGACCACATAAAAAAAGAACACAGACAGCAAAATTCTTTTCCTGCTTCACTATGTCTTGATTATGTTTGTGGGATTCCCCCTTGTTTTGAGGAGATATTATTTGAGGAAAAAGATAGAGAGGATTTAAAGGCAAATGATCATCATCCTTGGTAAGTCCAGAGAAGCTTTTATTTACAGATACCGCTTCCCATCTTATGTGATCCTGGACATGGTTGCTGACTGGCAGCAGGAGCTGGTTTCACCTACAGGCCACTCCCATGCTATCCTGCCTATGTTAAAATACTAGCTGCACTTTATTTTATTGCCAAAGGATCTTTCCAGAGAGTCTCCTCTGACAATTTTGGCATATTACAGGTAAGCTAGCTCTGATGCTTGCATCGGGACTTGAGATCAACAGATGAGTGTATCAGTTTATCGCAATGCCACACTCACTGGTAGAAAGGCAAAGTCAAAGGAGTTTTATGCATTTGCCCACTTCCCTCATCTGCTAGGTGCCACTTATACTGCACCCGGGTGGCATTTCAACCCCCTCACCGCACAGTGCACTTTTTCTGCAGCAGACACCGCTGGCACCCAAGCAATGTGCACGCTGTCTGTGATGACAGGGCCTGCTTCACAAGTGTGTATGCTGTCTTTCCTGTATGCAGACACAACAGTTTGATGTTCTGCCTTATCACCTCTTGTATGTCGTTTTGGTTTCTGAGGATTTCTGTGACATGTACCTTCTTGGTAAGTAACAACATCTCATAGTGGGCTTGCATTTGTATCTGGCCATTTCAGCATTAATCAAGATTGACTACAATGCAACCAACACACATGACCCCGACATACGCTACATGTAGGTGCTTTTGCACTCGGGGCTGGGTCTCTGCACTTGGAACAGAGACTCTGCGCTTGGTACAGAGAACTTTGCCTACCCCTAATAAACAAAATATGACATATAGGAAGAGAAGGTTGGCCATTTTGTTTTCATTCTGAATCATCTTCACCTTCAAGGAGCATCCTCCTCTACCCTGCTTCTCTTTTGCCTAATTTTGCTCTGAACATGGCTGAGGGACTTGAAGAGAAAGCCCCCTCCTTTTCCAAGATGGAATTGAATTTCATCAGAGAAGAGGGCAAAGCCAAGTAACCTCAGATTTATGGGGGACTGGATGCTCAGTTGAGCAATGCAGGGCAGGCACAAATCTGGAGGGACATCGCCATATGGTGCTGTGCAGCCGGTGTCTACATCTGGAAGGGGAGACTGTGCCATAAGAGCTGGGAGGACCCGCTTCCCTTGGCCTGTATTAAGGCCTATGACATTATGGGCTTGTCCTCCCAGACACATAGACAGCACCCCCGCATGACACCACTGTACCAGAGGATCCTGAAAGCTGCCTGGTCAAACCTTCATTCTCAGCTGGAAGAGTTTGAGCAGCAGAGAAACTAAGGACATATATATTTGCATTTGCCATAAGTGTATGTGAGTTTTGAGAATGATGTGCTGTGATTTGTTCGCTGTGAGCATTTTTCTAACCTTTCCTATTCACTTTACCATTTTCTGTGGTTGTCTGAAAGTTTGGATAGATCACATTTAGTAAAATGCATGTTTATTGTTTGTTTTCTTTATCTTAAGTTCTAAAAAATGTTTTTAATTTTGTCAAGGCTAATATTGTGCACCTTTGCCATACTTCCTAAATGTTAGACATTGTGCTTTTGGTAGACTGGGGTGGGACCACTGGTCAAGCAGTAACCAAAATCATAGTCCGGGTAATGCACCAGTAAACCCTAAATTAACCTGTGGTCACCCTCTGGTAGCTTGGTACAGTGTAGTTAGGCTTAACTCAAAGGCAATGTGTAAAGTATTTTTGTAACTCTTCAAACAGTATAACAGTGAAATCACCACACAAACATATCCCATACCAGGTTTAGAAACATAGTGTACAGTGTAATAAATAAACCAAGACCAAAACAACAAAAATCCAATCAGGGAAACCGGAGATATTGAATTTCAAAGTTTTAGGTTAAAATAGCACCAAAAAGCATAGAGCGCCAACAGGGGATATCTGGTTGTGCCGGACCGGGCCAAAGTCACAAGTCGAGGCCAACCGTGATTGGAGCACCAGCCGGTTACAGGGACCAGGTTAGGTTAAGTACCTTAAATACGGGTTGTGGGGCACTGCGTAGATCCGAGGCAAAGAAGCATTGCGCAGTCGAAGCGTTGAGTGGATGCCGAGATGCGGCAAGGCTGTGGTGCGTTGTGTCATCATCGAGGATCCCATCAACACGGCTTGCGATGTGAAACCTGGGCGTTGAGGATGCTGCATTATTCTTGATGATGTGTGGGTTCAAAAGAGCTGCGAGGCTGCAATGCGGAGGCCGGCATCGTCATCAAACTGCTGTCGATAAGAGATGCGAGGATCTGAGTCGGAGATGTGCAGCACCTTTGGTGATGCGTCGGTTCCGAAGGATGCAAGGGCGATGTTGACTTTCTGCACTGGGTCTATTCCACACAGCAGCAATGATGCGCCGGTTCTGCTCGAGGATAAGCAGCTCAGCTAAGATGTGTCGGTTAGGCTTCAGGATGCGTCACTCAGCAGAGAAGATGCGTTGGTTCTACTGGTAAGCACCTTAGGCCCACTTCAAAGGGTCCAGGCCGGGGATAGCACCACTTGGCAGGGTAGACTCACAGAAGGCAAAGTCCAGGTACAAATGCAAGGTTGTTGGAAGCCTGTAATGTCCCTGAGGCTTCAGATCAGGAGGCCGGCCAACTAGCTCTTGCAGTCACCCTGGGTTCTGGATTCAAGTGATGCAGGTCCAGTCCTTACCCAAGCAAGAGGGCAGCAGGCAGCAGATCAGCACAACAAAGCAGGAGTCCAGCAAAGTAGCAGTGCATCAGAGTGGCAATTATTTCAGCAGCACAGTAGTCCTTCTTCCTGGCAGAGTATCCACTGGTCCAGAAGTGTACCGAAGTGGTGGTGTCTGAGGGCCAGTACTTTTTCTCAGTTATGCCTTTGAAGTGGGAGAGACTTCAAAGAGATGTCTTTAAAGTGTGCAGATGTCATTCCTTCCTGATCTGGCTCAAGACTCACTACAGGGGGGTATGCAGCCCTTTGTGTGTGGACAGGACACAGCTTATTCAGGTGTAAGTGAGGCTATGCCCAGCTCTTCCCTCCCATCCTGTCAGAATGGCCCATCAAGTCCCTCCGAACCTCCCATTGTGTGTGGCTGTCTAGATTAAATACACAACTCCCAACTTCCAACTACACCCAGACATGTGATCAGAAACAGGCTGCAGGGACCAAATGGCTAAGGCAAGGAAACGCCCACTTTCTTAAAGTGGCATTTTCAGAATTGTAATTTTAAATCTGACTTCACCTTAAGTTAGGGTTTAAAACTAGATTTCAGAGACACCAAACTTGATCCAGTTATATCTTCCCGTTACACTTATAAAATGTAATAAGCCTTGCAGTAGTGAAAAACGAATTTAAGAGCTTTTCACTACAGGACATGTAAAACTAAAAAGGACATGTCCTGCTTTTCAAACAGATGGCAGCCTGCTCTCTTGGCTGTCCATGGCATACCCTAGGGGCGATTTATTTGTATTACAAAGGAAGATTTGAGCCTGACAAGAGGTTTAACTTGCCAGGTCGATATAGCAGTTTAAAACTGCACATACATTCTCTGCAATGGCAGGCCTGAGACATGTTTACAGGGCTAAGTAAGCGGCTGGCACAATGTTATGTTATACCAAATTTGTATAACGCACGTTCACCAAAAAGGTTTCTTGGTGCTGGATTAAAGAAGCCGCCATCTGATCAGGATATTGACAATATGCTTGGGTGAATAGACGTGTTTTCAGCAGCTTCCTGAAGCACATATAGTTTGCTGCTAGTCTGAATTCAGTTGGGAGTGAGTTCCAGATATGAGGAACTAATACTGAGAAACGTACTCCTCCCAAACTCTTTTGCTTAAATCTCGTAACCATTAAGAGGTTCATTTGAGCTAATCTGAGATTGCGCTTTGGGATGTAGCTCTGGATTCTGGAAGATATAAACTTCGGATTTTTGTTGTTGAGTGATTTAAAGATGAGACAGCCTGTTTTAAAGATGGCACGTTGAGCCACAGGAGGCCAATGTAGCTTCTTCATCAATGGTTTAATATAGTAGTGTCTAGGTTGTTGAAAGACAATTCTTGCTGCTTGATTTTGCGCCATTTGAGGTCTATGATTGAGGCCTATTGGAAATTCCAGGTAGAGGGCATTTGCGTAGTCGATCGTCGATAGGACTAATGCAATGATGATTTGAATGATCGCTTCCATTTAAAAAACTTTCCTAATATTCCTAATTTTCCTGAGTTGGAAGAAACCGGAGGACGTTACGGCTCCTATCTGTGATTTCATAGACAGATTCTCATCAATTTGAATACCTAGACTTTTGTTTATGGCTTTCCTTGGTGTAGGAGGATAACCCATTTCTGTTGGTCAATAGGAGGGATTCCAGTGGTTTCGCTTGTTGTTAGTTACGACAATCTATCTTATCAGAGTTGAGCTTCAACTGATTACTGATCAATCAGTCTCTGATATATAACATGGTGTTTTGGAAGAACTCCCTTGAATCTCACGTATCATTGATGGTAAAAATCAGCTGCATGTTCATCAGAGTAGTTATAGATTTTTGCTTTCTTCTGCTGGAGAGTGTGTACCAGAGGGCGAAAATAAAGATTAAAGAGAGGAGGGGATAGTGATGATTCCTGTGGTACCCCACAATTCAAGTTAACTTTGGCTGAGCATTAAGGAGAGAGGCAAACCGACTGGGAGCGGTCTTTGAGGAAGGATTTCATCCAGTCTAGGGCAACCCCTTGTAAGCCCACGGCCTCGATTAGGTCAGCCAGAATCACAAGATCACCAAATCAGAGGCTGCAGATAGAGCTAATAGGACCAGTGCCTGAGTACTACCCCGTCTGCCTTTTCTCTCATATCATCCACCACAGAGAGGATAACCGATTCAGTTGAGTGGGTGAGGCAGAAGCCTGCCTGGTGTGGGTTGAGAAATTTAGAGTCCTCTAGAAAGGAGCATTAATGTTGCGCTACATGTGCCTCTACGATTTTTGCTGGGTAGGGGAGAAGAGAGATTGGTCTGTAGTTTTTCAACAGCAGAGGGTTCTCGTCTGGTTTTTTCTGTAGTGGATTTACCACAGCCTCTTTAAAAGATTAAGGGACACTGCCCTGAGTAAGAGATTGATTCAGAATTGATTAAACAGTTTCTGAAAAAGAAGAGAAGATGGTATTTTGGATTTGTGGGGGACACGCATCTTTCGGAGAACCAGAATTCACTTTATTTGTTAGTTCGATAAGACGATCTTGGCTGATGAGGGGAAAAGTTGAAAGAGAAGTGGGGTTTCTAATATCGGGCGCAGTCTTTATGTCTGATGTTCTGGTGGGGATGGTATCTTTTATCTCCTTTATTTTATCCACAAAGAAGGAGTTTAGATCGTCACATAATTTCTGTGTTGGGATGACCGATAGTGTTACTCGATCTCGATTTGATAGCTCCCTAACAATTTCAAAGATGTCTTCTGTTTTATTTTCAGAATTTATGATTTTGTTTGAAATAAATATTATTTTGGCCTGCAAAATAGATTTTTTATAATCTTTCATGCTTTGGACAAAAATATCCTTATTTTCCGGCAGATAGGTTCTCCGCCATTTCTGTTCTGCCTGGCGCATTTTTAATTTAGCTGTCTTTAAATCTTCTGAGAATCATTTGGTCGCCTGATGGCTTCGAATGGATCTGGTTCTTTGGATTGGGGCATGTGTATTACTGGCCATCCTTTGCCATTTTGATATTGCCTCCTCAAATTCATCCAAGTTCTCCATAGTGGGGAGCACATTGGACACCAAGGTGTCGCAGAAGGACTTAATATTTATACGATTCAAGTTTCTAGAGATAGTCCCTGGGCGGGCAGTGGGTTTGGGTAGGGCAAGCTCATCTAATGTGAAGCTAATTTGGTGTTGGTCTGACCATATGCACAGACCGATAGAGAGATATTGGATATGGAAAGGTTAGTGGACCAGACCTGGTC
The DNA here is from genome assembly GCA_963921515.1 of Calotriton arnoldi. NCBI lineage: Eukaryota > Metazoa > Chordata > Amphibia > Caudata > Salamandridae > Calotriton > Calotriton arnoldi. Next base: position 854,172 of record CAWUFW010006795.1, on the reverse strand, counting down.
CAGTGTGTGCCCCTTAATGTGTGTTGGTGTATATGTTGAAAAAAGTTAAGTGATGTAGCATATCGGTCAGGTCCCTGGAGTCTTGACCCCCAGTCTCCTCATTTGCCCAATAATTCAGGTCTCCAATGAGCATGATGTTTGCATTATTGATAGTCAATGAGGACATGATGTTAGCTAGGCATTGGGGAATTCTTGCATATGGTCTGGCGGTCAATACATAAGTACGCACACCAGCAAGGAAGTGGGTGATTCCTATTTAATCATGATGTTATCAACTGAGGGGGATATGTATTGGGGTACATGTGGTGAATATCAAATCCCTTTTAATGGCTGCCACAATTCCACCCCCTTTCTTCCCTATTGGTCTGTTGGTGTTCAAAAGATGGTCATTTTCTGGCAGGGCTGCTAATATATCTGCAGTGAATTCGTCCGTGAGCCATGTTTCAGTCATTAGCAGTATGTCCGGAGAGTCTGCACTTAGTAAGTGGAATATCTCTAATTGATGTTTGACCATAGATTGCATATTAAGATAAATAATTGTGAGGCCATTGGTTTTCTGGTCGATATGTGTGGAGGTAGTGTTGTTGATGGTGGCTGATTGGGTGGCTGGGCTCTGTTTAAATATGGTCATATAAGGGTTGGGGTTTAGGAGGCCTAACAAGTTGAGTTTGTGCTTCACTGAGGGCACAATCAGTGCTGCAGGCCCACTAGTAGCCTTTAATTTACAGGCCCAGGGCACAGGTACTGCACATTACTAGGGACTTATAAGTAAATTAAATATGTCAATTGTGGATAAGCCAATGTTACCATGTTTTAGGGAAAGGGCACAAGCACTTTTCCACTGGTTAGCAGTGGTGAAGTGCCCAGATTCCTAAGTCCAGCAAAAATGAAGTCAGCGAAACCAGGAGGTCTTAAGGCAGAACGTTTGGGGAAACCAAACCATTGATGCCAGGTCTAAAACTAAACAACATACGTTTGCGGTGTTTTAATACTATGTTGTACAACATGGATTTACAATTTCAAAGTCCTTTAAATGCTACGTTTGCTATTGGTAAAAATGTTTCTTTGAAGATAAACAGTGTGTGTAAGCTGTTGTGAGCCCAAATTTATATAAGGTGAAAAATGAGTTTTCACATTAAAATAAATCTTACACATAATTTGAATGGCTGATACGTCAGAATTATTGTGAATGAGCAGTCTATTCAACTTGTAATTGCATCATTTTCATATGAAAGCACAGCAAAGTAATTAGTTTGAAAAAGAGTAAACATTGTCAGCTACAATTATAGAGATATGTATTATTCGCCCAATAATTTAACAAAGCCTATATGTGTTCTTTTATTTCTTTTCAGTGGACTTGGCTGGCCACTTGACATTAAAGCAGAGCCAGGGGCAAGAAGAGAGATCCTCAGCTTGGAGGCCGACACGTCGCCTTGAAACTTCCACTGAGGAGGAGGAGCAACTGAATACCAGCAGGGGTGGTGTGCCCGCCCAGAGAATTACACGATACCCCAACGATATTTCAACAAGAACCTCTCTGCAGAGACTAAACAGTCTTGTAGGGGCAGTGGAAGTGGGCGCCACAAGCCAGGGGGAGGAAGATGTAGGTTCTCCTCCTGCCCTTGAAAAATAACAGCAAGAATTGGCATCCCTAGAGCAGGCCTCAACACAATCTAGGCCTGCCCCTAGTCCCTCTTTAACTCTAGAGGCCCTCGTTGCATCAGGGCCTCCAGTTGCACCACTTGCATCTGCTTCTCCTCCCAGTAACTGTCTGGAAGAACAAGTGGAGTTGAGGGACAAATCTGCCTCCTACACCCCACATTCCACTTATGCTGCCCAGTCCCTTCCAGCTGACTCTTTCTGATGTCAATTTTGGAGGCTCCGGGATTGCTCTCTTGGGCCATCCAGGACATTACAAGAGATGTTCAAATGGTCTGAGAGACCATCTCTGGGTAGCTACAAGCTTTAACTGGAGTCATCACGGACTTGACTACAACTATTATTTCACCTCTGCCTCTCCAACCTGACCCACCTCCTGCACTCCTGTCTCCTAGTTTGTCTTTCCTTACTGTTACCCCTTGTTACTCTTTATGCACTTTCTTGCTGTGGTATTTCTGGTCCTGCATCAGCCAGCCAATTGAAGTCCACGTCAAAGGAGGATTTAAACATTATAGTAAAAACTGAGAGTGAGGATGGCCAGTGACTTTTGCCAACAAACCAGGACCCTGATTGGCTTAGGGGTCTAACTTTATTTTTTATTTTGACAGTGGACTTTTTATTTTGAACTATTCTTGGGACTATGGACCTTTATTTTCACCCCTTTTGTATATATACTGGCTCTCTTGATTCTTCCTTATGTTTTCATAATTGGCCCAATACCCTCCAAGTTTGCATTTCTGTTCTGGATTAAGAGGTCATTTGATTTTATTTTGGCCCCTTTTCAAAAGCAGTATACTTTTTAAAAAACGTAAAATTCTCAAACTATTTATTAAAAAAAATCTCTTTTTTGCATCCAGTAAACATAATGTATGATTAATTCTATATCCGCCCAAGGAAATGTCTAGTTGTCATGAAAATAGTTTCTATATTTATAATTTTTAAAAGGGTAACCGTTAAAAATGTACCAAGAAGAAGACTTACATGCTGCTATCCGATGTTGAAAATGACAAACAAACCTCTAGACAGATTAATGTAGACACATATTTGTGGGGTAAAAATTGCTCATGTGTTGATTTAAAAAAAAAAGGTGAGAAAAAAAAGTGAACAAATTTATTTAGTGCATTTCCCCAACTACTCCACTTACGCAAGCATGGTGGTGGTGTAAGTCTTTCAGTCTCTGAACCTTGTTTTGGGTTGTTGAAGATGTGTTGCAGGTGGCTCTGCATTTGCTGCTGAAAGTGGTGGTGGAGGTGGTGATACAGATGTTGCAGGTGGCTGTGCAGTTGGTGCTGGAAGTGGTGGTGCAGGAGGTGGTGTAGGTGGTGGTGCAGGTAGTACAGGAGCTGCAAGTGATGCAGGTCTTTGTGTATGAACTACTGCATGCATTAGCCTGGAAGATTGACATTGTCATTTTTTTGCAATTGCCTATCATCTTCTTGGCCAAGACACCTGATGCAATTTACAGTAAACAATATACAGCACACATTTTAGCAGCAAATAGTGCTAAACCTCATACACTCGATCCAAAAAGCCACAAGCAAATCGAATAATACAGTAACACAACTTACTTGACAGCCAGATTTTAGAGGGCATTGTATGTCAATGAAATATATACTATGTACATACTTTCACAAATATTTTGAGAGACACACTGACTGATATTAGGCTTGGTGTAACAACGTCTAACATAACTTATATTCCTACCTTTACATTGTCAAACATCAGCAAAACTTTATAAAGCAGTACAAGTATGTGAAACAATAGTCTGGTATATTAAGCATGTTGGCAAGAGGGATGTGAGATAAAAGACATACAGCTACCCTGTCATGAATAAAGGCAAGAAAAAATTTCGGACCAGGGTGAATCCGGTATAGCTTGTGTCTGGCCGCAGAGGGCCGATAGTTTTAGGATGTTCCATTTTCTCCAATCAAATTATTGCTATTTTTGTCCACCGAGCCGATAGTGACAGACTGTCATGCTCACCTGGCTCTGCGTACTGCGCAGAGCATCCCCTGTCCATAGGCTATAGGCACTAGGAGAGGGCTGAGTTTTTTGGACAAAATCATTTTTTTTGTCAACCATTTTAGTCTCTTTAGAATTTTTCCACTTTTTTTACATTTATTGATGTTGTGGTGCTGTTGAATTTTGTGAAATCATGCTGCATGTTTAAATGTGATAATAGCCATGTTTTCCAAATCAGTAGTTCATGATTGCTAGTTTTCTGCTGCAAAATAATCCGCACTACCCTGAACTACCAACTGCACTTTTTGTTACAGTTTATTTTTGCTTCATTGCATTATTGTCTCTATTTTAATGTTAACCAATTTTTGTTGATGCATCAGGTTGTTTTTTTAGGTCATAACCAGTAAATTCAGTTTTGGTACCACCCCCGTGTACACAGATCCCCCAAATAAGAGCAGAATTTGTAACTAATTTTAAACAAATCTCAAGATAACCAAAATTTTGCAAACCTTTAACACAAACAAGCTTCGTACTCTGTCATGGAGACTCCGTTAGGCCACACGAAGTCAAGTTCCCCAATCAGGCTTCGAGACTGGAGAGACACTGCCGCTAGTAGCATGCCCATACCAGGACATGCCCATTCCCCTGGCTAGAGGGAACATTTAATACCAGCATCATAGAATTCACCAAAACGTTCATTCAAACCAGACATAAGGGAAGGTGAGAAACACGCAAATGACCTTATTAAAAATGTGGGCCGACCAAGGGGCAGCCCCCACATGCACCACACATGACCATAAAATTAGCAGCAGCAAAGAGAAAGGCTCCATCCAGCTCCTCTGAGTCCGACAGTAAAGGCAAAAGCCTAGAACTGGGCCTGCCAACCCATGGGGCAGATATGGAGCACTCACAGAAAGCCACCCAGGCGCGTAAGAACATTCTCAACTCCCTGACAGCCCCAGTCTTGAGGAGGACCCCATGGTCACAATGCTCATAAGTAAAACACCGTACCACTTCCTGGTGGATACAGGGGTAGCTCGGTCATGCCTACGGTGAAGTCCCTATATTAAAGACTACGGCCATGATACAGGGGATCTCAGGATCCATGGCCAAAGTCCCTCTCACTGAACCCCTCGAGCTGGAAATAGGAGAAAGTAAGATCAGGGAACATTTGATTTACTATGCCTCCCCCGATCAATATACTAGGTCAGGACCTATTGTCCTAACTGAGGATGTCCATCCAGTTCACTGAGGATGAGAGTACAGCCTGCTCCTTCCCCAAAGTCTCCCCCGGAGCACAGACCAATACCATCCAACCACAGCTCAAAATTATTAGTCAGGGCAATCCCGGACCTTCGAGCCCTCCTCGAGGGAGCAGTCCAGGGTTTTATGGGAGACCTCCTAAACTTGTACAAACTAGCACGGCAGTAGACCAGCCGTGCACACCAGCGCTTGGCAGAAACGGCCAAAGCAGAAGCATGTAGAGAACGCAGGGAACTGGGAACCTTGGATCACGACACGCATAGGACCATCACACCCCCTGAGGCTAGGGGGAAGGCTGGCTTGGGGCCACCCAGTTCAGTCTCTGCCACCACCCTAGAACCTCTTTGAAGGAAGAGGGGGGCCCCGGTGAAGCAGCACCTGGCCAAGGGGAAGGTTTCCTGAACTGGGAGCCCCCTTCTTGTTACCCGATAAAGGGCAGAGACAAATGACAGCATCAGGGAAGGTGACATGTCCGACCATCAGGACACTGCCTCAGGGAATTGTCCCTGCTGGCTGAAATGGAAAAATCCCTGGGCATGGCGTGGACAGGCCACCTCCCACATTCACCACCCCGTGGTTCTGCTGGAGCAACCAAGAAACTGATTAGAACACCCCCAAAGGGGTCGGGCGACCACAAACGTACAGGGAGCGCCTGGTTGGGAAAGAACTCAGCCGCGGGACCCAAGGGGAATTCAACAAAGCACTCACACTGGACAGCCAAAAGGAGGGAAACCTCAAACTATTATAGAGTACCACTACTGTCTCCGAAGAAACCACAAGGTCGCCCATTGCCGTCTAAAAGTATACAATTGGAATAGACTGTTATCAAGGCTATCCCCACATAATCCTTACACACAGAACAAAGCTCAAAACCCCCCAGGCACGCAGTGTATCCAGAACATCAGCACAAACATACCTCTCACACCCACTACAGAAAGCCTTCCATAAATTCAAAAGGAAACATGACAACAGTAGGGAACACTCAAAACCTTTAATTTAACAAACAGTAGAGAACATTCAAAACTTTTAATTAAATAACTGGGATAAGTCAAAACCTTTAAGTTCACACAGGAAAAACCTCAGGACGACCATGCTATGTCGATCGGAAATCCACACTAGAGTCCTCCATCCGGGTTCCCACAGGATCCCGAGGGCCCCCTGGGCTGTTGATAATCCAAGGCAGGTTAGTTGACTGTACCTCCAGGAGGACGACAGTCTTATGATGGAGCAGGGTGGCCCACTGTCGTGTAGTTCCTATATTACTTATACAGGATCTGCGCATTTGGATAACATAAACTGTGGGATTGGTGGCGGACGGATTCCGTGCATCCCCACCGGATACGTTAGCCTGTCTGTATCAGCTAGCTCACAGTGCCACTAGAGTCTCCTCTTATTGGGGAGAGAATAGTTCTAGGCAACCTCAGAACATTTCAACCCTGATCCCCCAGGATCGTGGAAACAATATACTACCTTTCGCTCAGTCACTCGTGCTCACTTAGTTTGTCTCAGAGAGGTACACAGAATAAACAGTCTGGGCGTTTAAATAAGTATTTATTGAACAGTTGTTATTCCAGTGTATAATAGATGAGCTGTAACAACCTTGAGAGAGTAGCAGAGATATATGATTAGCAATACTACGAAAGTAAAAGGATGGTATAGATCTACCATCTTGCAGAAATCATGAATATATACATGTACATAAAACACATGATAAAAAGTGCATATTCCTACGATGTCTCCCTAACTAGATGTACCTAAATGTACCTAGCATCTGTGTAGGTGTTATGCCAAGAATCCCTCTAGGATCTAGTCCACCCCATTACCTGAGAGTTAGAGAATGTGGGACCCCGTCCAGGTCTCGAGCGGGACACCCCGTGAGGGATGTTAGACCACTGCTAGCTGGAGCGTCTGCATGCAGGAACCTCAGCGTCTCTAGTCTGTGTGTCAGCCGGGAAGTCACGGTCTCCTCTCCCTTCCTAAGCAAGATGTGCTGTATATATACCCATACGTCTCCTCAGGGGTCCTACCTTGCTGTGTTACTGTGTCGGCCTAAAGGATGCCGTTGGGCCTGAACTCTATACAGAGATATTATACAGGAGATGATAATCCTACTGTTAGTCCTGCTGTGCTTCCAAGAAGCCTCATGCATAATGTATGAGAATCGAACCAGGGAAAAACCCGCGTTCTCTTCCGAATGGACGACATATGTAACCTATTACTATACTACTAATATTACTAGATAGTGGTACGCACAAAGTTTATAAAAACATCTTTTGAATTAAAATATTTATAAACTTCTAAAAATGTCCTAAACAAAACTTAAAAACGTTCTAAAAAATTTGAAAGCCCTAGCTCTAAAATGTCCATTGATATAGTCCGGATCACTATTAGCATTATAAAGCCATGAATGCCCAAAAAAAGAAAGGAATATCAATTTAGTTTCAAAGTTCCAAATATGAGCTTGTTTAGAAAAGGGCAAATTTTTCCCAGCACACCACGAGCCAAATGAGTTCAAATGTTTGTGTCCTGGCTGGTAGAAGCAACATTTTCGTTGCTTGCTTTCGCAGTAGACGGCCCCTGTAGCACCTCACAAAGCACATCAATTGAGCACAGATGTTCCACGCTGTCCACAGCCGGTGCTGGGGCAGCCTGTGTTACGTCCAAAGCCTGGGTGTCAGAGGAGGAGCCGGTGTTCATACCAACAGGTGCAGTTACTACCCATGGTGGCTCAAGGAATGCCGCCATCAACATTGGAATACGCTGAGGACACTGCAGAACATGGGCCGTTAGCGGGTCCAGTAACGCATTCAAGTCCGGTTGCGCACATGATGGGAGTGTCAAACACAGGTCTAACACGCATTCTTCCCTACAAAACAGGCATCGGAGGACAGGTAAGATGCAGTCTATCCAGACCGGTCAAAATGACAGGAACCAAGATTCACTTAGTTCTCTTAGGCGAGGCATGCCTAGAAGTTGTACCATGCGGTCACGGTATTTACGCTCCAGAAGTGTTCTTTCCATCGTCTTGGTGACTGGGATGTCCATTGCGTAGGAAATAGAAAACAATCAGGATACCTGCTATCAGAAACAGGATCAGCGGAAGTCCTCCAAAGATGCTTCTGAATACGGAGTGTATAAAGTTTGGTATAACTCCAAGTACCGTCTGAAAGGTGCTCAGAAGTCCAGAACCTATGGTCTTAAATAGGTGGACAATGCCTGTCATATCAGACATGTTAAAGATACGATTTACCATTTCTGCGAAATGAAAAGGGCAGTTTGTGTGAATGAGCGCCTGTATCTCTGCCGAAGACCTTGCGATCTGGAGATCAAAAGTCTCTCGCGCGGAGGTTAAGGGCACAGACTTCTGTAGAAGCATGGCTTTCATTCTGCTTAGAGTATCAAACTGTATTAAGGAAACATTCAGTGAAGGCCATAATGGCGCCTCCCTGACTGTATGTGTCGGTGGAAACAATACTTGCATACAACAAGTAACCCTGGAGCTCACTGTTACCAGATATGCGATGCCCGGGAGCATGCCACACCAGCCTTGACTGTTCAGCATCAAGTAACTCCCATTTGAAAGTAGCCTGAATGCTGGAGGTATCACTGCAGCTGGGGCACCCTTCAAATGACAGGGCAGGTTCGCTACAGAACCATTGCAAGCTCCGTGCAACATTATATCCTGGCATATGTGTGATCCACTTAAAGCATTCTCGCAGTTTGTACCGCTCAGAAACACTTCTCGATCCCCACTCCGGCATCGAAATCTGTATGGTAATACCCATGATTCCTTGATGTATTCCTTATCCATTTTGTCATATCTGCCTACTTGCTTTTGTTCAAGGCAATATTGAAACTGAAAAGTAGTGACCGGTATAGTTATGTGGCCATGGATTAGCCATTCTGTAGACGGTGATTCTGCCACTGGGAATGGTAATCTAGCCAGTTTTTCGATACGCAGCATTGTATATTTTGCTCCCCTTTGTGCCATTTCTATCTGTTTACTGTTAGATTGTATTCAGAAAACAGAGACGTGCTGTTGATAAAACGCCAAGGCACGTAGCCTGCACGCAAAGATTGCAGCGTCCAGCTTAACAACATAATAGAACGTAACTGTGATTACCCGTGTTGTAATATGGCCAAATCTTGTTCTAGTATGTCTATCGCAGAAGATACAATGATGCCTAAGGAATATATCCTGGAGGTCAATGTAGTGAACCCATTGTCTACCACTGCTAGTGATTTTTCTAGATTTATACAGTCTATTTCCTGTAACCTCTCTGCGGCCTCTTGTTGGGATATTTTCCAAATTTTATTGTAGACAGCATAATAGAAACATTTCTGACGTGGCTTCCTGGGACCCATTAAAAAATCCCTAAGATCCACATCCTGTGACAGTAAGGATAAGTGTTGTTTCACCTGTGTGAGTGTTGAGGTTTTTAGCCAATCGGGGCACAACTTCCCAACACTATAGCTTGTCACTACCCCTGGATGTTGTCTTTGTACATAACGAGCAACTGGCCTATGGATAGTAAACCCTACGGTTTTACCCATGAATCTTGCCTGACAACTATGAGTGTCTGTGGGCCAAATCGATCATTTTTTCCAATCGGGGTCTGATCTGTTGTATTGTATGATGTCATCTACTGTAATCTCTTCCTGTGATGTTTTGTTGCCCTCGGTGTGTGTTGGAGTCGGTAACCGAGGTGTATTCAAGTCTTTGTTCTTGGCTTGTCCAAGGCAAGATGTCTGTTGCACTGTCTCGTTCAAAAACATGATTTGTTGAGGGATGAGGCAGGCTCTAAACAAAGCTTCTGTTCCCTGTACCTGCCATTCCCTAGTACCCCAGACTGATTTTAGGTCTATGCTGTCTTTCCACAAGTCGAAACCTTGTTTGGACAACTGGGCAATAAAGGAAGCAGAGTAAATCTGTTTGCTGTTTGTCAACATATTTTTCTGTGCTGATGTTGGTGCAACCTTATAATAATATGAGGCTGGGTCAGACATATTGAACCCTGAAAAATATGTAAGTTTCTATGGGAATGTTTTTGAACTGCCTTTCGGCGGTGTCGGACAATGTTCCCACTGGTGGTATGTGGACACATTTCTAGGATTTGCAGATTTATGTAAAAAGTGATGTCCATAATGTTGATAACAATACATACTCTTGAAATCTGATGTGTCTTCCAATGTTTCACTACTAGAAAACGCAGCAGATTTTTCCAAATCAGATAACGTTATTAACGGTTTCAAAATCCTCATCATCGGAAAACGTACTGGAGGTAATGATATCACTCAATGATATTTTAAATAAATAAGGAATTCTTAAAATTTCAGTCGGACCAAATATATCGAAATCAACCTTGTCCCACACTATACCATCAGGTATAGGAACTGCTGTAATGTTCACTGACGACAAGTCTCTTTGTTCTCGATGAGATGATTGGTGTGGTTTTAAAAGTAAGTTCACCTTTTGGGCTGCAGAGCTTTTCCGAATGTATTGTCCATTAATAAGCATGTTAAAAACTATTACTAAGCTTAACCAGAAAAGAAAGAAAAGCACCCCGGTAATTATCCATAGTTCTACCCATGGTGATACCAGGAAAGTCTTTTTAAGAAAGTGCATAAAGTCTGTAACTTGCTGTTTGCGTGATTTTTTGGCTGGCGTCGTTTCAGGTTCACTTGATCCAAAGAAAACGTATCAAAGTTTATGAAGTAGCCAGAAGCAGTTCGATCAATTTTTGGTATTGCATCAGGATTTGTAGAAATCGTGGTTTGCTCTTGTCGAGGCATGTTGACGTAGACATCTGTATTTGGTCGAATAGCGAGTTGTTTCTCGTTTTGCGTTTGATTTTGAAGTTGAACTTCAGGTTCAAGAGGAACGAGTTCCATAGCATTGTTGCTTAGTCCTTCATTTCGTGTTGGAGGCTCTTCGAACGTGATGAGTCTTTCCGTTTGAACTTCTTGGATTGTAGCGAGAGGAGGGCGTCTGCTACTTAGGAGTCTACGTGGCCTACTGCTTAGTATCGGCCACATAGGGGCCGATTCCGATCTCGGTCGGAGGCGCACCCAATACCATTCGGTCGGGAAAAAGCCATGCGAAAGCCTGTTTCCCGACCGAACCGTACGCGGGTCCGGCCGAGCGAGTACGATGCGGGTCGCCGACCGACTCGTCCGGGCGTCCCGACAACTCCGACCGACTCGCTCGGACTCGAACCGCTCCGACCGACTCGGTCGGACCCGGTCCGCACCGCGCAATGGAGACGTTTCCCGGCCGGGTAAGTACGATGCGCGCCGCGAGCAGTCCGACCGAGCCGCGCACTCCGGCTCGTAAGAGCTGTCGGAGCCGTACTTTGGGGGTCCGTGTCGGACCCCCTGTACGCGTAGCCGCGCGAGGCGCACACAGGGGGACCCAAGGGTCCCCCTACCTGTGCGTGTACGCCGCGAGCGCTCGCGGCGTACCCGCTGTAGGGGGCGCCCTTGTCCGCCTCGCACCCATTGAGGCAATGGGAGCCCGCGTACGCGTTGTACGACCGGCTCCCATTGAGTTCAATGGGAGTCCGACCGACTCGTGTCCGATAACATACGGCCGCATCGTACTCGTTCGGTCGGACTGCACGGGTCCGATTCGGTCGGAAATCTCTCCGGGTCCGGCTCGGTCGGAGAAATTTCCGGCCCGAATCGGAATCGACCCCATAGTGTGGTTTGATTAGGTCAATTGAGACAAATCTTTTCTCCTTTTTTCCGGCAAGAGGCGGTAGAAGTACAGTTCTTGTTCCTTCAATTGCTAGGACCGTACAGGCTTTCTGTATGAGGGCCCAAATTCGTTTTTGTCCGCTATTTTCTCTCTGACCAGATCCCTGACTTTTGGGATCCAGACAGGTCTTGCCATGACTGATTTGACTTCCCCAGTGGCGGACTGCTTCAGATGGACATTACTTTGCTGTGTCCTGGATTCATTTAGATCCTGTAAAACAGCCAAACGATCATGGATGTCAAAAGGCTTTTCATCCGCCACTGCGCCTTCACAATCAAGATCAGGTACCCACATTCTTGTCCCAAATAGGACCTCATATGGAGTGACACCCCCTAGAGAACTTTTTGGCATGTTGTTAAGAGCACACTGCACCCCATACAGATGTTTTACCCAACTTTCACCCGTGCCTAAAACTCTAGCTGGTAAAGATTGCTTTAAGTCTCGGTTTTTTCTCTCCACTACCGAATTTCCCTCGGGATGGTATGGAGATGAGTACCGCAATGCTACACCCAATCATCGCATGGCCTCCTTGTAAGCCCGTGAGCTAAATGCAGGGCCCTGGTCAGAATGTAATGTGCCAATTGTGTATGTCTCTATAAAGACTCGCAAATCTTTTATAACAGTTCGAGCGTCAGCCGAGCACTGGGGCCACACCCATAGGAATCTTGAGCAATAATCCACTGCAACCATGATATATTTGTAAGCCCCATCTCTTTGTAAGGGGCCGCAGTGGTCCAAATAAACACATGCTAGTGGTTTGTCAGATATTAACAGCGGTGTTTGCGCTGGACGTGTTACGGTGGAACCTTTCATCTGCTGAGGGATGTTGCATTTCAAGACATAGTCTTTAGTCTGCTTTGTTAACCCAGGCCACCAATAGCGTTGTTTCAACAATGAAACAGTCGGCGTAACTCCTGAATGTGCAGATCCTATCCCTTCGTGTGCTGCTAGAATTAAACCTGACCTACGATCCATGTTTGGAATTACTCTATCCCCCACTCCAGGAATCTGAGCAAATGGAATGTTATTGGCATCTAACTTGTAGGAGTACTTGAGTGGAAACCTTTTTGGTACTGCTCCGCTGTTTTTGCGGGTTGCATTAATAGCTACCATAATCTCTTCGTCTATTCTCGTTTTAGAATGAGTGATTGCAGTTACGGAAGCCGTGCGTACAGCCCCCTTTGCGGCTTCATCAGCCAATGAATTCCCTTCAACATGAACGCCATCACGCTGATGACTCGGTGTATGTATCACGTGAGCCCTCGGTAGTTCGGTTTTCAACTCCACTACCTGTTCCCATAGCATTTTATGCTTAATTGTGCCACCTTTTTCATCTTTGAACCCATTTTGAACCCAGTATTGCAAGTATTCATTGTAAGACTGCACAAAGTAAAAGGAATCGCACACAATTAGTGTGGGGAATTCTCGGTCCGTATTTACTAGTGCCAGTATCAGCGCTTTTAACTCTGCCCACTGTGCCTTGCAGTCTCCTAGGGACTGCTTTTTGTGCAACTTGGGTGGAACTTTCCATCCCGCATGCGACCTTTAGCGATTGCACATGCTGCGCTATATTGTTGCTTAGTCCCTATGGCCGGTTGAGCAGATCTGTCAGTGTAAATGATATATTCATTCTGATCTAGAGGCATTACTTCGTTTGGAAGAGGATATTCTTGTTCGTATTGCAGGAATGCTTGTGTCTTTAAATTTGGGTCGTGCCTGTATTCTACATCTGTTGCAGTGAGAGAATTAGCCCATTGTATCCATCTCGGATGTAAAGCTTTAGCATTAGGAACGCTTGCCTTTGTCGCAGCCTCTAAGGCTGGAACTGGAGTTACTTCTATTATTCGTTTCCCCTGAGCCAGTGCTCTTTCTCTCACTACAGCAGTCTGTACTGCTGTTAGAATTTTCTCTGTAGATGCGAAGCGCATCTCAGCATTTGTGTACAAATGTGATTTGTATGCAATTGGTACTGTCTCACCTTCATTATATGTTAGATAGGTGTACCTAGATTGACCCGCAACTTTACGGATCACCAGGTTGCGTACGTTTACACGTGTCTGTAAGTGTTTGCAAGCTATCATGTCAGCTTGTAAGGAACGGAGTGTATCTGTATGTTCCTGTGTCCATTGTTTTACTGCAAAATCAGGTTTTATTGAATCGCAGAAAGGTTTCACTCTTTCTGCATAATCCAAAATGTATGTTCTAAAAAAATGTAGGAATCCCAGAATTGACTGAAAATTTTTCAATGATTTTGGAAGTTGGAGCGGCGCGCATTTTTCTAAAAAAATTGGCTGCCAGGCTTTTTCCTTCACTTGAAAGCTCATATCCTAAAACAGGACACTGAGATGGGCAATTTTTAATTTTTTAAAGTTGAATTTGTAGCCTTCAGATGCAAATCCCAAAATAATGGTATTCACTCTGTTCAAGTGTTCCTCTAGGTCATCGTCCGTTAGAGAAATATCATCCACATAGGACAATGCCTCTCCGTCCAAATTTTGAAGTAACTCAGTTACTCTGGCCGAAAACAACCCCGGGCTGTTCTTATACCCCTGGGGGAGTCGACAAAATTGACGCTGGGTCCCTAGCGCTGAGAAGGCTGTCAGATACCTGCTTTCAGGCGCTATATTTTGGCAGAAATATCGATTTGAGATATCAAGTGTTATTTTATATTTTTTTCCGCACAATCTTATTCATTAATGCGGCACTGTGTGCATTTTGGACTGCAAATGTCTTAGTGCAAGTGTTTACATGTCTGTAATCTAAAACTAGACGATATGTGTTGTCAGGTTTCATGACAGGAAACAAAGGATTGTTCATTGGTGAGGTACACGTTTCAATCACCCCTTGGTATTCAAGTTGATCTAAGATCTCTCTGACCTGTTTTTTAGCTTCTTGCTTTATTGGATACTGCCTCTGTGCAGTCGGAGTATTTTTTAAAGGAATTATGTGGTGGGTTGAATCCTCATCCCATCCAACATGGTTTTTGTATAATGCCAGAGCCTGGGCTACCGCTGTCTAGCATCGTCAGAGCCCATTCCCCGTTCAGTAGTCGAGTCCTCAGAATTCTGGGCATGTCTGATCTTTAGACCTGCAACTTTCTTCTTTTTGAACTGTGGCTTTTGCTTTGGTTTTTCTTCTTTTTTAGAAGTGTACTCTTGAGCGTGCTTCTTGTCTCTGGACTTTGTACGCTCTTCTTGTCTTTCTGACCGTCCTTCCCTCTCGGAGTTTTTCGATGAACCCTGAAAGGAACGAGAGGAACGTGTATAAGTATCCTGATACCTGTCAGGTTTCTTAATAGTATCCCTATTCCTGAGGTTATACCTGTTTTTGGAGGGCTCCTGTGGAGGAGATCGACCTCTGGATTGAGATCTATTTTCTTTAAAGTTCTGTTGTTTTTTATTGTCCCACTTCTTCTTAGTTGAAGCAGGTGTCTGCTTGGAAGTGTCCTTTTCAGGACTGCCCATCAGTTGTGGTTTTAAAGCTTTCCCACCCAAACTGTGTCTGCCTAATTCTGCATATGCAGTTTCAATTATTTTTGGTAGTTCGTGTTCCTGTTCTAAAGGAACGAACTCCCTTAGGCGTTGGCGGATGGCCACTAAAGCTGCTTCCCCCTTAATGATAGCTAGTATTATGGCTGATACCTGGGCATAGTTACCTAGTAACTTCATCCCTAAGTTTAGGGCAGGCTCTGCTCCGTACTCATTTTATATTTGTCTCAATACATCAGGTACTACTGCTAATGACGGGATACCATGAGTTCAGGTATAAATGGCAGCAAAGACTGTACCCCAAGAGGTACACTCCTCTATTTGTGGTGTTATCCCCAGGGGCAAGCAGATTGTTAGCATTCTGTGTTTTTCATATGGGGTAGTATTCAGGAATACTGCCTCTAGCTGCGTTATTTTCTGAGCTACCCAGAATGGTATTTGTTCACGTTTTGTGGGCATTTTACCCATTACCGCGTGTAATGTTTGTGGTGTAATTTTAGTTGCTGTACCCTGAATTTGAGTTCCATTTGTTGCAACTATTGCTGGTTGGACTGTGAGTGTCCTCATGACGAATTGCGTCAAGTTTCTGTATATTTTAATTAAATCTTTGTGTTGTATGAGTAAGTCTCCTGGTGGCATTGTGTTAATGTCAGGATGTGGTGTGTAGGCTGCTAATATCGGCCATGTTGCCCCTTCTCTTCCGAGCGGGCTGAGTCTCACTCTTCTTCTTATGTGGGGTAGGGCGCCTTTAAACCAGTATAAATGTTCCTGGTACGTGAGCCGAACTTCTATATCCTCGAACGGATAATATTCCGCTGATGCATCTCTTTCCGTGTAGGAGTGAAATGTTTTTGTTCTTGCATTTGCTGCTGGGAATGTAACCCACGAATAAAATACCTCTGTTTTGTTTGATTCATGTGCCTCAATCAAGAAAACTACTATGCCACCCCTAGCTGATAAACCATGCGCAAGTAGTTTCAGGGTGACTGTATTTCTAAAATTTGGTGCAATTTGTATTGCGGCTACATCGTCCTCGTCTGTGAGGGGCAGATTTTGTTGCATTGGGTCTAATTCTTCATTATTTCTGTCTTCAGTCATTTTGTAAAGAAGAAGTTTTCCAAGGGAACTAAGATAAGGTGTTTTGCACAATTTTGGGAACACTGTGTCCTTCAAGCTTGATTAACCAACAGCCAATAAATAGGATTTTTTAGCCTACTCAGTTGTGGCGGAGTTTGTGCCCACCCACTCCAGACGTCTCTGGTGTTTTGTGAGTAGGGGTCTCTGAGAATAGCACGACTGAACTACTCATAT
Organism: Calotriton arnoldi; assembly: GCA_963921515.1. Taxonomy (NCBI): domain Eukaryota; kingdom Metazoa; phylum Chordata; class Amphibia; order Caudata; family Salamandridae; genus Calotriton; species Calotriton arnoldi. The sequence goes on along the minus strand of CAWUFW010006795.1, from coordinate 837,732 downwards.
TCTACTGTTAAATAAGTACCCAACAAACGTTGGCGGTGCCATGTCGTGTAGTTCCTATATTACCTACACAGGATCTGCGCGTTTGGATAACATAAACTGTGGGATTGGTGGCTGACGGATTCCGTGCACCCCCACTGGATACGTTAGCCTGTCTGTATCAGCTAGCTCACAGTGCCACTAGAGTCTCCTCTTATCGGGGAAAGAATAGTTCTTGGCAACCTCAGAACATGACAATCCTGATCCCCCAGGATCGTGGAAACAATATAGTACCTTTCGCTCAGTCACTCATGCTCACTTAGTTTGTCTCAGAGAGGTACACAGAATAAACAGTCTGGGCGTTTCAAAAAGTATTTATTGAACAGTTGCTATTCCAGTGTATGATAGATGAGCTGCAACAACCACTAGACAGTAGCAGAGATATATGATTAGCAATACTACAAAAGTGAAAGGATGGTATAGTTCTACCATCTTGCAGAAATCATGAACATATACATGTACATAAAACACATGATAAAAAGTGCGTACTCCTACGATGTCTCCCTAACTAGATGTACCTAGCATCTGTGTAGGTGTTATGCCAAGAATCCCTCTAGGATCTAGTCCACCCCATTACCTGATAGTTAGAGAATGTGGGACCACGTCCTGGTCTCGAGTTGGACACCCCGCGAGGGATGTTAGACCACTGCTAGCTGGGGCGTCTGCATGCAGGAACCTCAGCGTTTCTGTTCAATGTGTCAGCCGGGAAGTCACGGTCTCCTCTCCCTTCCTAAGCAAGATGTGCTGTATATATACCCATAGGTCTCCCATGGGGTCCTACCTTGCTGTGTTACTGTGTCGGCCTAAAGGATGACTTTGGGCCTGAACTCTATACAGAGATATTATACAGGAGATGGTAATCCTACTGTTAGTCCTGCTTCCAAGAAGCCTCATGCATAATGTATGAGAATCGAACCAGGGAAAAACCTGCGTTCTGAATGCAGTGTAATATCTAGGTAAAAGGTCAGTGCCTAAGAACCGTTATGTATGTAATGTAGGGAAGGATGTAGGTGAAAGGTTGCGATGTTACCTGCGCCTATATAGGGTGCCTATATGGAATATAACACACACTGATGCATGAAAGCAGGCAGCCAGATCCTCTTGCCCATACCATCAGGGTGCACCACAGTCCAAAAGGACCCCACTCTCCAAAGTCTTCCAGGCCTCCTCCAATGGAGGCCCGCCTATAGTTCCAAAACTAGGTGAATGCTCTGGTGGTGGAAGCCAGATCTTTCAGGCAGTTTGGGGAAGGGGGTTCGGAAAGAACACTAGAGCTCCACGAGTCTTACACTACTCCAGCACCGAGTCAGTAGATAAATCCACCAGCGAGCAGCCATTTCAGTTTGCGTACACACCATGCAATAAGCCCCCAACTACACACTGGACTCCCCTCTGTCGGCAGAGCATTCGGCTCCACACTCCTCTCCCCCAAAACATTTCCAAAACCTTCTGAGGTTAATTTCTATTTCTTTTTATTGTTTGATTAATTAAAATCTTACAATATAGTAACAATAATTCCTATATAATAAATATATTGTTAATATTAAAACTGTTAAAAAAATGTACATTTAATACCCTGGTCTGAGAGTTGAAAAGTTAGCAGCGATAATAAATAGCAGAAAAATGGAGACTCTATGGTGCTATTGAGAAGCAGTTACGAGTGGGGCGACCTGGGAGAGCCGCAGGCCTCACCCGAAACTAAACAGGCCGCCTCCGCAGCTCTCTTCGGGCCTCACTTCCCAGCCGCTGTCTAATGGCAGATGCACTCGCATTCACAAGCTATATCAAACAACCTTCGTGGCAACTGGTGGCAACTGGCCTGGCAGAGGTACAGGAGTACAGAAGTCATGGGAAGTCATCAGAGAGGGGGTGAATACCAAGACCGTGCCCCCTGACTCACCGGCTTAGACGCTTCCTCAGACGCTTCCTTAGTCCTTATTCCTTAATCCTTGGGCCATTGTGCCAGAGCCGTTACGCCAAAGCCAACACAGGAATCCCCACCATAAAGGTGCTTGCTGCTTAATGGTGATGTTGCAGCAGGTGCGAGATTCCTAGATTGCAGCTGGTTTGCATACCCTGCCCCCCGTTCCTGGCACCAATTCGCCGCGAGCCCCGGCTGACGTGGTTAACGCAACCAGCACAGGCTACAGACTGCAGGAAAGTGAAGCAGCGGGAGCAGGGCGGCTCCAATAATCGGGGGGCCACTGCAGATTTTCTCCTCCTTCCCGCTTCTCTACCGCCTGCTGTGTCTCCGGAGCACCGAGGGAGCAGGTGCGGGTGCAGCACGGCTTCAGGCTCTGCCACTCTCTGACTCTCCGACTCGCTCACTCAGCCTCGAGCAATAGAGTGTTGCTTCTCTCTTTGCTCTGCAGTGACAGTCTGTGCAGCGCTCTGGAAGGCAGGCATCCAATAGATTCTAGCGCTGTCCTTCTGAGGTCGACCCATTGGATCACACCTTGCCAGAAGCAATAGATCTGGAACAACCAGGGCCCGGGAGAGAGGGGATCAGTGGGAGGTAGAGGGTCTCCACAGAACCTACTCAGCCTAATCCAGGGTACGGGGGTGGGCATGTCAACCATGCCCAGCTGGTCAAAATGACACTCACAGGGCCCCAAGAGGCAACTTCCAAAGAAACAGATGGCGCGATCCCAGCCATGATTGCATTCAAGCCACAGGGTCCATAGAACAGCGTCCCAGTGATGGATCCTCACAGCCCCGAAAAAAGAGCCTAGCCTGCTGGCCCCATTCCGCTGAAAAGTCCCTCCGAGTTCATTTATGCAACCTCCATTGGGCCGGACACCTAAAGTCCCAATGGGACCCCTGACTTGTGCTGAGAAGACACTGCAAGCAAACATAGTTCCAGACGTTTTTTCCACTGCAGGTCCACAACAAGGGGTCCACATAAGAGTCTCCGACCACCTCCAGTATCCTTTGTTAGAAGTGGCAATGCCCAAGAATAGGGAACAGGCCACCAGGACCCACACAAATAGCCCAAAGGTTCTCAACCCTTCCAGAAGAAGGACGGGACCCAGAAGATCAGCCAACTTAGAGAAACCTCATTCCATGTCATGTGCAAGACCTAAGGGGCATGCACGTGTCAACGGAAACTTAAAGTCTAAAAAGTAAACATCCACCTCTCCTCACAGTTGCACGCAGCCCAAATAGGTCAGAAGGACACCTCAGCAGCTGCTAAAACATTACGCTCTGAACAGAATAGATCACTAGAGAAAATACTGCCCCCGCTGTAGCGAGGTGAGGGAGGAGAAACCCAAAATTCTAAATGTATTAAAATTAGTTTAAAAATCCCAATCATCCCCAAAAGTTTAATGCTCAGTAAAATTAGTAAATTAGTTTAAAAACCTCACCAATACCATTGAAAAGTCTATCACCTCCATTCAATCCTGATAGGAAAATTTGTTCCTCAGTAAAAACCGAACAGCAGGATCATTTTACAGATAAAACAGTAATTTTCCAATAAATACCTAACAAATGCATTTATCCCAGTTAACCTACGACTCGCAGCTCTTACCCTACAGGTCCACGATTGAACTGTGAGTGCACCAACATTGCCATAACCTGCCATTCCTTAATCAGGAATCTCAAAAGACTTTCAAAAGACCAGTTGCTCAAGTACCACAGAATTCAATTGGCTTTGTGACTTCATTTTTAAGAGACACTCTTTCTACACCGCACCAAGATGACAAACACCCCTGGGCACCCAAACAACACCCACCAGACTCCGAAGCACAGACAGCAGCCAACCCGACACCAGACCACAGACAGCAAGCAACCAAAGACTGGCCCGGATGACTGACATCTCTACGGAAGACGATCCTACATTCTACAAATGCTTCCTAAGTTACGTTGTCTTATATTTTTGTACATGTTCTCCTTAGCCGTGGTGCTTTCGAGCACCTTCAAAGCCCAAATTTATATGATTTTGCAAATTCTACATTCTTGCAACACATGCGCAGAGACCTCTCTCACCTAACATACGCCGACACTGAACCAAACGCTAGTATTCCTCATGCACTACACAGCGCACTTCTCCAATGCACCTGGTACCAACATATGTCCGAGGTAGGCACACAAACTACGAACAGATCATGTTACATCTGTTCATTGATACCTCACGCCGTAGGAGCAGACAGACTTTATTTAGTGCAGAAGATAGACTCTTAAAGAGCAAAATGCCTCATCCATCTGTACCTCTGTAGGATCAAGGCAAAAATCCAACCCAATAGAGTAGAACCCCGTAGGGCATTGGTAAACATCACCTGGTATGAGACCAACCTCACTGCACTACATCTCTTTACTGAGCTGAGTGACATCCAATCCGAGGTAGACAGGATGCACAGAAAGGGCACCTTCGGGGAGGAAACTGATTGGGTCCAGGACTTCGTAGACAAAAGGTTAGCACGACCACCACACCGGTGCACAAACACGTCCTCTTCTGCCTCTGTGGTCCCAGGGTGGCCCTTAACATTTTTGGGGCCACCCTCTTTAATGATCAATGGACCCCGGACATGGAATTACAGTGCAGGGCCACTCATCTTAATCACACTGGGGAAAGTGAGTCCCATAGAAGGGGGTCCAATACCAGCATAGACACCCTCTTCCAGGAAATCTGGGATAGCAAGGTCAATAGGTACACCTGGTAGAAGGGGAAGAGGCAACCCCTAATTGTACAGAAACTTACATTGTACTCTTTATGTTTGAGAGACAAATGAACCATACCGTTGGGCAGCAACGAGAATTGTGGCACGATACTTAACGTAATGGACCTGCAATGTGGCACCTCCATTCTGATGGATATCTAATAGTAATGCGGTGACCTTGCCTACACCCAGCTCGTCCCTGGGTAGCGAGGCCTTTGCGCCCTCATGACCATACACACTCTAACCCTAGTCATCCCTGGAGAAGAGCTGTCTGAGTTGTCTCAACATCCGTTACAGAAGAAAACAACTCTGTTGCATCAGGCTCAAAGGAGAAGAACTGTGTATTATTTTGGCTGGGCTCAGTACAAAGACATTCCAGAAGAATTCAGGCTGTTCACTGAAACTCTAGTAAATGCCGGAGGATCAATATCCTTTTTCACCATACAAAGAAAAGCGAATGCCCACTGGTTGCAAATAGCCAGGTGGAAGTTGATGAGAATGATCAATAATGCTGAGCTCGACTGAAATGCTATCAAGGAAGGACGGTGAGCCATTCGCTTATTGACAGCAAAGGCGGGTGTGGTGTGTGGCAAGATTGGTGCTTCCTGTTGTATTTTTATCCCCAGAAATGACATGAACAATGGGACATTAGCTAGTGCCATCCAAGATCTGCATAATCTACAAGCTGATATGAGGTAGGAGGGAGGTTCCCTGGAGCAGTACTAGTTGCATAGTATCTTTTTGTGGATCCCCTCACGAGTATTCAAGTTATTGACATGCGTGATGCCTATTTTCCTTCCTGTACTTCCGTTATGTGGTTTCCTAAAGTGGGGGTTACTTGCTGTAAAAAAGCAGTCTTCAAATTGGGTAGTATGCACTTAGTTAGGGACAAATCTACCAACAGCATGCACAAACACACACATACACTTTCAAATAACATAACTGCTATGACATATGAGAAGGATAGAATAGTTGATGACACAACTAAAGGGGGGAATGTTGGGATGGGTGAATACGATCTAATATCGGTAAATACAATGTGAATGTATGCCAAAGCTTATGCCCGCAGAATGCACATCAGTGCAATTTCATTGCATACCGGAAGGTGTGCCCACAAAGCAGCACTGACATCAGCAACAGTGATACCTATGTAAGTAATAATCCATGCTTGTACGATGATTTTGTTGTTGCTAATAAGACCAATGTCAATGTACGTTCAGACCAGAGCAAACATAACCTTCTTAAAACCAGTACGAATTATATCAATGTACAAGATGACCGCTATAAACGTATTGTTGATAATGTCGATAAAAATTATACCAATGGCTGCCATATTATTTTTAGGAGTTCCGATGAACTCACATCATTACTGTTGGATTCCCCAAGGTGACCTCCCCATCAACCCCGAGTCAAAGATACGTGGTCAGGTAGGTCCTGCGACCCATGCCCACGCCTATCGAGTAGCAGGTCACAGGTGAGGTCCCCCATAAATAAAAGGCCAACACACACCCAGGGAAAACCCTGATCAATTCCACACATAGATAGTTGCACCACAAACAAGTCCAAGATAATTGGCCCAATAAAACCAATTTGGCCAAAGGCTTGAGTTACCCAGAAATACCACAAAGCTAGATACCACATGTAGATAGGTACACTCAACCAATCATGACATAACATACAATCAAGGCTAACAGAAGGTATTTCACATGACTTGGTGCCACTTCACAGTTCTACTTTGATGCCCTTTTCCAAGGATGCTCAGGACTTTCCTTTGGGGCTGTGGTCTACCTCCTGCATTATCACTTACCACCATCTACTCCTTGCCCATTCATTCTTATTGCATCCTTCCTTTTCTCAAACTTAAGCTCACTAGGCAACGTATCGATCATGCTCCCCTCACACTGGACATCTGGGCACATACACACTGGCCCACATTAAGTTCTCCCCGAGGTCGAGAGCCTCATGTGTCCTTATCAGATGCGTACATGTGATTGTTTTATGGCTAAGATGCTCTTTTGGAATGTAGAAAACATTTTATTGTACCCCATGAACAGTATAAATTGCTGGCCAAAACTTTGTACATCGAGAGATTTTAGCAGATGCATTCTGTCCAGGCTCTCCCACCCGCAGCATTTAATTAAACCAACGTATTTCTGTTTTACCAAACGCCTCTCATATTTTCATTTATTTAAGGTATATTCATATCCAGGCAACAATATTATTGGAAACCCATGTAAATCTGTTCCCGCTTAGGTTTCTTTCTCTGTCTCATTCCAGGACTATTTACTGAGCTATGCCTTGTGTAGTACAAGTCAACATTTAATATGAAAAGGATCTTCTGAGCCTGCTTATCCGCGGTTTGAATAAGTTATCATAGTTTTCATCTTTTTCCCTCGTTGAAGGGACCATCTGGCTCTCTTACTCTTCCTGGTCTTGTTGGTACAATGGTCAATATTTACGAGGATGAAGTCAAGGCTAACAGACAGTATTTCACATGAGTTGGTGTCACTTCACAGTTCTACTTTGCTGCCCTGTTCCAAGGATGCTCAAGACTTTCCATTGGGGCTGTGGTCTGGCTCCTGCATTAACTCTTACCACCATCTACCCCTTGCACATTCATTCTTATTACATCCTTTTCTCAAACTAAAGCTCACTGGGCAAATACTTTTTTCCTATACTTTACGTATTCAAGGAAAGCTATCTAAGTGCCCATTTGGTATTCACTCTAGTGCAAGTTATTCAGTACCATTCTCTCATTATATCTACCTCTCTATGCTGGTGTTGTTTCCTTTCCCCTTCACCTACAATGGCCACACCAACAGCAGAACTTCTTGTTGCTCTTTTTAGCATGGATCTTTTGTCAACAGTGAGGCTGATAAAAGGTATGGGTGGGTGCATTTGGAAGCATTTCCAATCTCTCAGGAACCTGTGTGTATAAATAACCTGGAAATTTCTCACAGACCCTTGTCCAGTTCCTTCTTAATTATTCCTTCCAGATACTTTCCTGTGAACATCTTTGAAATCTTCTTTTTTTCAGTTTGGTCCCATTCAAAGCCTCTTCCTAAATGATGCCCACAAAGCCATTTGTCTAAATGATGGGCTTTGGACTTGTATATTATGCCACCTCATTGTTCTGAATTAAAATGGAGATTTTCCTAGCTCTAATTCAAAGGAAATCTAATATTTTATTAGAGACAATGGTTCTTATATAATATTCTTCCTGCCCTTCCAGTGGATTATTGAGATACTGTTTCTCGAGGCAGGCCTCTGTAGTTTCCTCTTACCTGTTCTCTAGTTTCTCTGTTCCTTTACATTTTTCTTCCTCCTTATGTTTGCTTATTCTTGCAGTTCTATTATCCCCCTGCTGCTAAAGGGGACACTACAGCATATGTGAACCCATTTTCTTTTCTGTGGCCTTTTCTGTATGGACTCCATTTGGAAATGACCATTTTTTGTGAGGCAAACCCCCAGATTTTTGCCTTGACTGTTATTGCTGGCTGTAGAATTTTCTGCACGTTACCCCTGCTAACCAGTGATAAGGTCCTCTTTTCAACATGATGAAATTGGAATACCCTTAATTAACATGTTTAACTTAACTTTCAGTACCTAGTATATGGTACAGAAGTTTGGCCAGGAACTGTAAGTTAAATGTCACCAGTGCAATGCAGTACCTATTTGTTTGCTGCTACAGTGACAGAGTAAACATGACTGTGGGCCTACCAGCTGAAACGTGGCTGTGCTGTTTTCATTTGCAAATTCAACCTGTCAAAATAACCTCCTTTGACCTAAACCTTCTTTTTGAATATGAATAAGTCACCCCTAAGTAGGCTGTACTGCCAATAAGGCATGATGCATGTTAAACAAGTCCTGACAGTGAAAAAGCCTGAAAAAGTTTTTTCCACTGTTGCAAGACTCTCTGTTCTATAAGAAAGCATTGACATACAATATTACATTTAATAATGCTATCCCTGGCTAGGAAACAGGTACACATTTCATTTGCTGACTTTTTGCAATATGTATTACAAGCCCAATTCAGCAGTGAAGTTAATTTGTAATAAATTATATAGAAAAGATACTTTTAGAAAGTTACTTTTTTTCTGCCTAAAGCCTCTGCATTCCCACTTGCATGAGCTCTAACTGTTACCTGGCAGTTAAATAGCTCCCTTGATGAGATGTTAAAACTTGTCCCAGAGCACCACAAAGTCTTAGGTGTGGAGAGGTGTTTTGATCCTCTGGGAGGATGACCATCTGGGCTGTGCCCAGAGCTTGATTAACTTCAAAGACGCCTACCCTGTCAAAGGCAAATGTTAGTTGACACCTGGGCAGAGCCCTTCTTTGTTACCCCAGTCAGGCAGGCACCAATCTCAGTGGGAGAAAAGCTGCTGCCAGAACTGGTTCCGAGAGGCAACAGAGAAGGGGTTGCTCATTTCCCCAGCCACTCAACTTAGATGGGAACACAGGCTCTGTACAAGGGGAGAAGTGGTTCACCATCTCAGATTTAGGCAGAGAGGGACACAATGGGATTGTTTGCAGTAGGGCTCACATTACGTGTTGCAAAAGTGGATAGGATAGCCCCTAGAAAATCATACCCGATTAGTTAGGGGGGCTGTGAGTAACCCCCACCCAAACGCTGCTCCCAGGCATAAATGTGGCAGCCACTGTACCCTCCTCAGAACACTTGCTCACCTGTAGAAGAATAGAAGAGGACTAGACTTGCTGTTCTGAACCTGGGAAGAGCTTAGTAGACTTGGCCTGCTCTCCCTCCTGTACCCAGAACAAAGACGTGAACTCCAAGGGTCCTAAAGCTGACCACCTATTTAAGCTACAGGGACACAGCAAGCTACAAGGGACCTTTTCTGAAACTGCTCAGCTGACCTATTACAACTGAACCTACCCTGGGCCCTGCTGCTGGCCTCTGCTGGAGTGATCCTTGACAACCAAGTGCGTTCTCCAAGGTCCTGAACCCTTAGGTGTAGTCAAAGTATTCTCCTCTTGACATCCTGAAATCTGGATTTAGCAACTTTTTGGCTCCAAAGGACTCCAGAGAACCTAGACCAACCTACCATGCCAATCTGACCTAGGTGCTTTGCCACTAGGCAAAAGATTCTGGTTGCTCCTGGCCAGCACTTATCTGCAGCAGCAAATCTAATTCAGTGAGACCTTGCAGAGAGGTATCCGGCCTTGTGGAGCCCTCTTCGGCTACAGCCTGCAGTTTTGCCCTGCTGGGATAATCCAAGCTTCACAGAAGTGACTAAGGGCCTGATTTAGATCTTGGCGAATCTGGTCCCACCATCACTTTTCCGTCAGTTTCTCAGCCCGCCTACTAGGCGGTCCGCCCGCTCAATTTAGATGCTGGTGGGTCTATGGACGATAGCCTGTCCGAGTGCCACCGTCTCCGTCAGAATTTTTCTCCCACGTTGATGGTGCCATAGGCAAAAGTGGGGCTGTCGGAGGGAGTCCATCCAAGATTCGCCGGAATCAAAGGTACGTTTCTTTTTTACTTGTTCCCTTTTTAATTTTCTGTTTACGTTCGCTCTGGACTCATGCATTTTTAAATCTATCTCACAAGCAATATTTTACTAATGTGTAATGCAGATGTGTGTAATGTTGTCATTTAAGAAATTTAAAGAAACACACCTGTATGTATTTTTTTAATTTTAAATTTGATGCAAGCTGCCTTAATGATAATGGACACTTACACAAAAATTGTTATCAATCAAAAACCAAAATGTTTCCATAAAGGTGTTTTTAATTATTTTTCATAAACTATCAAGATATAAGCATATGCATTTCACATTATTTGAATGATTGAAATTTAATTTAATTTATAAATCGCACTAGACAAAGTAAAACATTTTTCTCAAATAAATGTAAAATCAATGTTAGTTCTAATCTTAAATCATTTAATGTATTTATTAATGTAACATTTCCCCTTCTCTAGTGCATTTTATGAATTTTATGAACTTTTAATTTTCTCCTTATTTTTTAAGGTGCAATGGAGAAGTGTTTATTTTTATCACTTATAAAGTTCAAATAAATACACCTGTATTAACACTTAAATATATATATACACCAAAATAAAATAGGGAATCAAACACACAACACATACTAATGTTGTGGTGCTGTCTTATTATAATGTGCCTAAAAATACACACCATAATTTTTCTATGTAATTTAGAAGGAACAGAAACTTCACTTCATTCACTACACTTCACTCAGTAACTCTAGCCCTAAACTTAGTCAGAATTACATTTTCATTTTAAACATGTACCAGTTCCTCTGGTGAGCCATACAGCTGGCTGTACCGGGAAAGGACCTCAGTAGCCAGCATTTCCAGCTCCTCTGGCGAGCGGTTTGGGGCCCTGTCTCCTGCTTTTACCTGCATTGTGGCTCCCCGAGGTCAGAAACTGCAGCAAAAATTGAGCTAGTGAGCTTTTTTTAAACACCACATACATCTACACAACATGCAAGGTTGTCAACGGAGATGGACACATCCATTGGCTTTCCTACATTGCTTTCACACATGTTAGCATATGGCTATGTGCATTGTGGAGTTTCACACCCACTATGCTGTCAACTTCTGCCGACTTCTGTCTAATTGGAAATGTCTTGATGGCGAGGTCAGGCGTCCAGCATTTGAGATTGTGAAATAGTGTGTTTCTGAATGTTAAGTTCGTCACCACCACTCAAAATGGTGGCTAGTTTGTTTACACAAAACGCTAATGTTATTAATTTGTTTTTACAAAAAGAGTATTATGAAGTGTGTTACTGTGGTTAAGCGCGAAACTTGTGCGATACTTGTGTGGTTTTGTTTACATCTTTGTTGATGGAATTTTTTACTAAAAATAAAAAAAAGAATGTCTCAATAATACATTTAAAATTAATGCTGGGTGGCAAACTCCGCTTCACCCACGGAACTCTCAGAGTTTTGCCTAGTCCGCGCTCCAGCAGACCGTGGAGTTTGTCAAAAAAGTTCCATTGGCTGCGTAATGGCGGAGTTTACTGCCCAAAATTATTTAATGAGCTCATGTGCTGACCCACTGCTGGTTGGCCTAACTCCGGTGAGTTCTCAGGTGGCTTCCCCCTCCCAAGAAGGAAATGAGAGAGAGCAGGGTAGTGTTTTTGCACCTTCACCTCAAACAGGAAGAGTCCTCTTTGTGCTAGTTTATTTCCTTCCTCCCCTCCAGAGTAAATTGCTGCATTTCCGGGGCAGCATGCCCATCTCTTATGGTGCAGCTTGGAATGATGTGTTTTTTAATTATACCTGCAGAGCGTAGACATCACCAAGGCACGATGGGCTGCATGAATGATATGTGAACTGCAAAGAGCGTGGGCACTGCAGCACTGCAGGAGCTGAACATGAAAAGCACCGGCAGCCTACAGGTAGGTACACTAAAAAACATTGTTTTGTGCCATGATGATTCTAACTTGTTTTCCACTGCGAGCACCGCTTGCGCTGGCTCTGTTTTTTGGAGTGGCCATGACATGCATGCATTTTTAGCTGTTGCATGCTCTGCACTTTTTTGAGGTCACACACGTTACGTGATTATGGGTGAGCGCTGCTGAATGGAAATCTGCGGAATTTCACAGAGGTTTTGTGCTACAACGTGGAATTCCGCGGAGTACAACTCTGTGAACTCTGCCTCCCCTTATTTAAAATTTATTATTTGCACATTTCTTTTTGCGAAGAGGACATGTATAAAATGTATATTTATAAATAATAACAAAATGATTAATGTTGTGTTAAGTTATGTTGAAAAAAATTTTTCGAAAGCTGAATGCAATGTGTTTTATTTTAAAACTGTATGCAAAAATTTACAACAATATTTTAACTTTTTCATGTAGACATATGAACCCAGGGAGAGTGAGAAGACGACAGCCTGAAGTTATGAGAGCATTTCCAGGGCTTGACACCATGGAAGAACGAGATATAATAAACAAATTCAGATTAAAAAGGCAAACAATTTTTGATTTATGTCATCAGCTGGAGCCAGATCTTCTGCCTCACAATAAGAAAGCCACAACAATAACACCAATAGTGAAATTAATGGCAGCACTCCCTTTTGTGGAAACAGGATCATTTCAATACACTGTTGCAATATCTGGTGGAATGTCATAACTAGCTTTCAGAGGTGAGCTACAAGAAATTCTTTTTTTTCAATGTTGAGACACATCAACAGCTTCATACAGTTTCCACGAAATGAGGATTTTGCCTATGTGAAAAGAGACTTTTATGCTTTGGGTCTTCTACCACATGTGGCTGGAGGAATTGATGGTACACATATTATCTTGGTGCCACCACATGACAGAGAATAAGTTTACTGCAATCAAAAAACCTCTAGTCAATCAATGTGCAAGTTGTGTGCTTACCAGATTTGTACATCACAAGCAGGTGTGCGCGTGTTCTAGGATCAATATGATTCTTTTGTACTACGGAACAGCACCATACCTCTGCAAAGGTCACAACTTGGACCTGAGAGGCCCTGGCTTGTTGGTAAGTACTATCTATCAATATATTCCTTGGTTAATTTTAATGATCAAAAATTAATATATAGTTTTTTGGTTTGTTTTGATTTTTTTCTCATATAGGAGACTCACCTTATCCTAACTGACCATGGTTGTTAGCACCCCTGAGGAATCCAGCAATGCCAGAGGAAGGCTGCTTCAATGAGGACCATGTAGGAAGACAGAGTCCAGTGGATCAGGCTTCTTAGCTCCTAAAGGCCAGATTTTGATGTCTGGATAAGACTGGTGGAGCCCTCCTCTACTCACCTGATAAGTTGTGCAAAATCACCATGGCATGCTACATGTTACACAAAATAGCCCTGTGACGGAACATCCCGTACATTGCAGAGGAAGGAAACCATGATGAGCCACCAGGTGACGGTGTTGAAATGCCAAATGGAGATAATAGTGGTGAAGACGAAGGACAAGACTTATGTCAAGATGTTATTGACAACTTCTTCACAAGTATAAGTATATATTCACATTTTATTACATTACATTTAAAACCAACTTTTAATCAAATGAGAATAAAAGTCTGTGCTAGACATTTTTCTGGAAGGGCAAGTTAAGATAAATCCAGGTCAAAAATGTTTGTTGATCTAAGTTTTGACACACTGACTACTGTGTTTATTTACATTGTTTATCTATTGTTTTTAGGAATTGTGTCCTCAAAATTTGACATTTGTAATGTGTCTATTTTGTCATGTAAAACAAATACATTATTTTTGTTTTAATAATTTGTAGGTTCCTTCACCAGGTCATCTTAATTTCGACATTTCAAAGTTGTGACATTTACAGTTATATGCTGCTGTTGTGAAGCACAAAGGGAACATGGGTTGATCCTGTGAAAGGCACACACACTTTGGATGTACATATCTTGTATAAAAACAACTTGCACAGTGATTCAATTGAAGTTTTTACGATTCCATTAGATTTGTTTTCTATTGAATGTTGCTATCAAGGCAATATGTTCTGCTTAAAGTGTTCTACCACATGTGATAGGTGACCCTAAACATACAAATCTCCCTACACATTGGCAAAATTCACATTTTGTGGTAACTGTATGAAGATGTTGAAGTGTCTTATCATTCAAGAAAGAACTTCTTGTAGCACACCACTGAAAGTTGGTTGTGACATGCCACCATATACTTCAGCAGTGTATTGGAATGGTCCTGTGGCCCGAAATTGTGTACTGCCATTATTTTCACTATTGGTGTCATTGATGTAGGTTTTCTATTGTGAGCTTGAAGATTTGGCTCCAGCTGATGACATAAATAAATATTAGTTAGCCTCTTCAATCTGATTTTTGGGATTATACCCTGTTCTTCCATGGTGGCGCGGTCTGGATAAATATTTGATTTTATAGCAAGAAGATTGGTGATTATGCATGGGTTTTAATGTATTAGAAAAATATGAAAAACAATTCTTTATTCCAGTTTAATCAAGTACTAATTTTTGATTTGTGTTTTTTTGTCATTTTTTTAAAAATGTGAAGAACATTACCTACATGGAATTTATTGATGAATAAACAATCTTTTTAATTTTAACTTTTTGAAATGTACAATGGAACAAATAAAGTGAACAGATTGATTTGTATTTTTTATTGTATTAAACAAAACCAAATAAATTAAAACAGCATGAAAAAAAACATAAAAAGTCAATTATGGTGAATAAAACTATTATTGAAGAGCCAAAATAGTGTGAAATCCAATGTACAAAATACAACTGGCATCAAAAAGGTAAATGTGTCCAGAAATTAGTCCACAGAGTGAATGGTAGTCCCACACTGGAGTAAATTAGTCTACCCCTCTTGCTCGTGGTGGTGGAGTTCTTGCCATCCTCTCCTGGTGGTCCCAATGAGCATCCCTCCCTGAGGGGGACTGGTGGATGCACAGTTGCAGGGACTGAGGTGGGTGCAGGTGTTTCCTTCCATGGTAGGGCCTCCCTTTCTGATGCTGAGGCAGATGTAGTAGGCCCAGAGGTGGTTGGACCACAGAAAGAGGAAGATGTTGCTGGAAAGCCCTGCACATATGGGTAAAATAATCAGGCAGTACCCCAGTCAGGGAGGCCAAATTGCAGTTAATAGTTTCCATCGTCCATCTCCATTGTGCTCCCTTGCAACTGCTTTATCCAATGGAGCTCTGTAAGGACCTGGCCCATCATGCCTTGGGACTTATTGAGGGATTCCAAGACTTCGTCGATGGTGACCTGGGTGACAGTGACCCCAATGGCCTGACTTTACTGGCCCACATATTTCCACCCACTATTCCCACCCCCACTAACCTGTACCCTTGATCCAGTGTGCCCCATCCCACTGGGTCCTGTCTGTACTACAGGGGGTGGTGGTGTTGGATCAATAGCAGATAGGACTGGGAGGCACAAAATTGGGGGTGATGTTCCTTTGGACACCGGAAGTGGAAGTATCCACAGGCTGAGGTGTGGTAACTGCTGGGGTGGGAGGTGGTGATTTGGGCTGAGTGAGACTCACTGTAGCTGTCTGCCCAGGCAGACCAGATTGAACAGCCTGCTCCACATCATCCAAACTAGCAGGAGTGGATTCCTCACTGAAGGCTTGTTCCTGGTCTGAAGTGGAGGTATCATCAGGAATGGCAGATGGTTGTCCACGTACTCTGGATGTTGGACCTGTTATAAACTTAATAAAAAAGTATAAAAAAAAATAGATGATACATCAAAGGAGTTCTTAGCAAAAAATGAAGCACCTAGAACGAAAAAGTGAATTGATATAATGAATATACCTTTCTGTAGTATTGTAATGAATTACAAACACAGTTTAAATTACATACAAAACTACTTCTATAAAGCAAGTAAAATGATGTCCTGAAATGGAAAAAACTAATTAGGAGCACAGTAGAGAGGAGAAATGCAAAATTAACCATTCCAAGGACTAGCAGGATACAATTCTGAAAGTTAAAAAAACTTAGAAGGATAAATACAAATGTCATAGCATAAACATTTAACAAAAACTGACATTTTAAAAGATAGCATGAAATATGGATTGATAAATATATAACACTTTAACATATGTGCAAATATGAAAGGAAAGGGAGAATGACCAAATTAACATTGCAATATTATTTGCACAAAACAAAAACAAGGCATTATGGTAGTTGTAGTTATTTCAATTAAACATTAACAACACTTGCAAATTTGTAAGTTAAACATACCTAGTAGTAGTAGTAGAAATTGAAATATCTTTATTCGATATTATAAAAAAACATAAAAGCACATCAACATAAATAGGCAAATTGGAGGTTTCCAGTTCCCATTCAGAAAGTTAATTGATGAAATTCCAAAGCATAAGTACATCATATACAATGCAGTTATGATAATCACTTGCCCGTTCTGAGTTTATTGGGGTTTTGGGCTTTGTCCAAAGTTCATATCACAGCTGTATTGATGTGGTGATATCTTTTATACGCTGTGATAGAAAATAAAGTGCCATCTGTAAAGTTCTATCATTATAATTACTATGTAGAGGTTTCATTACAAGGGTAAATACAATGTCATTAAAATCTGATCCATTCTAAAAAAAGTGTTGATAAGATTATAAGACCGTAAGTATTTCCTAATATAATTCAATTAAAAAGAATAAAGCCTCACCTGTCTCCTAAAACAATACTCTTGGTAGGCTATGTCCAGTTTCATGTCACAAGTGTATTGATGTCACTAATGTGTTTGGCAGAGTGTCCTGTGCAATATTTCATCATTCAGTTTACTGCATAAAAAATTACATTGTGGGGAGAAATTTGATACTATCAGTGATTAAAATCTCATGAAAATCTCAGGTCTTGTAAATTAAGATAGCTATGCCAACGTAATAAGTAGATATGAAAACAAACACATACAGTACTTCATAATTGATTGACTTATTACTAGGAGATTTCAACATCCTTGTTCTTAGTCTCCAGGCATATAACAGGTATCTGGACACAGCAAAAACTAAAAACTCTGTGCAGTCACTTTTTAAGATCCTGATGATCTCTTTCAATTGATTTGCGGCTAGAATCCGGCAAATCGGATTAACCAAGGGCCCTATGTAGGTAAAATCGAAATACCGAGTCCTTATTTGCGAATTTTACCGATTCGCAATTAAAACTCGCTATTTCCGATGTAGGTAAAAAGTCGGTAAAAAATACCGAATCAGTAAAAATCGCTATTTCAAATACCGAATCCACATTACCGAATCGGTATTATCGATTCGGCAATACCGATTCGGTAATTACCGAATCGAGGATATTGAAAAATCGCTATTCCTGATTCAGCCAATCCTGTGCCTCCTGATGACATCACAACCAGGAAGTGGCCACACCCATGCAGCTGCACTGATCCTGAAGCTGTTGGAGAGGCAGGGAGCAGGAGCAAGAGCACAGGAGCAGCACAGCTACCACCTAGCTAACACAGAGGAACTGCACCATGGCCACACAGGAGAAGGGGAAGGATGCTTGCGAAAGAAAGCGCAAGCACAAGTTCAGTGAGAGGGAGTTGGAGGTCCTCATAGAGGAGGTCGTCAAAGATCACGACCTGCTCTTTGGCAAGACATCTCTGCACGTCCCAGAGGCACAAAAAAGGAGGATTTGGCTGGGGATCCAGAAGCAGATCAATGCGATTGGCGTCACACATCGCTCAACAGATGAGCTAAAGAAGCGATGGTATGATCTGAGAGCACGTGCTAAGGAGAGGGTGGCTGAATGGCTGAAACAAGCCAGGAAGACAGGCGCGGGAACATCAACAGCGCCTGCTCCGACTGCCCTATAGGAAATGGTTGAGTCCACCCTCCAGCCGGAGAGCGTCAGTGGCATCGGGGCCGTGGACAGCTCAGCAACAGCATCCAACAGACAAGGTAAGATGCATGCACAGCATGCTGTCTCCCCTCCCTAACCCCAATCCCCCTGCAAGAATCCCACTCCAGAACATGTTTTGTATTAAATCAGCAATGCATCATGGGAGATGTAGTCCCTATCAAATATTAGCTAATCAGTCAGTCAGCAAAAAGCATAGGCATGTCACACACATCAATAGATGAGCTAGCAGAGGCCAGACAGCTAGATTGTCAGTCATGAAATTTATTTGCAGACAAATGCTGGCAGACAAGTGAGTAATAGTACATTCTGTATCCACAGGCGGAACATCGCCCCAGGCTGCAGAGGGGGAGACAGGCGAGGATTCCAGGGAGGAAAACACAATTGAGGAGGAAGTCTCACCACCTGCTGACACCACACCACCATCCCCACCACCACCACCACCACCAGCACGATCAAGGAGGTATACAGTGGCTAGCCTCCAGGAGATAGATGGCACAGAGGAGGACAGCCAGGGAGCACAACAGACCACGCCGGTCGATGACACACAGGTATCTGTGACACAGTCCCCCGTGGAGGATGGCAACACAGGTGCCCGTAGACGGTGACAAAGGGCACAGAGTCCTGATGCTGAGGAGTCCAGTGTCTTCTCTGACTTGGAGGGGCAGATGCTCAAAGTGCAGCGCCTGCAGGGAAAGACAATGAGAGGCATTCAGCGTCAGCTGGTGGCAAATAACAGGAATATGAATAGCATGAAGGAGGCACTTTACTACCTCAACAATACTGTGGCAGAGGGCATGAAGGAGATGTTGGATGCAGTGAGGCTGTTATGCAGCAGAAGTGATAGTGACCGTGCTGCAAGGCGCAGGGACCGGCAGAAACTTGAAGCGTACACCAAATCTGTCAACAGGCTGTGCAATGCAACCCATGTGCTCAGTCGTCGCTCAGTGGCCATGCAACTGAAAATGGCAAAGTGCAGCCGTGAGGTCACTCAGTGCCTGGTAACAGTCACCAGTGCTTTAGAGGTGCTGCAGACAACCCAAATTGCTGCCACCGGAACAGGGGATGGGGCGGAGAGTGAGGAGGCAACCAGTCGCAGCAGCATAACCCCCCCCTTGCCAGAGAACAGGAGGTGCAGTGTTAGGCATCGTTCTGCCGCAGGACACAGCACTGGTTAGGACAGTGTGCCTGCTGAATGCAGCAGAGGTGCGCGTGGGCGCAGGAGATGAGCACAGCAATGAAATTCCATTGTGTGGTGGGTGACATAACCCATTGGACACAATGATGGTATTAGTGATTTATCATGGGGGAGTGACTATGCCATGTTGTGCTTGATCAGGCACTGTGAGGACATCATTGGTGTTACGGTGTGCTATACAATTGCCTGATGTAAGGTAAATTAAACACCCTGACACAATTGCATTAACTGGCTTTGTCTCATTGCTTACTCAGAAATAGTTTAGTGTGATCTCTGACCGTCTCTGTCTCCCATCTGCTGCAGCTGCGCCGCCTGCAGCGCTGTGCTGTGGCTGTGTACCTTCCTCCTCCTCATCCTCATCCTCAGATTCACTGATTTCCATGGGTGTCCCCCTCTTAGTGGCAAGGTTATGCAGCATGGCACATGCAGCTATGATTTTGCAGCAGACCAGGGGCCGGTACTGCCGTGCACCTCCACTTTTGTGGAGGCTGCGGAACCTGCTTTTGAGGAGTCCAAATGTTCGTTCAACAACATTGCGCGTCGATCTACGTGCAACATTATATTGCCTTTCACTTGGGGTGGATGGGTGCAGGTACGGAGTCAGGATGAAAGAACGCACCGCATAGGCGCTGTCACCTAAGTGTGAGAAGAAAGTAAGTTATTCACAGTGAACAATCGTAGCAACAAGTGTATACTTCAGGGGGTGTCACATGTATTTACCTAGCAGGTAGCCTTCTCCAAATTCACCCGCAACAAGACGGGTATAGATCCCACTGTTCCTGAATATGTATGAATCATGCGTGCTCCCTGGAAATTTTGCAACTATGTCGGTGATGATGGAAGAGGCATCACATATAACCTGTACATTTATAGAATGTGAGGATTTGCGATTGCGGTAGATGTACTCAGTCGCAGCAGGGGGGCAGATTGGTATATGTGTCCCGTCAATGCAACCTATGACGTGTGGGAACTGGGACTTCTGGTAAAAGCCCATCTTGGTCTTCTGCAGTTCTGCCTGTGTGCTGGGGAATTGGATATAGTGTGGCATCCTTTGCAACATGGCGTCCAGGAATGTATTGAGAAAACGCGACAGGCAACTCTGTGAGACTCCACCTGCCGCAGCTATTACCCCTTGGTAACTGCCAGATGCCAGGAGGTGCAGGCAACAGAGTACCTGTACATGAGTAGGTATTGCGTGAGCCCTTGGTGTCTGGTGCTCGAGGAATGGGCGCAGGTCCCGTATCAGGTCCAGGATAGTGTTTGGGTGTAGCCTGTACCTCTCATGGATTTCAGCCTCTGTGAGTTGGAATAAGGTGATGCGCAAGCTGTGGACGCGTTCCTGTCGTCTCCATATCCTTTGTGCTGCAGCTTGTATCCTTAACCGCCTTGCAATGATGTAGAGGGCTGCCATTATGTTCAAGATGATGCATTCTGGGGCTGTTTATATGCTGTGCACCTGGTACCACCTGATTTGAGTCCATGGTAATGTGCGACTCATAATTAGCAATTTTTTAAGGATTCGGTAATAGCGATTTTATGTACATAGGTTAGCGAATTTTTTTAACGATTCCTTATTTAGCGAGTCGTTAAATGGTGAGTCGGTGTAGCATTTTCGCTAAATAAGGAATCGCTAGTTGATTTCCGTTATTTTTAACGAATCCTTATTTTGCAATTCGGTGTTTCTGCTCCTACATTTTACATCCTTTTTTAGCAATCGCTAACGCTGAAAATCTGCGATTTTCGGCGTTACCGATCGCTAATCGCCCACCTACATCGGGCCACAAGTTCTTCTGATCTGCATGTACTTGGGGCAGAAGAATAAGAAATGTGCTTCAGTTTCAGGTTCAACCTTACATGCAGGACAGCTGGGGGAGGTATTAGTGTGAGAAGTTGGCCTGGCATATGCTGTCCACTAATTATAGTGGGCACCTTGCACCAGTCCAAATCGACTCTTATGGTAGGTAGGTCAAAGACAACCTTATTGAAAGCTATCCTAGTGGTAGCTGTGGAGAGCAGCCTTCAGGCTAAGTCTTGAAGGAATGTAAAGCAGCTTGTTTTACCAGTCTATAATCTCTTGAGTGACCAAATGAAAGAGCACCACACCAGGTATATATTCAAAATATATGTATTTATTACTAAACACACCCCTCTAGTCTCTTTATGAGGCTAGAGTTCAAGTACATAGGTTATAAGATCTTAAATCACAGTAATAGCACAAATACACGTTTGGGCCCTAGGGGCGTACCAAACCATATACCAATAAAGTGGTATGCGAACCACGACTGAACTAGACACTAGGCCTAGAGCCTCTAGAAGTGCTTGGACCACAAGGAACCACCCAAGGTAGTGACACAGGGGACCCACGGGAGACGCGTGCAGTGTATATACACAACCGCGATACGCCGTTAACTTCTATGGAGAAAGTCGGGATCGGGAAAATAGAGGAAAGGGACACTTAGAAGAGGACTAGCACAAAACCCCTTGAGATCTAGGACTTTGAAGAGTCTCTACCCACGGGAGCACCGGAGTACTCGTGTTACCTCACCCAGGGAAGCCGGGTGCATAGGTGCCTTTCGGGGTCGGGTTTCGTCGTCGGTTCTTATGGCGATCTGCTGCAAAGTGCTGCTGGCGACCAGGAGAAAAGTGTCCGGGTGGATCCAAGAGTGGATCGGAGTTCTGAAGAACCTGAAAGCAGAGGGGACAGAGTCTGGGTCACTAGCCAGTGACCAGGGAGGCGATGGACAGATGCCCACCGCTGTCGAGTGCTTCAGGTGCGTTGACGGTCGTCTCGTTTCTGCAGCCACGAGGTCCAGAAGGCGTTGTCGGCGACCAGGAGCAGGATTCGGGCTGGTACACGATGTCTGTCGAGTGCTGCGGTGTCGGCGACCAGATTGGACCCAACAAGCCTTGGCAACGGCAAGTCTCGATGTAGCTGAAGATCGTCGATGGTGCAGACCAGCAAGGTCTGGGGAACTCACCCAGCAAGGGTAAGTGAGGGCAGGCCTGGAGCAACCAGACTGCCAAGTAAAGAAAAGATTGGCCTTCGGTAAGGGCTACTAGCCAACGGGCTAGCGACCGCGAAGGAGCCTCGTGACGCCGCACGTGGAGCTGGCTTACAGGACACTCGTGGAGTGGGGGCCAGTGATCTTCGGTGCAGGTGGTACTGGAGGCTAGGGCTACTCGGAGCCCAAAGCACGACTTCTTGGGAGACCCAGAAGATGGTGCACTTGCAAATGTGCTCGGTGTCCAGGGGTCACGGTCTCAAGTCACCCACGATAGCCACGGGCCTCAGCTTTGCTGGGGACTCAGGGTAGCCTCGGGGAAGTCTGAGAATCCACCTCTGGTGATGCGATGACTTCGGCGTCCGACGGGAGCTTCAGTGATGCGAACCGGACAGATGCTTCTTTGGTGCCTGCCAAGCAGGGGAGTCACTCCTTGACCCCAAGGGAGATTCTTCAGTCCTCTAATCTTGTCGTAGAGCGTCGAAGGTCCAGGATTCCGTGTCAGAGTTTCGTCCAGGTATAATCTAAAGTCCTAAGGACTGGGTTCCTACCTTTATTCCAAAAATAGGGGATGGACTACTCTGTGGCCCCACCTATGGGTGGGTCAGGGCAGAGGGGTGGCTACACCCCTTTCCCTTTGTCCAGTTCGCGCCAAAGCAGGGGCTGCAAGCCCCTGATCCGGTTTGAACTGGGGTATGCACAGGGACACCAAATGTGCCCCCAGTGCAGGACTTCAAAGCACCCGAAAGTGCTCCCGCCCAGCCCCAATACACTTTGTCCTGTCTGGGGAGGTGGTCACACCTCCCTGGGACAGGAAACCTATTGTCCAGGCCTCCCCTGCCGGAGTTTCGTCCAGCAGCAGGAGGCCAGACTCGTGTCTGTGGCAGTAGCATCCATTTTGTGATGCCAGGCTCTGGAAAGAAGTTACCGGACTCGTCAGAGTTAACATGCCTTTCCCTCTAGAAGGGTGGAATGCTACCCCCGCCGCCAGAATTGGCGGGGGGTAGTATTCCAAGATGTTTGACACCAAACACGACATGTTTCGGTGCAGCCATTCCATAGTTAGCATTTTACCGCGAGGATATAATGCGTTTAAGAGTATATGGTCAGGCTGCACTACAAACAGCATCAGAGATGGTCTCCGAACGCTGCAGAGGGGCCCTGCTCATGCAGGGCCCCTCTCACATAGAAACCATGCACTCTGCCTTTAGGATTGATAAGGCCTGCCTTAGGAGTGACTTATAGGTTTATATGTGTGTATGCATTTAGTGATATAGGTAACCTATACCACAGCAAGGGGTGCATGCACCACCTTACCCAGGCTGCAGTAGCAGACCTGTGGTGTCAGTTTGGATGGCCTACCAGGGGTGGCATAATATATGCTGCAGCCCCTGGCAGGCCTCTGAGGTACCTATGCCCTTGGTACATAGTATACCATATACTAGGGACTTACAAGGGCACTCCAGATCCCAATCAGAGATGTGCCTAAGGCACATGGATACCCTTTTAAAGAGGAAACAGCTAGGCTGGGGTTCTGAATAGCAGGGCCCCAGCCAGACTAATGTCGAAAACCAGTGAAGTATCAGCAAAAAGTGGGGGTACCCCTGTGAAGCAGATCCTACTCTCCTACACAACCCCCCAAACGTAGGGACATTAAACTAACCTTGCCCAGTTAAGTCTTCATGTTCTAAGTGGAAATACCTAGAGAGTCCATCTGCATTCGCATGGTTACTCCCAGGCCTATGTTCCACTGTAAAGTCCATCCCCTGTAGGGAAATGGACCACCTAAGCAGTTTGGGGTTTTCACCCTTCATTTGTTTTAGCCATAAGAGGGGCTTATGGTCTGTCTGAACCAGGAAGTGTGTACCAAACAAGTATGGCCTCAACTTCTTCAGAGCCCAGACCACAGCAAAGGCCTCCCTCTCTATGGCTGACCAACGTTTCTCTCTAGGGGTCAGCCTTCTGCTAATAAAAGCTACTGGCTGATCCTGACCTTCTTCATTCAATTGTGACAGTACAGCCCCTACCCCCAATTCAGATGCATCAGTTTGAACAATGAACTTCTTGGAGTAATCAGGACTCTGCAGAATTGGAGCAGTGCACATGGCCTGCTTGAGGTCATCAAATGCCTTTTGACAGCTAACTGTCCACTGAACCTTTTTGGGCATTTTCTTAGAAGTTAAGTCATTCAAGGGTGTCACTATTGATCCATACCCCTTGACAAATCTCCTATAGTACCCAGTCAGGCCTAAGAAGGCTCTCACCTGAGTCTGGGTAGTGGGAGCAGTCCAGTCCATGATGGTCTGGATCTTGCTCTGCAAAGGTTGAACCTGGCCTCCACCCACAAGGTGGCCCAGGTACACAACCTGACTCTGCCCTATCTGGCACTTAGTGGCCTTGATAGTCAGGCCTGCCTTTTGCAGGGCCTGTAAAACATTCCTGAGGTGGACCAGGTGATCCTCCCAGGTGGAGCTAAAGACAGCAATATCATCTAGATAAGCTGCACTATAGGCCTCCAGTCCTGTGAGAACTGTGTTCACCAACCTCTGGAAAGTGGCAGGTGCATTTTTCAGACCAAAGGGCATCACCACAAATTGATAATGCCCACTAGGGGTTGAAAATGCTGTTTTGGGCTTTGCAGCATCAGCTAGTCTGATCTGCCAGTAGCCAGCTGTTATGTCAAATGTGCTGAGATATTTGGCAGAGGCCAAAGTATCTATGTGCTCATCTGCCCTGGGTATTGGATGGGCATCAGTCCTAGTGACTGCATTGAGGCCCCTGTAGTCTACACAAAACCTCATCTCTCTTTCCCACCACTGGTGTGAGGTTTAGGTACTAGGACTACTGGACTAGCCCAAGGGCTATCTGAGGGCTCAATCACTCCCAATTCCAACATCTTCTGGACTTCAGTCCTGATACAGTCCCTGACATGGTCAGGTTGCCTATAAATCTTGTTTTTAATAGGCAGACTGTCCCCAGTGTCCACTTCATGAGTGCACCAGGTGGTCTGACTGGGTGTCAGAGAAAACATATGTCTAAACTGATTGAGGACTTGCCTGCAATCAGTTTGTTGCTGGGTAGTGAGGCTGCCTGCCAAGGCTACACCATCAACTGACCCATCGTCAGGGTTCTGTGAGAGCAGGTCAGGGAGTGGGTCACTCTCTTCCTCCTGCCCTTCATCAGTAGCCATGAGCAAGCCCATGTCTGCCCTGTCCACATATGGCTTAAGTCTGTTGACATGGAGAACCCTGTGGGGACTCCTGGGTGTTCCCAGGTCTACTAAGTAAGTGACCTCACCCTTCTGCTCAACAATAGTGTGGGGTCCACTCCATTTGTCTTGGAGAGCTGCTGGGGCCACTGGCTCCAACACCCACACCTTCTGTCCTGGCTGGTAAACAGTTAGGACAGCTCTTTGGTCATGCCAGGCCTTTTGAAGTTCCTGGCTAGCCTCAAGGTTTTTGGTTGCCTTTTTCATGTACTCAGCCATCCTGGAGCGGAGACCAAGTACATAGTCCACTATATCTTGCTTTGGGGGCTTGAGAGGTAACTCCCATCCTTCCTTCACCAAGCACAGTGGACCCCTCACAGGGTGGCCAAACAGAAGTTCAAAAGGGCTGTAACCAACCCCCTTCTGAGGCACCTCCCTATATGCGAATAAAAGGCAGGGCAAGAGTATGTCCCATCTACGCCTAAGCTTTTCTGGGAGCCCTTTAATCATGCCCTTCAAGGTTTTGTTGAATCTCTCAACTAAACCATTGCATTGTGGGTGATAGGGTGTGGTGAACTTATAAGTAACTCCACACTCCTTCCACATTGCCTTTAAGTACCCAGACATGAAGTTTGCACCCCTGTCTGATACCACCTCCTTAGGAAAGCCCATTCTTGAGAAAATTCCCAGGAGGGCCCTTGCCACCACAGGTGCTGTAGTGGTCCTAAGGGGTATAGCCTCTGGATACCTGGTGGCATGATCCACTACCACCAGTATAAATCTGTGCCCAGATGCTGTTTGGGGATCCATGGGACCAACAATGTCAATCCCTACCCTCTCAAAGGGCACCCCCACCACAGGTAGTGGTATCAGGGGGCCTTTGTAGTGCCACCTGCTTTGCCACTGGCTTGGCAGGTTACACAGGAGCGACAAAACTCCTTACTGTCTTCAGACATGTGGGGCCAGTGAAAGTGAGGGACAATTCTGTCCCAAGTCTTGTTCTGGCCCAGGTGTCCTGCTAAGGGAATATCATGGGCTAGGGTCAATAGGAAGCCCCTGAACTTCAAAGGTATTACCAACCTCCTGGTAGCACCAGGCTTGGGGTCTCTACTCTCTGAGTACAGGAGTCCATTATCCCAATACACTGTATGGGGACCACTAGCTTTCCCAGCAGCCTCAGCAGCAGCTTGCTGTCTGAGGGGTTCAAGGGAGGGGCAGCTCTGCTGCTCCTGGCTCAGATCTGCCCTAGAAGGTCCCCCTGTCCCCAAGAACTCAACCTGGTCAGGCTCAAGTTCCTCTGGGACAGTTCCTTCTTCAGGGCTGAGATCATCCCCCTCAAGGGACTGATCTTCCTCCTGAGCCAAGGGGAAGGCACTGCCTTAACCCTACTACTCCTCCTCTTGGAAGGCACTTGGTCCATTCTTCCAGAATCCAAGGCCTGTTCAGTTTTAGACAGTTTAGCTTGTGACCTGGTCACAGCAAACACATCTGCAGGGATCCCCAGCATTTCTGCATGGGTCCTGAGCTCCACTTCTGCCCAAGCAGAAGTCTCTAAGTCATTGCCAAGCAAGCATTCGACTGGTAGGTTTGCACTCACCACAACCTTCTTAAGGCCAGTTACCCCTCCCCAGGAGAAGTTAACAACTGCCAGAGTATGGTCTGTTCTGACATTGCTAGCATTGGTCACTTGGTACATTTCACCAAGTATAACTTGCCCAGGTAGCACAAGGTCTTGTGTCACCATTGTGACACTTGCCCCTGTGTCCCTAAATGCCAAAGCCTCTCGTCCATTGATTAAAGGCTGTTGTCTGTACTTGCCCAGATTACTGGGACTCACAGTGGAGGTCACATCCATGCCTCCATCACAGACTAACACAGCCTGAGTCAGCTCCCTGACTAAGTCAGAGCCCAACTCAGTTCCCAGGGTGAACCCTACTAAACCCTTTGCTGGAGCACTTCCACCAACTGTACTAGGGGGAACAGGTGCCTTAGGGGCATTGGTGGATGCTGGACTGGAGTCTTTGGACTTGGTGCAATCACTGGTCCAGTGGGTCTTTTGCTTACAGACCTTGCACCATGGTTTTCTTTGGCCTTTACCCTTGGTAGACTGGGAATCCCCACCAGAAGAAGATTTTTGGGGGCCTGATGAAGACTTTTGATCTTTACCCTTCTCCCCACCCTTGTCAGAGTTCTTAGCATCTTGCTTCTTGGTTTCCCCACCTTGGTTCTGTACCTTCTGTACCTTCTGCTTCACCCTGGTTCTGACCCATTTGTCTGCCTTCTTTCCCAATTCTTGGGGAGAGGTCAGATCAGAGTCAACCAGGTACTGATGCAACAGCTGGTTTTGACAGTTATTAAGAATCTGCTCCCTCATTATCAGATTATACAATCCTGAGAAGTCACACACCTTACTGCCCATCAACCAGCCTTCCAGAGCCTTGGCAGAACAATCCACATAGTCTACCCAGTCTTGAGTCTGTGCTTTTTGGGTGTCTCTGAACTTCAACCTGTACTGTTCAGTGGTTAGGCCAAACCCATCAATAAGAGCACTCTTCAAGACCTTGTAATTGTCAGCATCCTCCTCTCTAACAGTGAGGAGCTTGTCTCTACCTTTGTCAGCAAAGGAGAGCCACAAGATTGCTGCCCACTGCTCCTGAGGGACCTTCTGTACCTTACAGGCCCTCTCTAAAGCAGTTATCCATTTGTGGATATCATCCCCACTCTGGTAGGGAGGGACAATCTTGCTCAGGTTCCTATGGTCATAGGACCTTTCCCTATCTCTAGGGATATGGCTGCCACCATGGGACTCTAGTCCCAACTTTCTTCTCTCTTTAAGGAGATCTAGGGATTCTCTATCTAAAGCCAATTGCTTCTTCCTGATCTCCAGTTGAGTTTCCTCATACTGGACCAGTCTCTTTCTTCTCTCATGAGAGGATTCCCTCCTGTGAGAAGAAACAGAGCTCCCTATTGAGGTGCCAGAGTGGTTAGACTCCTGAGAAGGAGACCTAGACTTTCTGAGCACACTCATAATCCTTCCTGGGGGACAAAGGTGTGGTTCTCTAGATCCTCATCTTCATCTTCCCCAGAAGGGATTGGGTTTTCCAGGTCAGGGTCATTGTCACCCTCCTGGTCAGTTTCAGAGGGGGCTGGGGGTAGTAGTACCCCTGGTCCCTTCCTCATCTGCTGGCCCACCCTCTGCTCCTACCCCTTCAGTCTCTGAAGACTTACTAAGATCATAAGCCACCAACAACTCCTGGAGGTGTTGGGTGGTGGGACTTTGGCCTGTCCTTAATTTCCTCACGTTACACAAAGCTCTCAGTTCCAAGAATGGGAGTGTGTCATACTTGGAGGGGGAAGCTCAATGGCTTCCTGCAGGGCATCTCTAGATCCTGCTTTTAAAGACATTACTAGTGTGGTGTGGTGTATGCACTACCTACTCTAGTGTGGCCTACTAAACTCTCTTGAGTTGTAGAAAGGGTTGTGCTATCCCTTAACACACAACTCTAAGTTCAGTAGAACTTACTGATATTCTAAGCTTAAATTATATGTACCTTAGGTACCTTTAGTGGTTTTCAGTTGATCAATTCAATTGAGATTATCTGGTAAAACAATAGCAAGCTAGAATCCCACACGCTGCACACCAATGTGAGAAGTTGGCCTGGCATATGCTGTCCACTAATTATAGTGGGCACCTTGCACCAGTCCAAATCGACTCTTATGGTAGGTAGGTCAAAGACAACCTTATTGAAAGCTATCCTAGTGGTAGCTGTGGAGAGCAGCCTTCAGGCTAAGTCTTGAAGGAATGTAAAGCAGCTTGTTTTACCAGTCTATAATCTCTTGAGTGACCAAATGAAAGAGCACCACACCAGGTATATATTCAAAATATATGTATTTATTACTAAACACACCCCTCTAGTCTCTTTATGAGGCTAGAGTTCGAAGT
This sequence comes from Calotriton arnoldi, assembly GCA_963921515.1. Taxonomy (NCBI): domain Eukaryota; kingdom Metazoa; phylum Chordata; class Amphibia; order Caudata; family Salamandridae; genus Calotriton; species Calotriton arnoldi. Next base: position 808,362 of record CAWUFW010006795.1, on the reverse strand, counting down.
ACATAGGTTATAAGATCTTAAATCACAGTAATAGCACAAATACACGTTTGGGCCCTAGGGGCGTACCAAACCATATACCAATAAAGTGGTATGCGAACCACGACTGAACTAGACACTAGGCCTAGAGCCTCTAGAAGTGCTTGGACCACAAGGAACCACCCAAGGTAGTGACACAGGGGACCCACGGGAGACGCGTGCAGTGTATATACACAACCGCGATACGCCGTTAACTTCTATGGAGAAAGTCGGGATCGGGAAAATAGAGGAAAGGGACACTTAGAAGAGGACTAGGACAAAACCCCTTGAGATCTAGGACTTTGAAGAGTCTCTACCCACGGGAGCACCGGAGTACTCGTGTTACCTCACCCAGGGAAGCCGGGTGCATAGGTGCCTTTCGGGGTCGGGTTTCGTCATCGGTTCTTATGGCGATCTGCTGCAAAGTGCTGCTGGCGACCAGGAGAAAAGTGTCCGGGTGGATCCAAGAGTGGATCGGAGTTCTGAAGAACCTGAAAGCAGAGGGGACAGAGTCTGGGTCACTAGCCAGTGACCAGGGAGGCGATGGACAGATGCCCACCGCTGTCGAGTGCTTCAGGTGTGTTGACGGTCGTCTCGTTTCTGCAGCCACGAGGTCCAGGAGGCGTTGTCGGCGACCAGGAGCAGGATTCGGGCTGGTACACGATGTCTGTCGAGTGCTGCGGTGTCGGCGACCAGATTGGACCCAACAAGCCTTGGCAACGGCAAGTCTCGATGTAGCTGAAGATCGTCGATGGTGCAGACCAGCAAGGTCTGGGGAACTCACCCAGCAAGGGTAAGTGAGGGCAGGCCTGGAGCAACCAGACTGACAAGTAAAGAAAAGATTGGCCTTCGGTAAGGGCTACTAGCCAACGGGCTAGCGACCGCGAAGGAGCCTCGTGACGCCGCACGTGGAGCTGGCTTACAGGACACTCGTGGAGTGGGGGCCAGTGATCTTCGGTGCAGGTGGTACTGGAGGCTAGGGCTACTCGGAGCCCAAAGCACGACTTCTTGGGAGACCCAAAAGATGGTGCACTTGCAAATGTGCTCGGTGTCCAGGGGTCACGGTCTCAAGTCACCCACGATAGCCACGGGCCTCAGCTTTGCTGGGGACTCAGGGTAGCCTCGGGGAAGTCTGAGAATCCACCTCTGGTGATGCGATGACTTCGGCGTCCGACGGGAGCTTCAGTGATGCGAACCGGACAGATGCTTCTTTGGTGCCTGCCAAGCAGGGGAGTCACTCCTTGACCCCAAGGGAGATTCTTCAGTCCTCTAATCTTGTCGTAGAGCGTCGAAGGTCCAGGATTCCGTGTCAGAGTTTCGTCCAGGTATAATCTAAAGTCCTAAGGACTGGGTTCCTACCTTTATTCCAAAAATAGGGGATGGACTACTCTGTGGCCCCACCTATGGGTGGGTCAGGGCAGAGGGGTGGCTACACCCCTTTCCCTTTGTCCAGTTCGCACCAAAGCAGGGGCTGCAAGCCCCTGATCCGGTTTGAACTGGGGTATGCACAGGGACACCAAATGTGCCCCCAGTGCAGGACTTCAAAGCACCCGAAAGTGCTCCCGCCCAGCCCCAATACACTTTGTCCTGTCTGGGGAGGTGGTCACATCTCCCTGGGACAGGAAACCTATTGTCCAGGCCTCCCCTGCCGGAGTTTCGTCCAGCAGCAGGAGGCCAGACTCGTGTCTGTGGCAGTAGCATCCATTTTGTGATGCCAGGCTCTGGAAAGAAGTTACCGGACTCGTCAGAGTTAACATGCCTTTCCCTCTAGAAGGGTGGAATGCTACCCCCGCCGCCAGAATTGGCGGGGGGGTAGTATTCCAAGATGTTTGACACCAAACACGACATGTTTCGGTGCAGCCATTCCATAGTTAGCATTTTACCGCGAGGATATAATGCGTTTAAGAGTATATGGTCAGGCTGCACTACAAACAGCATCAGAGATGGTCTCCGAACGCTGCAGAGGGGCCCTGCTCATGCAGGGGCCCCTCTCACATAGAAACCATGCACTCTGCCTTTAGGATTGATAAGGCCTGCCTTAGGAGTGACTTATAGGTTTATATGTGTGTATGCATTTAGTGATATAGGTAACCTATACCACAGCAAGGGGTGCATGCACCACCTTACCCAGGCTGCAGTAGCAGACCTGTGGTGTCAGTTTGGATGGCCTACCAGGGGTGGCATAATATATGCTGCAGCCCCTGGCAGGCCTCTGAGGTACCTATGCCCTTGGTACATAGTATACCATATACTAGGGACTTACAAGGGCACTCCAGATCCCAATCAGAGATGTGCCTAAGGCACATGGATACCCTTTTAAAGAGGAAACAGCTAGGCTGGGGTTCTGAATAGCAGGGCCCCAGCCAGACTAATGTCGAAAACCAGTGAAGTATCAGCAAAAAGTGGGGGTACCCCTGTGAAGCAGATCCTACTCTCCTACAATTAGCACCACTCCAGCTACTGCAGAAGCAGTCAACTGGTAGAATGCTATACCTAAATTTCAAGTTTACAGATTTCACTAGCGGTGATTCTATACTATTTAAAAATTCTTCTTGGTGCATATTATCTTTAAAACTCAGGAACCTGCCTGTCAACTCCCCTACAGTTCCTTTATTTAACCATGTATCTTGGACATAATTCCAATATCTTTTTTTGAGGATGGGCAAAGTCCTTTTTTGAATGCTATTGGGATCTGTCCAAAGATCACTCATACCCAGTTTTACCAACCAGCCCTTAATGAAGTTGAGACACTGAATGCTCCCTCTAATGTCAAGAAATAGTACATCGAGTAGAGATTTTTTCATGGGCAGTGGTGTGTTGTTTGACCAAATGCGCATCCAAAAAGCAAGGGGCCTGGAAGCAATCGCATGAGCGACGTTCTTCAGTCCCAAGTCCAGACGCATCGGTGTCAAGGGGGCATTCTGGGGAAGCTACTGGGCTGATCTCATAAATAGAGTTTCATTTTTTTCTATGGGATCTACATTAGTATGGCCCCATAGCTCTGCCCCAAAGAATGCAGCTCCGATGCCCTGAGCCTGGTACACTTGGATCACTGTAGCCAGTGGTCTGTATATTGACTTCCTAAGCTTTTTTACAAGGGCAATAGCAACGTTTTGTAATGAGAGCTGGCTTTTTACAATTTGTGGGGACCATGATTGCGTGCTGGTCAGCCTTACCCCCAGTAGTCAAATTGCTTCACCTCCTCAAGTAGAGTGGAGCCCAGCCGTATGCTCCCCCTGAAAGACTTGTGACGATTAAATGCCATGAACTTGGTTTTCAAAATATTAATCTCTAGTCCAAATTCCTCACAAGCCACACCAAACTGATCTGATAAGTTTTGGAGCCCCGTTGGAGTTCCGAAAATGAGCAGGGTGTCGTCTGCAAAACACAGTGCGGGCACTGCTTGCCCTGCAAGCTTGGGGGGGGGTCACCCCCACAGTCTGTTAAAGATTCAATCAGACCGTTGATGTAAACGGTGAAGAGAGTGGACACAAGGACACACCCTTGACGCATTCCTCTGTTCACCTTAACTCGTCGGTCAACCCACCCTCGCATCCCCACCTGACTTGGGCATAATTGTACTTATGGAGTCTAATAATGATCTGCAATAGATTTCTCGAGATCCCCATTTTAGATAAGACTACCTAGAGTTTTTCACGGGGGACTAAGTCGAATGCGGCAAAGAGGTCTACGAACACAACGTATAAATGATCCTTTTTGACTGTCACATATTTCTATAGGATCAGTAAGAATCAGAAGAGCTGGTCTATAGTGCTAGTGCTACCTCTAAATCCTGCCTGCAGAGTTGACAGTATATTCTCATCCTTCATCTAATCAAGGAGTCTCTCCAGCAAATGCCGGCAAAATATTTTTGGTGCAATGTCAATGAGGCTAAAGAGCCTATAATTCGCCAGATTGCTTTTATCCACTTTTTTGAATATCGGCACTACCTCTGCACCTAACCAAGAGTCCAGAATTTCTGCCCCTTTTAAGGTAGCATTAAAGGTGTGGTTTAAAATCACACTCCAAACTTTGGGCTCAGAGAGATAAAGGTCCTCCGGTATTTTATCTAGACCTGCTGCCTTGCCCCATTGCAGAGTTGCAATTGCTTCATTGGTTTCTTCTAAGGTGAAAATAAGTTGATCCTATTCGAAATCTAGTGCAGGGTACTCAATGGTAACTCGGTTGGTGTCCTTTGCATACAGTTATCCAAAGTGATCTTCCTAGGTCTGTGGCAGTATGTGGTAGTTTTCCTCTATGATTGAGTTTTTTGACCCTTTAGATATCAAATGCCAGAATTGTTTACTATTTTTGGCTTGCGCCACGGCTAGTAGACCTCTCCAAAACCCTCATGCCAGTTCCTTTTTGCCTCAGTTTGGGTGTTTTTATAAGCTTTCCTTTATGTAGCTACCATAGTTCTTATACCAACTTTAATAGCTCCCATCAGAGTTTGTCGAGCTTGCTTACACGACTAATCAAATCACTCGTTCTTTTTTTTGGCCGTTTTCTTACCACTATTTCCCTTATACATTTTATTTTATATTATGTAGTAAATTCATAAATATGTCCACCAGAGGTTGCTTCTCTAATCCCTGGATACCCATATTGACTAATGAATGGACTACTTTATGGTAAATTTGTGCCAGGGTGTCAGCATTGCTCACAATTATGGGCCACTTAACCCTCCTTCTGTTATTACTAAGAACAGTTGAAGTGGGTAGGATGGACTCTAGGGATGGCTGGTAAGAATTAAACACATCAACTAATTCTAAGGTTAGGGCGTTGAGGTCGCTATTGAACTCTCAGTTACCTAATATGTCGACCAGCTTGGGCCAGAGAAGTACATCGAGCAAAAGATAGTCAATCCTCGTATTGCAATTGGCTCTTTTATATGTTTGGCCAAGCTTTAGATCGGAAGTAGAACGCCCGTTAGCAGCCCTTAAACCAAATGTAAGGTTGAGAGAGGCAATTTAGAATGCTACCTTCACTTTTTTGACTGGCTTTTCCTGGCTCGGGCGTGGGATACCTAATTCGGTTACATTTTTAGTTACCTCAAGGGGCTCAAAGGTTGTGTTTAGGTCCCCAGCAATAACTATATTGTGTGATGCCCCTTCCCTTTCAAGGAGCTCATCAAGAACGAGAATTGTGGGGCAGTCATGGTGTTGGGAGGGAAATCTATAGTAAATGTTGCTGAGGAGCACTGAGTTGTTTTAGGTGATTCCTTTGATGTTCAGGGCCAGTATATTAGTGGAATTTATATAATAATTTTTAATGCGAACCCCCAGGTTAATTTTGATCCAGATAATGAGACCACCGGCTGGGCGTCCCTTATTTGATGGTACAGCTTCAACACTATGATTAGTGAAACCCACTCTAAATATGTTATCAATGGCCCACGTCTCCTGAAAAAGACATATATCATAGCTATCCACAAATTTCCCCCAGTCTTCACAAACGATTTTAGACCTGAAACCTGCTAGATTCCAGGACAAAAGTCTCAGTTTCTTAGTGGGCTCGGGATTTGGTAAGGATTGGCTCTCCTCTAGGGAGGGGGAACAAGTAGATATAGATAGTAGTGTAATCATTGAGGTAAGGGATGGCCTCTCCATTGCACTATTTGTGTTGACCTTAGGTAGCTGTTCTTCCTTTGGTGGAGTATGGGAATGATAATCTTCCTTTGTTGTGTTCATTCTAACACAGTGGGAAGACAGTCCCTGCGCTTGACAAATGTACCTAACTGCAGGATCTGTCTGACCCGTGGGGTTTTATTTGTGGGTATTATCAATTAGTCTCACAAGCTTTGGGTCGGTTGCTAGGTCCTTGCTTGGTAAAGAATATTTAAACTGGATCGACAATCCATTGGGAGTTAAGGTGCGCAGGTCCAGATTAAATAGACCATCCTCTATGTCCCTGCCAGCCAAATCCAATGTAATTTGATCTACTTCCTTATCTATGGAGCAGCGTTTGGCGGTTATTATATCTGACCTTATAATTGAACGGCATTGCCTCACCTGCCTTTGCCAGTGGATAACTTTATTAATCAGGGCTTCACTGGATTCTCCTGAGGCACATGCCAGTTTAGGTATGTTTATCATGAGCACTCTATTTCTGGGCCCTCTGAACGATTCCCGGGGTCTGCCTTGACTTGCCCCCCTCCAGGGCCTGCCAATTTCACCATCAAAACGCAGCCTTTCATGGAGTGGGTTTAGGCCGGACACCCCTATTAGAGCCTTTGCAGAGGGGAGTCCTGTCTCTGGATTTATTTCCCATGTCACCCCACCATGGTGGTGGAGTCTGCCTTGTACCCCCTGGTCTACGTATGGATTATGGAGTAGGGTGGTCTTCTCCATGGCCTCCCCTTGATCGAAAGAAGGGATGATTAGGGTTTGGAAGTGCTGATGGTGGGTGTGGTGAATTTCAGGTTTATTCTGGGGTGCTAAAATCGTGGGTTGTGTAGTAATCCCTGAACTCCTGGATCCCTCATTCATGTCTGTCCGATCTTTGCTCTGCTGGTAGGTACTACCTAATCCCATCCCTTTATTTGTGCCTGGCATACACTGCTAAGCTGGTCTGTAAGGGACCCTACAGTTTTTCTCAGTGAGAGCACCTCTGGAGTTAATTGCTTGACAGTTATTTGAGGTTCGATCAGTTCGCTGTGAAGAGTATTGTTGTCCACTTTTACAGATCTATTCCCCTTCCAACTCCTAGACTCTGCCACGTGGACTACAAGAGTAGGTGCAATCTGACAGCGGTCCTTCATTGCAGGCAGCAAGAGGGTCAACCCGATTTGTACATTCAATATCCAGGGCTACTAGTCCCTCAGCATTGGTGTTGTTATTACCAAATTCAGAAGGTGCTGGTGTGGGAACAAGTTCCAGCTGCTCCCTATTGCTTGCGTCACTGAAGTGTACTGAGCGCAAAGCTGTGCCACTGGAGGCTGGGGGCTTAATTTAAGTATGTTTCATAGAGTTTTTTACAAGAAGATGTCTGACACTTTCTGGCCCACTTTAGATGGCTTATTCTGACCACCAAGTAAGCTTTTGACGTCTTCAATTAACTGTCTATATCATCCACCATGCAATTTGCTGCAGAGCTCGCTGCGGCTGCTTAGCTTGCTTAGGGGCTCCATTTGGACTTCCTTTGGCTTTCTGTTTGCCCATCCTGCAATAATAAGCCAATGTCAACTGGGACTATTGCGAGCAATTAGCGAGGTTGGTGAAAGCAATTCCTTTTATGGGAGCTGTGTCTTTCCTTCCCAGATTTTTGAGTATCACACCTACTATAATATTAAAAAGGAAGGCAAAAGCATCAGTACCTGGATTAATGCTTGGTGGCGAAGTCCTCCATATATTTTCATCAACTTTGGACCTAAAACCAAGGGGGGTGGCCCAACCCAGCCTCCTCTGGGCTCCGACTGGCATGTATGGGCCCGCCCTTGCCCCGGCCCTCACCCTTGCACTGCCCGTGAGCGTGCCATGCAGCAGGACCTCTAGAATGGCTTTATGCCTCTCCGGACGCAAAGAGAGGAGGCCATCAGGAAGCGGAGGAGCCTGGGGGCTGTGGTCCTCTCCCCAGCTTGTTAGGATGGGTTCCTCGCCACGGGACCTCTAGAATGGCTTTATGCACCTCCGGGCGTGAAGAGATGAGGCCAGCAGGAAGCGGAGGAGCCTGGGGGCTCTGGTCCTCTCCCCTGGTCGTTAGAACGGAACATACCTAGTAATATATACACTGAAAATGAGCAGGCATTTCCAAAATAAATCACATATATGAAATATGTTATTACGTGACAAAACACTTACTAGCATCATAACATCATGTGAAATTAAATGGAGATTGAAACCTGTAATCTTAAGTACAACAAAATACATTCAAATAAACAAAAAATCAATTGCCCCCAAAAAATGAGAAAAAATAAATTTATACATGAGTTTTATATGTTTAAAAATATAGCAACAGCTAAATTAAAAGCAAAAATTCACCAGAGATTCCTGTCAAGTCTTCAGGAGGTAGGATCTGCAAGACCTTCTCCTACCAGGGATAAAGTTGTAAGGGGGAGCTGGGTGAACCACCACCAGTCCTCTGGGCCTCCAGGTGATGCTTGGAGGCAAGGGAATGCACGCTCTCCCGGAGGTAATTCCACCTCTTCTATATTTCCTCCTGGGTGTGCAGGTTGTTTGCTAAAGCATTCACTCTGTCAACTATTCTGGCTCACATTTGCCTTTTCTGAGTTATAGTTGTATTTTGTACTTGGGCTCCAAACAATTGTGACTGTACTCTAATAATTTTATCCACCATAACTGACAATTCTCCCTCAGTAAAACGTGAATCTCCCCTCCCTGACATTATTATATAATAAACTTAAATGAAATTATTAATCCATAAAATAACTAAAAAAATGACAAAATAAACAAGAAGCAAACAAAGAACCTGACTTGACTGAAAAAGGGCTCACACAATGTTGTGCTGCAGTGGAATGGCAAAGGATCATGGTCTGAAATGGAGTGTGTTTTATACTGTGGTATGCAGGTGAAAACAATTAGCCAAAACACATCAGGTGTCTGATGCTAGCATCCATCCAAAAACCACAGGAATAGTGCAATGTCAAATGCATCTCATGACGGAATCCCTCTGTCGGCAACTGCCGCTAGGACGCCACCAGCTAAGCTGTGAAATCTAACTAGGATTGGCACAATCCCGCCACCCTGGAGTAATGTTAGGCAGCAGAGCAGTCTGCCGTGTTGACTGTGGTGAGGTACATACGTGACAGAAAACACTCTGTCAATACTGACGGAAGATCAGCCCACACACATCTCAATACAGTGGCTGTGAATCTGTCAGCTCAATGGAGTACTTGTAAATTCCACCACAGAGTCAGAAGGCAGAAATTTTCAGCGGGTCCAGGCACCAAAACTATCTGGCCATTGAGGGACCTTCTCTGTGTGCAAAATTCGAACTTCTCCCTCTCTGATCTTTCCTTCCAAAAGTCAACTGCTTCAATTAGACCTTGTCTAGCAGCTATCCAATGACATGGAGCCCTCTTTGGCACAGCGTGCCACCTTGCCCTACTGAGCATTTTTGACTTCCATTCCAGAAGCTAAGTTTGAAGGTATATCTTCCAACTAGGTTGAACCTGGTTTCTGTATCCGATCCACATTTCATCGCAGTCTGTCTTGCACCTAAGTACCAGACGCGTGCAACCAGATGATCGTGATTGGTGCTTAACACTTTTTGGCACAATTTGTATATTAATTGGTTAAATGTTCATAACTCAGTGTTCTCTTATTGATGTAATTGTATTTATTAAAATCTATTCTATTATTTAAATTGTTTGGAAATTTTCTTGTGTTGTATTTTGACTTTATTACTGTTTACTGGTACTACATAAATACATTACACATTGCCTCTAAGTTAAGAGTGTCTGCTCTGTGCTATAGCTATCAGAGGGTTGAGCTCAGGTTTATTTAGTGACAAGTGGTTCACCCTGACAATGTTGAAGTTGATACTCAACTAATACCCCATTTTATTACTCCTGTCCTGTCACTGCTCTCCAGTGGTGGGCTATACTATCCTTGCTCATCATCCTTATCCTGGCCTTATCCTGGCCTGGCAGTTCGGTCTGGACTGTTCCCATGGGGCACAGGGTCAAGACTGATTTGCATATGGCTGGGTCCAAACTGGGGTGGCGTAGTGGGCAAAAGAACAATGGATTTAACCCAGATCTTTTGACTAGGGGAGAATGTTTGCATTGTCAGCATTCCGTCCATCATTTGTTTGCTGTAACAATCATCCTTATCCAGCTGGCGGTCTGTCATGTTACTCTACTTCACATGGCCATCCCAGTACAGTGTGTAACCATCCTATTGTCTCTATCTATTAAACACTTAACTACATTTCTCCTTAATAAGTGGTCTTCTTTTAATGTCCTGCCATTCCTTCTCTCTAGTAACCATCTCCACATACGCCACCATGGGTTTTGTCTACATTACATCAATTGTCATATGTTCTTGCATATGTTTGTATATGTATATGATTTGTTTGTCCTGTGTCTTTTTTTTAGTTATACCTCTCACTCTTTGCCCCTTCTTGGCTTACATCTGGCAGGACCATTCTGAAAACCCAGAGCTATGGTTTCTTCCCATAGGATATAATTGGATTTATATTTCGGCGTACAGGATATTCGTCACCGTTGTGACGGAGTAACACGTCCTCCAAGATCTAAATTAGACTCTTAGGGCCAGATGTAGGTAAATCTGAAATACCGATTCCTTAATAGCGAATTTTACCGAATCGCTATTAAGAACTCGGTATTTCAGATGTACGTAATAAATCGGTAAAAATTACCGAATCGGTAATATTCGGTAAAATTTTACCGAATCGGTAATAATCGGTAAAATTTTACCGAATCGGTAATAATCCTTTAAAAAATAACGAATCGGAATGAATCGGCAAAATATTTACCGATTCCTTATTACCGATTCAGTAATTAGCGAATCGGTAATTAAAAAAACGGTAATTGTAGAATCAGCCAATCCTGTGCTACCTCATTACACCACAACCAGGAAGTGGCCACACCCATGCACCTGCACTGAACCTGAAGCTGTTTGAGAGGCAGGGAGCACAGCAAACAACCCAGGAGCAACCATACAAAGATTTTGCTGACAAGACAGAGCAAAAATGGACAACCAGGAGAGGGAGAAGGATGCAGCTGAAAGAAAGAGGAAGCACAAATTTAGTGAGAGGGAGCTGGAGGTCCTTATTGAGGATGTCACAAAGGACCACGAAAAACTGTTTGGGAAACAGTCCCTGCACGTGCCTGAATCTCAGAAAAGGCAGATTTGGCTGGTCATACAGGAGAGAATCAATGCCATTGGAGTCGCCCAGCGCTCCATTGAGGACCTAAAGAAACGCTGGTATGACCTGAGGAAGCGTGCGAAGGAGAGGCTGGCAGACAGAAAGCAGCAAGCCAACCTCACAGGTGGAGGGAGAAATACAGCACCTGCACCAACTGCCCTGGATCTCCTGGTCGAGTCCACCCTCCAGCCGGAGAGTGTGAGTGGGATTGGGGATGCAGACAGCTCAGCCAGAGCTGGCAACAAACAAGGTAAGATGCATGCACTGCTTGCTGTGCCCCCACTCCCTAACCCCAATCCCCAATGAGGCATTGTGAATCCCACTCCAGTACATGTTTTACTGATAACCAGCAATGCATTATGGGAGATGTAGTCAGAAGTAACACATGTCAGAGCAGTCAGTCCACTGAACCCAAAGGGATGTGACACACATCAGCAATTAGCAAGCAGAGGACAGTCAGTTTGATTGGCAGGCATGAGATTTATTGTCACGCAAATGCTGCCAGATAAGTGAGCAAATGTACATTCTGTCTTCACAGGCGAGCCAAGGCGCAGGGCTGCTGAGGGGAGCAGACGAAAGGCACCAAGGACAGAGAGGACACAAGAGGAGGAGGTCCTGTCACCTGCAGGGCACACCACCCCACCACCACCACCACCACCATCACCACCATCACCAGCATCACCAGCGCCACCATCAACGCCACCACCACCAAGATCCGGGAGGAATGCAGTGGCCAGCCTCCAGCAAATGGAGTTGTCCGAGGAGGACAGCATAGGGGGCCAACAGTCCACGGTGGCAGAGGATGCCAACGGCGCAGGCTCACAGTCCCCAAAGAGCGCGCCCACATACGTGCCAGACACCGCAGGGCAAGGGCAGCCAGTCCAGCATCACAGGGCGAGGATGAGAGTGTGTTCGCCGGTCTTGAGGGGAACATGCTCAAGGTGCAGCGCCTGCAAGGCAAAGCCATAAGGTCAGTCCAGTGGCAGATGGTACAGATGAATGGGCACATGCTGCGCATAGAGAAGGGCATCTGTTCCATGAACAATACTGTGGCTGAGGGCATGAGGGACATGTGAGGCAGTGAGGCTGCTGTGCAGCAAATTAGATGCGGACCGTCTGGCAAGGCGCAGGGAGAGGCAGAAAATGGACAACTACACCAAGGCGGTGAACCGCCTCTCCACTGCCGCCTCTCTGCTCTGCAGGCGCTCAGTGGCCATGCAGGAGGAGATGGCCCACTGCAGCCGTGATGTGGCAAGGGGGCTGGTCACAGTGACCAGTGCACTGGAAGTGCTACAGACCAACCAGGTAGCCACCACAGGTGATGGGGGGATAGATAAGAGGCTACTAGCCGCAGTAGCATCACGCCACCTATCCCAGAGTCCAGGAGGCACAGCGAACGGCACAGCGCTGCCACAGGACAGACTGGCAGTGAGGACAGTGTGCCCAAGGGACGCAGCAGTGCAGCGCGTGGGCACAGGCAGTAATGCCAGCCATGACATGGTTTACCTAAATGGGTGGTGTAACCCATTTGTGTTTGGGAAACTGCATTTAAATTAGGCCTGGCATGTGACGCCCTTCATGTTGTGGTGGTGTGCTATGCTAATTAAACACCGTCACTCACTTACAGTAACTGGCTGTGTCTCCTTACTTACTCAGAAATAGTTGCGTGTTATCTCTGCCCGTCTGTGTCTCCCATCTGGTGCTGCTGCCACACCTGCTGCACTGTGCTCTGGCTGTGGACAGTCCTCATCCTCGTCCTCAGAGTCTGTTAGTTCCACTGTTGTTCCTTTCTTTGTGGCAAGGTTATGCAGCATGGCACATGTCACTATTATTCTACAGCAGATGATGGGGCGGTACTGATGTGCACCTCCACTTTTGTGGAGGCAGCGGAACCTGCTTTTTAGTAGTCCGAAGGTGCGCTCCACAATGTTGCGCGTGCTTTTATGTGCCACATTGTATCTTCGCTCACTTGGTGTGGATGGGTTGAGGAATGGTGTCAGGATAAATGCCCGCACGGCATATGCGCTGTCACCTAAGTGAGAAAGGAAGTGCCATTAATATGAGTCACCCACACATTCATCCAAGGTATACATCAGGGTGTGTCACATTGATTTACCTAGCAGGTATCCTTCTCCAAATTCTCCCCCAGCCAGACGTGTGTAGATCCCACTGTTCCGGAATATGTAGGAGTCATGGGTACTCCCTGGGAATTTGGCCACAATGTCAGTGATGATGTGGTCCGCATCGCATATCACCTGCACGTTGATGGAATGCGTAGATTTGCAGTTGCGGTATATATACTCTGTAGCTGCAGGTGGGCAGATTGGTATGTGTGTCCGATCAATGCACCCTATTACATGTGGGAACTGTGCCTTTTGGTAAAAATCCAGCTTTGTCTTGTGCAGTTCCGCCTGTGTGCTGGGGAAGCGTATGTAGTGATGCATTCTTTGCATCATGGCATCCAAGAAAGAGTTGAAGAAACGGGACAGGAAACTCTGTGACACACCACCTGCCACAGCTATCACCCCCTGGTAATTTCCGGATGCAAGTAGGTGCAGGCTACAGAGCACCTGAACATGTGTTGGTATTGCGTTCGCCCTTGGTGTCTGATGCTCCAGGAGTGGGTGCAGGTCCCGTATCAGGTCTAGGATGGTTTGGGGGTGTAGCCTGTACCTCTCATGGATTTCAGCCTCAGTCAGTTTGAAGAGTGTAATGCGCAGTCTATACACGCGCTCCTCCCGTCTCCAGATCCTCAGTCCTGCTGCTTGCAAACGTAGCTGCCTTGCAATTACATAGAGGGCCGCCATTGTGTTCACACTGTTGCATTTTGGAGCTGTTTAAATGCAGTGCACCTGATTACCACCTGCTTTGAGTCAGTGGTAATTAGCGACTCCTAAATACCGAATTTTCAAACATTCGGTATTACCGATTTTTGGTACATCGGATTTGCGATTATTTAAGGATTTCTTATTTACCGATTCGGTATTTAGGGGTTTCGGTGTCTGCTAATCGCTAATTAAGGAATCGGTAACTGGTTTCCCTTATTTTTACCGATTCCTTATTTACGATGGCGTTCGGTGTTTCCTACATTGCACATGGCTAAATACCGGTCGGTAACGCTGAAATTCTGCGAATTTCGGCGTTACCGACCGGTATTTAGCCACCTACATCTGGCCCTTAGTCTCATTTGTTGGTTACAGGGGCCTTGTTAATATACTTTGACTATTTTTCTCACTTTATGCTTGCTTGTGACCTTTCCTACGAGGCTCCTTTCACATCTTCTTCTCTTGCTGATCCCTTACTATCTTTTCCTAGGCTCTTTTGGCCTAGTTTCTGACTCGCAGATGGTTCCTGTTTGGATGGTTTTTCAGTGTCATCGAATGAAAACATAATGTTCTCAGGCCAGGATACCTTTTTGCCTGATATCAACTCCATCGGATACCTTTCATCTGGTATTCCCCAGAGTGGCTACCTTTCCATGCTGTCCTTGGCACTGAATGATGGTTCGGAGTAGATAGCTACAGTTTGCAGACTCAGTTGGATGCCTTGCCTGGGATTACAAACTAAAGAGGATATCACTAGGTTCTTTGAAGCTGTGCTAGTTTGATCCTTTGCCTCCTGGTGTCTTCCTCTCCAAGGATATTGCTTGTCTATGGATTCTTCCTATTGAGAGCTGTCTCATCTGTGAATAGCTCTTCCACTAGTTTGATCGGTTTGTGCTTCCTATATGGAATTAGTTAGGGGTGGATGTAACATGCGTACTTTGCTGTAGTGTAATTACTCAAAATTACCGGAAAAGTAAGCAAGGTTACACAAGACTACATCAGCAGCATAACCCAGAATTTGCACTCTTGTTAAAGAGCACTAAATACAAAAACATGAACAGCAGTGCTTGCACTCTGTTACTGTGCTTTTGCAGTATGCACTTTTGCCCCAAATTACTCTACATTATGCAAGTGGGTGTAATTGTGTAATTTTTGGTAACTATGTGTCACAGAATTACTGAAATTACTTCAATTACTCAAGCATAATTAAAACTTTGCTCAGGCCTGGAATGTGTTTGCCATTAGTTACATAGCCTGCAATAAGAGAGAAGGTTGTTGGGTGGGACTGCCTCATAGCTTTGCAGTGACATCAAAATGTATTAATTACTTCTTATGACTCAATACTCAGTTGCTGGGATTAGTAAAAGGGATTTGCCTATTTGATTTATCTCATTGCCTTTACAAAACTCTTTGCACTACAGTTAGGAAAATCCCCATATTTTAATTGTTTAACTGCTATGCCATTGGTTTGCCACACCAAGCCTTCAATTACATTTTTACTTTTTGGGGACTTTCCTTATTGCCCCTGACTAAAATCTAGATTTTGCTTGGTTCACAAAATATCATACATTTTCTCTGGTAGTTTTACACTAGCGTTTGTAGTAATTTTATGATTTTTTTTCTATTTTAAAAAAACTTAAGGTGCACTCCTGGGAAGAGTTAACCAGCCCAATTGTAAGCATACACACAAGTCTAAATATAATTAGATGGTCATTATGAGTTAGAAGTAGGAGTAATTACTGTATGCCAGGATAAATAGCACCTGAATTTACAGACTTGTCCAAAATGAAAGCCACATGTGATGTTTATCACATTTGCTAAATACTGCATTTCTGTGGTCCATGTGTGCTCTTTACTGCATATGCTATTTACCTCATGTGATATTTATCACATGCAAAAAAATAACGCATGTAGTAAATGTAGAAAATTGGGTTACCAGGTGAGAGGCGTGGAAGCCCCACTCTTGCAACATCCACAATTTGTTAGGGTGAACCACACAAGTCACCAAATCAACATCTACTTAGCCCTCTTTTAGCTTGGCGCAAAAGCAGTCGAGCTTAACTTAGAGGCAATGTGTAAAGTATTTATGCAGCACACAAACAGTAATTAAGTGAAAACACAACACAAGAAAAAACTATTTAGGAAAATAAAATGATACCAGAACGACAAAAATCCAATCGAGTAGAACCAGGAATATTCAGTTTTAAAGTTGTAATTAGGTATGATGTCTAAAAGAAAAATGCACCAATCTCGGTCATCTGGTCGTGCTAGACTGAGAGAAAATCACAAGTTCAGGCCAACTGCATTGGAGCCTGGGCCAGATACAGAGACCAGGTTAGTCCCAACGAAAAAATTACCTTCTCAAAATCTGACGTGAAGAGTTCCGTTCGTGATGGAGGACCCTGCAAGGAGTAAGGAGGGCGTTGTTGATAGTTGTCGCTGTAGCATGAAGAGCAGTCTGTGTGGCACTAGTTGTCATCACTGTAGTGCGAAGAGCCGGACGGGTATCGCAGATGGCCATTGCTGGAGTTTAACTTTGGCTGTCACTCAGGCTTTCGTTGCTATAGCATAAAATGCAGATCTTGTGTTGCCGGTGGTCGCTGTATTGTGAACAATTGGGCTCACCAGGGCTTCCTGTTGGCGGTTGGTGCAGACAGCAGAGCCTCAGTGCGAACAGGCCTGTTTGCGGTCCTGAAGAGCCTAAAACAGATGACAGCCAAGGGTCCAGGATCTGGAGAGGCATCTCTTATGGATCAGGAACTCACTCCACCATAGGTCAGCAAGGCTCCTGCAGGTCCAGATGCAGGGCCAGGCAGGTCCTGTGTAACAGGTGAGCTGGTCAGGTGTGTCCCTGTAGATCAGATCACTGAACCTTGGGGTCACTCAGGTTAGCCTGGGATGAAGGTAGCTGGTCCAGTCTTCATTGTCAGACAGCGAGACAGTCCTCAAGCAGCAGGGCAGTTCTCTGGTAGCATCAGGGCAGTCCTCTGGTGGCAGGGCAGTCATTCTGTAATGTTTGCAGGTCCAGAGATGTACTAAAGCGTGGATCTGGAGGTCTAACATTTATAGTTGGTGTCTGGGTTTGAAGTGGGAGGATTCCCTATACCACCTCCACATCTAGTTCTGGAAATGTCTTCCCTTCCCCTTTCATGGCTCCAAGAAATCTAGGGTGACAAAAGGCTGGTATTAGGTTCCTTTTTGTGTGATGGAGACAAACCCTTTGAGGTGAAATTTGGGTAGGGGACAGCTCTGTCCTCACCCAGCTTGGCAGGAGGGCCCATCTTACTCCCACCTAGTTCCCTTCGTGTCACTGTCTGGGAAGAATACACAAACCCCAACAGCAGAGTTATTCACAGTCATATCGCCCAGGATACTGGCAGAAGGCACAAATGGTTAGGACAAGAAAATTTCAACTTTCTAAAAGTGACATTTTCAGATTTTGGACTTAAAATCTGACTTTACATTACAGAGGATTTTAAATTACAATTAATTTGAGTGTAAACATCATATGTCTATCAGGTTGCATCCCAAAGTTATCACTTAATAAATGTAATAGGGAAACCCAGTGTTAGTCAATGGGAGAGATCGGCCTTACAACAGTGGAAAATGACTTTAGGCGTTTGTCACTGCCAGGATATGAAAGAACCTAAGTACACAAGTCCTATTTTTTAAACACCATGCACCTTGCCCTAAGATCATTTAGGGACTACCTTAGGGGTGGCGTATAAGTACTAAAAACAAATGTTTAGGCCTGGAAAAAGTCTTATTTTGCCAGGTCAAAATGGCAGTTTAAAACATGTACAATAGGCCTGAGACATGTTTTAAAAGGCTACTTGAGCTGGTGGCTCAAGGAGTGCTGTAGGCCCGCTGGTAGAATTTAATTTGCAGTCCCCGGTTACATGCAGTACCATCTATTAGGGATTTACAAGTAAATTAAATGTAACAATTTGGGGTAGGCCTATTGTACCATGTTTTAAGGAGTGACCACATGCACTTTAGCACTGGTTAGCAGTCCTAAAAGCCATCAAAGAAATATAAGAATCGTGGTGTGTCCATGCTGGAGAGAAATCACTGATGTTTTGATTCTCTTTTCTCCTAGTTATGAAGGGCGATGCAGGCAATTCCCTTTGTGGATTTTCCTGAGTCTGTAAGGAGCTTCGAGGGACACAGGACTGCCTGAAGTGTGAGTGAGAGCCAAGGTCCCTATCACAGAGGTTCACGTTCTTAGAGGTAAGTATTTTCTCTTTTGCATGATCTGGCTACATTATGCTTCTTCTTCCAGGTTTCTGAAGCCAAGCAGAGGCTTCTAGAAATTCTAGAAATGGAGCAGTACTTATATGCCCACCTCCAAAATTGACGCCAGATCAATGTGATGAACTCGAAATCTTACAAGTTTTCAAGTACATCTATCACAGGTTTGCCACTGTTAACGTAATCATGATGGGCAGTGTGGAGGCCTCAATATATTGTAAACAGGGTATTAAGTATTCATAGTGTTTCCAGGGTTGGTATTAATAAGGTCTATGATTTAAAGGAACGCAAATGGCAACAGGAAGCATAAGCGAAACATTCTGTGGAGGTAGGACCCTCAAAATGGAAGCTGCATGTGTGCACATGGTTCAATGTATGACAAACATCATGTAGATATCTTGATACAGTATTGATTTTGTCTGTTATCTCCTACTACAGGCATATTCTTGATTGTTTTTGGTGGCGTCTTCAGCATGTGACAGCACAGACTGTCATGGTGCCTTATGACCTCCTTCACCAGGATCTCCAGCTCAGGCTCGGTAATCGTGTACTTCTTTTCTCTGCTGAGGTCCATGATGGAAGAATTTGGCAGAGTTCTGCTTGTGACCACTCAGGAATATCAAAGGATGGCAATAAATTATGTTTCTCATGGTTCAAGTTGCTTTGCCCACACAAAATGAATGTATGTCCACTCTTACACAGGAAGTAGTTGTTGGTTTACTTTTGGGGTGTCCAAAAGTCTTTCTGTGTGTTGCTCTGGCTATTTCTGCTCTCTAGCAATTCTTTTTCTCACTCCCAGAATTTCCAATGCCAGAAGATGAACACTTTTCATATGCAATTTATGAATGCAGTATTTACCACATGTGGTAAGTAACACACATTTGGAAATTAACGCATGCAGTAAATACAGATTCCACTGTAAATGGTAAAAGCTCATAATCAGTGTTATTTGACAAACATGTTATTTACTGAGCCCTGGGGAATCACTATTTTCCTAATTTGCAAGTTTGGCAGTTTTTATCACTAAACTCCTAATCAAGGCCTTAGAGTACATTTCCACCAGAAAATTCCCCCCTCCCCCCACACTAACAAAAAGTGTTAGATTAAGAAAGCAAAAGTGAAGGTTGAAGTTTATCATTTATAGAGGTTTTTGATTTGGAGGATAGCTAGCTGTTTTTTTTAAAGGGGTAGCAGGCCAGCTAAACAGACTATTCATTCCTACATCTGCAGCATTCCAGGCTAGACTTTTCATTGTGCTCTCATAGTTGGACCCACAGATGGAGAATGAGACTCTGGAAGCAGAAATTAAACCTGGAGCTGTGAAAAAGGGGCCGTAATTGACAATAAAGAAGTAGAATTGTACAAACAGCTGGGGGCAATTCATAGCCATCTCTTGAAGTACTTCAGAGGGAAAAAAAACAGCTATGGGGAAATAGCTTTTGTTTTTTGAAAAATTAGTCAATGGGTAGCATTTTGGACGTACAACTTAGGTAAAGGGAGAACTAGAACCCAAATTCACATGTGTATTATATGCATAAAATGAACATTAAGGGGCTGGACAATGTCTTTAAGCTTTTCAGGGACACACCTAGTAGAGGTAACCTGCACATAGGGGAAGAGTGATGATTTTTGGAGGAAGGAGAGATTGATGCCTCTTCCAGAAGAATTCCTCTTAGCCTTGAAGAATTGGTTTATGATTAAAGAAATAAGTTTAGGGGTTACTTGACTCCCGAGCAGGAAGGCGGCTGAGTGGATGCAAACCCAGCAACGTTATCCAAGAGTTTTAAAGAACTATCTAGTATAGGTAGCCAGTTTGGATGAATATAATAATAACTCTTGAAGAAAGCACAAGAATACCAAAGTCTGTAGATTTTGTAGACCTATTTTGCTTACTAGTGTAGAAGCGAAGATTAACTATAAGATGAAATGGCAAAATTATTTGGGATATCATTTTTCCATTACAGCATGGGTTCATCCCTCAGAGGGATGCCTTATCTCACACAAATGTGACCACCAGTATTTCTGACATTAAGGGTTTACAATTAGTAAGGCTAGAATAATCCTGTTGGAAACAGAAAAAGTATGCGAAAGTTTCATGGCCTTTCCTCTGGATCACCGTAGAGAAATTTATCAAAATGCCGAAGCAGAATTTGAGCACTCCATAAATAGCCAGATGCATGATTAGTAAGTATTTGAGTCCATCCCGAACAGTTCATTATTATATGGAGTAATAATGAGGTTACCCTCTGACTGCCAAATTACCATTGATTTTGGGCACTACTTCAATTGTTTAACTGCTTCATAAACTATAATTCCTGTCAAGCTAAATGGGCAAAATAAAATCTGCTTATGCTGATGATACGGCCAAGCACATGAAGGATGTGGGTTTTGCAACTAAGGCCAGAGAATCCTAAACTTGTTGCTGGAATATAAATTTATCTTGAAAAAACAAAGACAAGAGGCGTTTGGCAAAACAGGAACAGTTGGTTTAATTAAACACTGCAGCCAGGAGTACAGCATACATAAACAAGTCTGAGGACTGAATCAAAGTACAATTGATTTGAGTGCCATTATATACATTTATTGGATAAAACAATTTATAGATCCCTTTTAGGAAGAGGAATGTAGGCCTAGTCATTGAGTCATAAATTACTCCCACCTGAGAACAAATGCAGGTGGGTCTCAATATTGCGTAGACGCAATGAGGGCCAGTGGGTAACGTGTCCAGATTTCTGGCATGCGGAGCCTGGGATCACTGAGTGTGCTGTGTCAGCTGTGTCCTGATTGACTAAGTGTTACTAACTTCACATGGCATCTAAATTCATGGTTTTTTAGGAACGCACGCCCCTCCGCCCATGTGTGCTTTATTGGGACTAATCTTCCCGGACCGTTGTGATGTTGCAGTCTATCTGTGGGATTAATCTGTGTTTTCCCTGTTTGCACGTTTGTTCTACTGGTTATGTGTCACCCCACCAGTGATCTTTCAATCAGTTGCCTCAGGCCTAGGTCACAGGGCCTGCCTGACCACAAATGTTTGACTTGGGGTTGATGGAGAGGTCATATCAGGTGATTTCAACAACAGTGATCCGTTTTTATTTTTATGCACACTTGTATCATTGCATACATCGACATCAATATTAACAAAATAATGTTTTTGGCTCAGTATCAGCATCTCCCTTTAATGACAATATGACACAGATCTTTACAAATCAGGAGATGATGGGTAGTGACACTAGAATAGACAGTTCAAGAGGATATCTGTGTTACAATTTTGTTAACATGGAAATGATATTCAAACAGAACTATGAACAACTTTTGAAAAACTCCATTGCTCAAATGCAGAGATGGCTTAGACTCCCAGATGAATTCATGGGTGGTATAAAGATTATGCTGCTTCCCATGTTTTTGTATTTCTTGGAGTTGTTTATGTACCTAGGGAAGACAATAGTGAGCTTTCATTTGTGGCATAAAAAGCCTCAGTGGAAGCTGCTGTACTTTATATAAGGGAGGATTGATACCCTAACTATCAGCTTGACTTCTAGGCCGCTATGGCTAGAATATTTGCAGAATGGATGAAATGAGTGTTACAGGACTTCTGGATGACCCCTATGTTAGTCTAATCTTTCATATTTTCAACATTTCCAGTTTAATATGTTAAAAACTATCCTTATTATGAAAGATTCTTCAGTACTGTTCGGCCTCACCAAATATACATATTAAACTCCACTTTGGGGCAATTTCACTTTCTATGAAGAATTTCAAGATTTAGGTTGAGGCATACATTTCTGTTGGAGTATACAAGGCAAGCTTATAACAATGAGTCATTGCACACATTTATTATTTTAAAGGGAGTAGTTAGAAATCCAAATTGAGGGGTTTGTGGAAATTGAGCAAGGTAAATTACCGCAGGCTATATAGGTTATTCAGTGAAAAATTGGAGATGATCTAGAACAACAAATATGTTCATGGGTGTACAGTGCGCAGACAGTATTAAAGATGGTGATGGGTTAAAGAATAGAGTGAGTTTAAAAATCCAAGTCTTGAAGCTAATTCACAATTTAAATTATACACTAAAGAAATTACAACAATGATGGTGTAAGTCAGATTCACATTGCCTACAGTGTGGGTCAGAGGGTGCAGATTTATCACATATGTTTGCCAAGTTTATGGATCTTTTTGGATTTGCGAAGCAATTTCCCAAAAGCAGGTGGGTATATAACACTTCATGGAAACTGATTATTTAAAGGTTGGATTAGCGCCATTGAGAACACAATCCTGAAAGGAGGTTATAAGAGGCACAGAAAGACTAAAATCTGGAGATTGTTAAAGGAGTGGTTGAGCTGAATTGTTGATAGGGGACTCCAAAAAGATTAGGAGGATGACTCGGCTAGTGATGATGACCTGTGAAGGAGCGAGAGGGCTTGAATTACATTTTATTAAAGGACTGCTCTGCTGAGTAAGATAGTATTGATATTCCTCCTATCGATTACATCTTATGTTATTTATGTGTGAATTGTCATCCTGTTGTATAATATTGATTCAGCTTCTCTAATAAACAGAAGAAAACACACTTTTACCACAGCCCCATCACTTTTGCAGATACATCTTCCTCATCCCACCTGGGATGTAGATTTAATCTTACCCCGAAACCCTTTTTTTTTATTGTGTCCAGTATGAGAATGGACTTCAGAAATGTTTGTGAATAACTAAAAATCTACAAGTCTGTTTCTGTTGTCAACCTTCCATGCCACCTTGTCCTGAAATACTCACTCCCTGCCTGTGGGAGCAAATTTATTCACATACAAAGGTACACCATAGAGATGTTATTTTAAGTGGGTGTAAATACATGCAAATCCAAATGTTTTGAATTATAAACAATAATATGCTTAAATCCGGATTGATATCTTTGGACATTAATCTTGATACTTAGTAATGTGCTGAGTTCAATGGTTTGAATTATTTAGGAAGACAACTACCTATTGTCTTCATAGGGTGGATTGTAATCACAGGTGTACAGGAACCATTTCTGTGCTGAAGGCTGCCTTAATGAACTTAGGGGGTGATTACGATGGCGGACGGACTTCAGTTCATCCGCCGTTGTGTCGGGGAGTGAGACCGCCCGCCATGCATGCGGCAGTCCCGCACACCAAATTAGGATGCGACCACCACAATGGCGGTCGCATCTTGCAATTTAACATTGCGGCGGGTGCTGCTGACTGCAGCACCCGCCGCGATGTCAAAAATGCAGGTTGTGCATGTCACTGCACTACGTGGCAGGCACCACACGGTGCCTGCCACTTAGTGCTGTGAAATGTAGGGGGGTAGCATGGGTACCCCCCCAGTGGACCCACACCTCCCCCCAACACAAGGGGGGCCCACAACGGGCCCCCAAAACCAATCCCCGCCAGCCTTTCCATGGGGGTTTCTCAACCATGGCAGCATTGTAATTTGGCGGACGGTGCCTTCTAGGCACCGCCACCATTTACAACATGCAGGCCAGTCCGCCAGGCAATCAGAACGATTGCCTTTGGCGGAACCGCCACGGTGCCAAAACGATTCCCCCCGCCATTGTAATATGGCGGGGAAAAATTGCTGTCCGATGGCGGACGGCCCGCCACCGCATGGCTGGCGGTGGTGGACCCTCCGCCATCGTAATCACCCCCTTAATCTTTATTAATGGTCTTAATGATTCACATCAAGTCTGGCTATAGGGTTCATGGTGGTACCCTATCACTCAGCTTGTTTTCCATTTCATATGTATGATGATCTGCACAAATGCTATTCTGGCATTTAGAGAGAAATAATTGTGCCAAATCTCTTTTCATGTAGAATACTAAAGGCTTTAGGGCCTTACAACAGTAGAATGTTCCTTCCAAGTGTGCTGGTATTATGTTTAATCATAGATTTGTTTCAAGTTCTTGAACAGGTTCTTGTCCCTAGAGCCTCATTCCAGGATCTTCAGAAACTAACGCAAAACATCTGGGATGCGTGTAAATAGCTTTATGTCATTTACAAAAAACACCAGTAGAATATCTATGACGGCCTGTTCTGGGAACATCCCTGGATACATGTGCAAAACATTGAAGCATTCTTAGAAAAAATATTTAAAAGAAAAGAAGTCAGAACTAGGTATTGACACATTTTTATCATGCCTTTATAGGTTAATGCAATCAGAGGATTTCTGCCTTTGTGAAAGAGGCAGGCGATTTCCAGTTTCACCAGATGCATGTGGTGTAGACAAAAACTCAGTCTAAGCTTTCTTACTACCATTGTTGGATTCCAGATGACCTGTGGAGCAGACTTCTAGGATCAGGAAATTGTCAAAATACAGCTGCAACATCCTGCAATCACCGGTAAGAGGTGCCTGCAATGGTGGCTGTCCAAAATTGGGTTATTATTTTGGGAGGAAACTAGCCCTGGTTAGGTCACAACACAGTTCTACGAGAATTTATGCTCAACACCTGTTGGCAATGGCCCAGCCAGAAAGAAATTCCAGAGAAGAATATATAGATTCAAGCAGTACTAAACAATTTTAAAGTCAAACACAACAATAACATTCCCAAATCAATTTAGAAAACTCATGAGAAATATAATTGGCAAAACAACTCCAAAACTATCAAAATAGAATAAAGAGGACTGTGGGTGTGAATTTTTAAAGGATTACAGTAAAAAGTATCAAGAAAATGTAAAGCACCAATTAGAAGCCACAGTTCATAGTTGACCAGCATTTAGACACACTTTCAGGCCAACTGTTGGAGAGAGGTGGTTGGTAAAACCTAGTTGGTCGTTCAGGTCAAAATTTTTACCTTCTGACAGTAAAGTTTTGCAGGAGCTCCAAGTCCTCCAGAGGGGCAAGGAGGGAAGCTGAAGCTGGAGAGGATCCCTCAGATGCACATAATTGTTTTGAGCTCCAGCTGAAGACAAAACACACCCCTGGCTTACTCCTATTTAAAAGTATAACACCTCAACAACTGTGCAACTTGGCCTAAAACATGCCCTTTTTGAATTCTCATTATACAGTACTCTGATGGTAACACACATATGTCAGGAGAGTTTGTCATCTCTCTTTAAATGTATTTTATTGGTACAATTTAGGCATCTGAATGTCAAGCCTCTACCTGAATAGTCACATTTTCTCAAAGGCCTTGCAAGCATAAGTAGGAATCTAATTAGATATTAATAAAATCTCATTCTCAGAATTTTCAGAGTTTACTTTTGTTTCTATTTCCTAATCAAGGGTTATCCTGCCACATAAGTTCAGTCTAGTACTTTGACCTTAAGCTTATTTTTGTGTAAATGAGGCATGCTCTGTCACCTTAGTCTATGTTCCGTCATGTTCTGAACATGTGAAGATTTTCCTTTAAAAATTGCTTTTGTATTGTAGACAGTAAATATACAATTGAGGGATCTAGAATATAATGGTAAGGTAGAGAGAGAGAGGAAAAGCTATTAAAAAAATAAATACATTACAGCCATTAATGACGGTTTGATGGTGTGCGTACATAACACACTTTTCTTAATATCCTTATTCCTCTGTAGGATCACCAACGTGATCATCTCAGTCACAAGGGAGAACCAGATGTGAATCACAAGGAGTTAGAAAAAACAGAGAAACCCACTAGTGCTTGAAACCAGCACCACTCTTCAATCAAGAAACTACTTGTGGTGTTTCCAAAACTGAGTTTTTATAAAACTGTTTCATAAAATAAAGCTCTGCTGGAAATGTGTATGTAAGAAATTTGTTAGGGACTTATGTAGGGGTTCCTAATGTTTTAAACCACTTACTTTGTTTTGTATTTTGTTTTTATGTAAAGGATTGAAAAGGAATCACCAAGCATTTCAATTTATTTTGATGCTACTTCACAATTACCTAGTCTAGCATCCAATGTTGTAGAGCCTCTGTGTTATTCTAATGCTTCTTGATTGTCAATTGTATTTTTCTATTTGCTCTCATAAAAGTCTGAATTCAGCCCAGACTTTCTTATCATATTGTATTGGATGATAATATGGTCTCAAGGCTTTCTCAGACCTACAGAACAGTGCCTAGATGGTGAATGTGCTGCCAGCCATAACAGGCAAGAAATTGATTAGTTTATTCCTCTGTGCATGTGTGATGCAGAATGTAAAGAGGAATAAGCATTCGACAGAATGCAGCACACATGTAGAGAGGAAGAAACAAGAAGAAATAAAGAGATTTCTCATTGTTACGCCAGCCTCTGGTAGGCACACCATTTTGGTGCAAACCCATATTTTTTTACTTTAGTTAATATGTGTTTCTGTCGAAATACATGGGTGGATGCATTTGAACGTCCATGTTTTACCCATGTAATGCCTCCCCAATGCAAAGTGATTGTCAGGACTCAGAAGTAATATGTGAAATACACCCTTATTTACAATCAGAGACAGGACAAGAAAGTAAAATAATAGCATGCATGACGTACAAAGCCATCCACCACAACAGTCCTCGCTACCTGGCTCAGAAACTGGCTCTATCCGGAAGGAATCGAGATTTTCCTAGTACATGCTCCCTACTGTTGAGACCTCAAAAATTTCACAAAATGAAAACCTAAAAGAGGTCTTTATCTGGAATTGCCCCAAGAATTTGGAACTCTCTTCCCCCAGAGATCAGGACCATCCCTCCATTCGCTCTTTTCAAAAACGAAGTAAAAATGAGACTACTGAATAATCTCCTTCCTATCTGAGGCGTCTCTCCATGCCAATTTGATTTTCATTGCTGGTGTTTTCACTATGTCTCTTTGTATTATCTTTTCATGCTGTATATTCTATATTTTGCTCCTTGTATATTTGATGCTTTTTATTAGGTTGTACAGAGCTCTGACTCCAAACTTTTGGTCATGTTTGCACTTTATAAAATAAATAAAAAAAATAAAAAAATTCCCAGGGACACTGCTGTTTTCTACCTGAGAGAGTGTGTCCATACTCTGCTCTCACTCTCCTGGGCATAAATCTGAATGGGGGAAGCAACAAAAATATGCTCCCATGGTGCTGGCTCCTGCCAGCACCCTAAATGGTGTTGGCTGGGGACACAGAGTATTGGGGCTTGCCCCACGGCACCCAACAAAATCAGGGTTGTGAGTGCCCTGGGTGGGCACAGGGGCACCAACCAAAAATTAACAAAGTGTCTGGATCCCACCACAGTGATTGCTGGGGAGCAGCCCATGGCTGAGATTGCCCTGGTGCTCCCTCTGGTGTGGATGCCATAGGTGGGCACCGGGGTACCCAAAACATTTTTTTTAAAGAAAAAGACAAAAAATTAACAGCAGGGGCGCTCATTTGTTAAACACTGCGCCAGACAAGGAGCGCCCCCACCCCACTCCCCTATAATGCCCTGCCTTTGTTATAATTTTTGGTGCAGGGGCACCACCCAACATTTTTTCTAAATGTTGCTGGGAGCTGGAGGGAGTGCAGCAGCCCCCCAGCAACAATAATACAAAAATAGTAAATCTCCTCAATCATTAAATCCATGAACCCAGTAGAGCTTACTATATTTTTTTTAATCACTCCTAGCTGGACCTCAATGCTCTCAATGCCCCTTGTGTTGATTCTATGGCTGCTTTTTGTAACTTGAAAAACATTAATAAGATTTACTAAGCGTTTAATGACAATCACTTTTATTAAACACTGCACTGTGTGAATTAATGAAATATACATTTGATTATACTTATTGGTGATTTTATGACAAAGACAATATATATGCTTATATATGTTGACATCCTGACCCCTTCATAAAGCTGGTATACCCAATTTTTAGATTTTGATGTTCTGACCCTTTGACAAAGCCAGTAGGTCTGCCTTACTTAAAATGACACCCTTTATATTCAGCTGTGCATGCCTGTGGGGGTTTGGGTACCAGGCCCTGCGCCTAACCCCCCCACCCCATATGACTCATGCACTGTGAGGGGGGGTTGGGAAACAGCAGGGTTGGGTATAGTGCTCGGCCACAGACTAGCCCCTACGGCTGACCCCACTCTGCGCATGGATGAAGTCATGTGTGGCATGGGGTCAGCTGCCTGCTAGGAGCAGCCCAGACCCTGTGCAGTGAGCTGCCCGTGAGGGGTTGACAAAGGGCCTGGCAGCAGTCAAGTAACTATAACTCATGCTCTAAAGTAATTATAACTTGTGCCTCCGCCATGCACTTCTAATTACCTCACATATTAATTCCATTGTGACATGTTCTATGATATCAATGAGAACATCACTAAAACCCCTGAAATTACATCATTGACGACAAAGCTGTGCATGGCAGAGGTGTGAGTTATAGTTACTTTTGAGCATGAGTTATAGTTACTTAATTTGTGTTGTTTCGTTCGTTAAAAAAAACTTTGTTTTAACTGACATTTTCACCTAACTATAACATCCCTTTCATCTTTTTTTCAGTGACTTTCCAAAAGTTTTTGTAATGTAAAGTTAAATATTATTACCATACTTAAATGTAATGTCACTTTAACCTTTTTTTGGGTGAATATATATATCTATATATAGAGAGAGAGAGAGATGTGAGTGTGTGTGTGTTCATACTGTTGCATTTATTTTTCATGTGCATTTGAGATTGTGGGGAAAACAATAATTTTGCAGAGTCTGAGATTCTTTCACATGACTGAATTTGGAAAAGAAGATTAGATAAAACATTATCAGCTTTCTTGCCTCAATATTTCAGTTTCAAAGTCCATGGATTTCAATGTTGGTACCTTGGTTGCCAGAGCAATTAATGAAAAACTAATCTCACCTGCTGGTAGTGGCAGGCTATGCACATCTCAATTTCATGAAGCACGCTCATTTGGTCAGTCTGACTCTGAAACCAGAGAAATTCAGACATTATCCAAAAGAGATCAATATTATTTAAATATAAACACATGCATTTGAATAATGTCCCGGTGTTCGTCAACACAATTTTCGAATATCAATATTGTGATTAACGGTTCTCAAACGCCCAAAGATATTTACATTCTGTCAGTTCTTCAACCCTTATGAACTAACCTTATGTTGCTTTGGAGAGTTCACAGAAGGATGATAATGTTAATGATAATACCACTGATTCGGACGGTGACAGCAGGAGTGAATCTATTACATTTTGGTTTGGTCCAGACCTTGCAAAAAGACAAAAGCGATCCACTTCCCCTATCCCTGAAGACAGGAGTATCCCGGACATAGCTTCATTCGTTCAAGAGGACAATGGTAACTTCCTCTCAACAGGGCACAGGTGAAGTTCAAGTGTCCAGACTTTTAAATATTACTGATGAATTGTCTGTGGATTTCAAAGAAGTTCTACATTATCTTTTAGGTTTCTTCTGATATTGTTCCATTTTATTCATGGATTTTAATTTGTTCCTTCATAACAAGAAAAGAGGCATTTACATAGTGGTGAATTCTATGTATAGACAAAGCTCATGACTCATTGGTTGTTTCCTTTTCCCTCAACCTGTAGTTTCGAGCTGGTCTTTGCTGGGAAGTGCAGTTTTCTGTGGCTATTATAATAAAAGTAGCAAGCTAAGAAAACATAATATTTACTTCAGTGTCTTTAGTAAAATAAGGACTTTCCTTCACTCTTCTAGGTAGGAAAATCTGCATTAAAAGGTGAAATGAGAAGGCAGTCGAGGGGAGGGTAGTGGCCTAGTATTGAGGCATGATAGCAGTTTAATCCCGGGTTTCAGCACTTGACGGCACAATTCTACAAGAATCTTGGCCATTGAGGCAGTTATGAAAGCTAACATTGAACACATTGTAGGAATGAAAGGATGCAGTCAGTGAGGAGTGATTGTGGGAGAAACTAAAACAGCAGATAAGCCAGTATCAAAATCACTTTCAGCGGGCCATGGGGCACGCTGGGGCTACTGGACCCAACCATGGTGGTTGAGGCATTTTATTCCTGATGTCCTGGGGCACCACCTACCGTGGACCCCGGGGTAACTGGCCAAGTGCCCCTTCTGCACTTAACTCTCAATGGTAGCTATGGTATAGCAGGCAAGGCTCCTTCAGGGAGAGTTGTAGATACATATCAGTGAACTCTTAACTTGAAGTGCAAACAGTACGAACAATAAATCAATGTCCTGTCAAATACCTGTTATATGAAAAATGAGGGCCATATTTATCAAAAGGTAATGCAGCGCTCTGCAACAAGTCACCCTGCTGCATTGCGCTGTGTTACAGGGATAGGGCAGGAATGTGGCATATTTATCACAATACAGCGCATTTTTGCTTTTTCCCAGTGCTGACGCACAATGCGCTTCCTAGAGCCATTGCAGTCATTCTTACAACATGTGCTTCCTGCACAAAACAATCCCCTGAGGCATTTTCTTCTTTCTATGTGTGCTGCAGAATGCAGCACTCATAGGAAGAGGAAAAAATGGGGAGAAATAACAATATTTCTCCTCATTATGCCTCCCCCGGGAAGTCATAGCATTTTAGAACCTTCCCAGGTCTAGCAATAATGGTAAGTCTGGTAATGTATCAAAATCCATAAGTTTTGCGTGAGAACACCCAGACACCACCCATGGAACACCTCCTTGGGCCAAAGTAACGCAATGCAGTGATTTGCGCTGCGTTGAGTTACTCTGGATTTATCAAGCCACTCAGGGCCATGCAACTTACATTGCTTGATAAAATTGCATTTCAAGGGTTGCGCCACTTTTGCACCATGCAACATGGTGCAAAAGTGACGCAACCCTTGATAAATATGGCCCTAAGTGCCATATTTATTAAAATGTAATGCAACGCAGTGCAGTCAGTCACCTTGTTTCGCTGTGCTACAGGGAAAGGGGAGGAATGTGCCACTTTTGTCACAATATGGGGCACTCCTGCCTTTTAACTTTATAATCAAGTAACTAAACTTGAACTCAGTGTGCATAATCAGTCAATATATCACAAGCTTTACAAATTTTCATTAAAAATAATGATTCTTCTACAAATATCAATTTTGTTTTATCATACTTGAAATTAGATTACATTTCATGTATTCACATCCATCAGTTCATCTGACTGTGAACAAATTCCGAAATGTACAAACACACAAAATAATGCTATGAAACGAGGAAAAACGAGGAGAAATAAAGATAGTTCTCCTTGTTACGCCTCACATGGGAATGCGTAGCATTTGGGCTCATTCCCAGGTCTACCAATAATAGTAAATCAGGCAATGCGTCAAGATCCATCGGTTTTGCATGGAAATACCCACGCACCACCCATGGAATGCCTCCCTGGGGCAGAGTAATGCAATGCAGCGATTTGCACTGCGTTGTGTTACTCTGGATTTATCAAGTCACTCAGCTCACGCACGGTGACCTTGCGTGGCTTGAGAAATCACATTTCAAGGGTTGCGACTCTTTAGCACCATACAACTGGTTCAAAAGTGACACAACCCTTGACAAATGGGGCCCTAAGTATTTTATTTCTAACCGTACACATGGAAAAGTATATGATATACAGAAGCAACAACACAATCCCCTTTGAGGCAAATCCCTGTTCCTACCCTCCTTTGTGTAACGTGTTTGAGGTTATTCCCCATCTACTGGTGGCTGTATTCAGGGAATGCTCACAATTAGGCTGTACTTAAGAGTTCCCCTTTGACTCTACAGGTTTTAGTCAAAGTGTCTATGGTGCCACAGCACCATTAGCAGTGAGTCCCCAGGGGCCCAACTGACCCAATTCACATCTTAACCGCTCTCACAGCACAGAAGAGTTCAGTGGTACAGTGGATGCTCTCAGCGTGGGCACCTGTGAGTCCAGCTCTGCTCTGAGAAGTTGGGCTGTTCACGGCCCATGTGGCAGCTCCTGCCACGCAGGCTCACTCTCCTGAGGTACGCTGTCAAGGTCTTCTCATTTGTTGGAGCAGCTCTCTAAGACACGGTAAGTTGTCTTTACCAAGCAGGGGGATCCTACCTCCAGCTCCAGATTTGAGTCCAACAAGGGTGCATCATCGATGCGGTGTCCTCATCAGTCCTCAGTAGTAAGTCAGGGCAGTTGCATTGTGGGTCCAACCCACCGAGCAAAACCTCAGTCTCTCCTTTGAGAAGTGAGCCGAATCCATCAGCAACATTGGGACTGGCAGCTCCTGGCATACGGGGTTGCAACGGTACTTGACAGCCCGTGCACAGACTATCTTGGTGCAGGCATTCACGCCAAGATGGTTAAGAGTCTCTGTTCTTCTGCAAATAGTAAGAAAGGGCAGCACTCCAGTGACAGACCAGGCAATTTAATACAAGAGGGAGGTGCATGAGAATCAACTCCAAGGCAGATATGCTTCAAATGCACACCAACCAAATGACTACCTGGACTATAAGATATCTATCTCCATAATACAGCACCTGGAGAGAAAATAAATAAGATATTCCTCACTAGTGGCACCTAGGGTCCCATTGCTGGTTCCTGGGTGTTACAACTAGAATCTGCCCTATAGAGGGCTAGAAAATACGATGAGCTGTGATAAAGAAATGAGAGCAGGACTGCAAAATGGACTGAAGAAATGCTCCTTTTGCAGAAAGACAACCAGAGAAGAATTGTCAGACAATTACCTGAAAGACAACGTCAATCCAACTGATAGGGATCTCGCACTCAAAGAAGTCTTGATGGCACTAAAGGACTCTAGGGTGGCACTTGAGCAAAAAATCGATATGGTTGCAATAAATATCACCCTAATGAGAACT
This sequence comes from Calotriton arnoldi, assembly GCA_963921515.1. Lineage (NCBI taxonomy): Eukaryota > Metazoa > Chordata > Amphibia > Caudata > Salamandridae > Calotriton > Calotriton arnoldi. Next base: position 775,760 of record CAWUFW010006795.1, on the reverse strand, counting down.
GATCTGTAGAATGTTTCAGAGAGAATGGTAATGGTAGAAAAGTCAACAGAAGGGCACTCATCAGATATTGCAAATCTCAAGGATGAAATCACAAAGCTGAAAGTGGACACACAGAAGGCATGATTTACAAAGGAACCTTAAACTTTTGAGTAAGTTTGCACTTAAAAGTAAGTTCATTGCTATTGATATTTACAAACTCAAATGTTAACATCCTACAAAAGTGTAAGTTACATGTCTCAAATCCTTGAGTTTTGCAATTGGCTTTTTCTTGAGTGGGTGGGTGACATGCCTCCTTAGAACCCCCCCTAACCACCCCTAAAAACCTTTCACTCCTCCCAAATCCCATCCTCTTTTGTAGTAAGCCCGCCCCTTTGCTAAGTCACTCCCCTCTGTTCCTCCCCCATTTACTACTAACTGCTGTACTAACATGTGTGGAAACTCAGCAATTGAGTTGGAGAACTCCACACACATTAGTATAGGTAATGAGGAGGCGTAAAACTCCACTATAGTTTGAGAATTCTAATTTGTAGTATTTTTTGAAGCACTACAAAATGTAGTTCGAAGTGCAGTTTGTAAATCGGGTCCAAAAACTGAACTATCGAATGGAAGATGCAGAAGGCAGCTCAAGGAGGAAAAATATTCAGATCATAAGGGTGCCCAAAAAGCAGAAGGATCCTCAACAGAGCAATTAGTTGAAAAAATGGTACAAAACCTCATCAAACCAGAAGGAGTCTCCAAAATGTTTTCAATAGAAAGGATGCATGGGCTGCTGGTCCTCCACCCTGAACATGGCTCATAACCTAGAGCAATCATCACAAAACATACTAATCATCGAGGTAGTGCCATGATAGTAGAGCTGCAAGGACTAAGGTGGCAATACAGTTCGAAAATAAAAATTTTCTGCGTTTTCACCAACTACACTCAAGCAGCACAGGCTATACAATGAGCCTTTGATGCTTCAACACAAGAGCTATGTAAAACAAATATTAATTACATTATGTTATTTCCTGCCAAGCTACATGTCCTCCTGTAAGTGAAGCCATGTTTTTTTTATGCCAGAAGTAGCCTGGAAGTGGCTTGACGAATGGCAGATTGCTTGTGGCAAAAGACAAATCTTGCCTGCACATACCTAACAATGAAAGGATCAACAACAGTGAAAATCAGAAGATCCAGCAACAATGAATCCCCAATTAATGATGACTCCACTGACTGACAAATATATTTTACACAGACACAGGCCTGGTTATACTTGACTAAGTGTGTACAGTTTGGACATGCTTATGGTGAATATTATGACAATACATACAATACTGATAGAATCTGATCACCTAAGAATGCAATGAACAAACTTTTCATCGAGATGCAATAATTCAATCAATCTAGCCTCGAAAGTCCCAGGTACTGTAACTCTCGGAGGTAAAATTACCTGAAATGGATCCAAAGGGATAAAAAAATGGTGAATGGTGATATGAGAAGCAGGGACTCACCAAGCTCATTATTATTCGCTTACTGGACTATCTCTCTATATGGTTTGAGTTATTCAAATGGGTTTGGGAGGGTGACAAAAACCTTGAGCTTTGGGGAAGTGTTTTGTTGTCGAACATGAAGCAATAGGTAAAAGACACACAATTGATGGACGGAATGCAGAACAAATCAAAACATTCACCCCCAGTCAAGAGATCTGGGTTAAATCCATCATTCTTTTGCTCGCCATGCCACCCCAGTTTAGACCTGGCCATTTGCAAATCAGTCTTGAACCTGTGCCTCATGGGCAGCACGAACTGCCAAGCCAGGTCCTCCCTGGACCGGAAACAAGCATCCTAGGACCGGTTTCGGGGTTTCACCCCTCATTAGTCAGGATAGCTTGAATCCAGTGGCAAAGTGAGCCCGGGACCCACGTTGTTTTGGGCATACATGGCTTTTTAATGCTTATAGTGGTTCGGACTATAATTACGGACACTTTTAGAGCTAGGGCTTGAAAAAGTTTCTTTTTACATTTTTTAAGTTTTTAGAAATTTTTTAGAGGTTTTTAAACATTTTAGCTAAAGAGATGTTTTTATAAACTTTGTGCGTACCACTGTCTAGTCATGTTAGTATTACAGTAATAGGTTACATATGTCGTCCATTCGGAAGAGGAGTGGGGGTTATATTCCATATAGGTACCCTATATAGGCGCAGGTAACATCATAACCTTTCACCTACATCCTTCCCTACGTTGCATACATAACGGTTCTTAGGCACTGACCTGTTACCTAGATATGACACTGCACTCAGAAAGCGGGTTTTTCCCTGGTTCGATTCTCATACATTATGCATGAGGCTTCTTGGAAGCACAGCAGGACTAACAGTAGGATTACCATCTCCTGTATAATATCTCTGTGTAAAGTTCAGGCCCAACGTCATCCTTTTGGCCAACACAGTAACACAGCAAGGTAGGACCCCTGGGGAGACCTATGGGTATATATAATACACATCTTGCTTAGGAAGATAGAGGAGACCGTGACTTCCCGGCTGACACACTGACCAGAGACGCTGAGGTTCCTGCATGCAGACGCTCCAACTAGCAGTGGTCTAACATCCCTCGCGGGGTGTCCAACTCTAGACCAGGACGGGGTCCCATATTCTCTAAACTCTCAGGTAATGGGGTGGACAAGATTCTAGAGGGATTCTTGGCATAACACCTACACAGATGCTAGGTACATTTAGGTACATCTAGTTAGGGAGACATTGTAGGAGTACGCACTTTTTATCATGTGTTTTATGTACTTGTATATATTCATGATTTCTGCAAGATGGTAGAACTATACCATCCCTTTACTTTTGTAATATTGCTAATCATATATCTCTGCTACTGTCTAATGGTTGTTGCAGCTCATATATTCTACACTAGAATAGCAACTGTTCAATAAATCCTTATTGACAAATGCCCAGTATGGTTATTCTGTGTATCTCTCTGAGACAAACTAAGTGAACACGAGTGACTGAGCGAAAAGTAGTATATTGTTTCCACGATCCTGAGGGATCAGGGTTGTCATGTTCTGAGGTTGCCAAGAACTATTCTCTCCCCGATAAGAGGAGACTCTAGTGGCACTGTGAGCTAGCTAATACAGACAGGCTAACGTATCCGGTGGGGGTGCACGGAATCAATCCGCCACCGACCCCACAGTTTATGTTATCCAAACGCGCAGATCCTGTATAGGTAATATAGGAACTACACGACAACAGAGCTTGTAGTTAGGATTGCCAGGCAGCTAACCAGAAAATGTGTGTGAGAGATCGAATCACATTAGAAACGATGTCTTAGGAATCAGGCCTACTTCCATAGGTTTAGGATTTGGAGGCATGGGACTTAATATTAATGCCCAAAATAGAGGACATTTGAGATATGAATAGTGTAAAAGACTTAGAAACACTGTGACATGAGTTTGAACGGTTGAACTGTTGAACAGTACACATATACAAAGCTTAGAAATGCCTTTAAACAATATGCACCCCTATTGCAGAAAGAATACAGAGTACATGCAGCTCCCCTCTGAAGGCATGCGATATCCCAAATATATGGAACACTGATCAATAGCACACAAGCAGAATTTACATTTCTAAAGACTAAGGGGCTTATTTACAAGCCCCTTGCGCCACCCGTACGTCACTTTTCCCATGTTAAAAATGATGCAAAAGTGGCGCAAGGGGCTTGTAAATAAGCCCGTAAATGGGAGCAGGACATAGGTGCACTTGATGATGAGGATTGAAGCAAAGCCTATAGACACTCAAGAGAGCCTGCGCTGAAGGCAGAATTTAAACTTGTATAACTCAAGATCCTATATCACATGTACTATACAAGGGCAAAATTAATAAAATATGGGTTGTTGGGGAATGACAGATATCTTAGAGGATGTAATAAAACTATGACCCTGTAGCAAATGGATTCCACTCATTTAGTCACTCTGGACTTTTTGCATACGACTACATGGTTTTCGGATTTTGCTGTGAGTGAGTTTCATTATCTGATGCTAACTCACTGAGAATTCACAGTAATTGGATAGAACGTGCTAAGTGCCAGTGTCTGCCTTTTAAATTAAGGTTGGTGCTATGCAGCTATTAAAGGATACTCTGTGCTGGTTAAATATGAACACAAATGCAAATGCATGTGACCATATGTGTGGGATGCATATGTGAGACTACTGGCTTGCACAGCCTGGTATCTGTGTACAGCTAGCCCGTCGCAGAAGTGACATGTGAAGGATTGGTACTGATCTGGGGTAGGCCTTACAATGTGAGTCGGCATTCATAGTGTATGTCTGAAGTCTTTACCTAATGTCTGTGGTGCTTATACTGTATTATGAACTATAGGCGAAATCTGCACTAACCCATAGGATCAGTAATAAATCAATCTAAGAATAAACATGTAGCCCAAGTGTAGATTTAAAGCCCCTAACATAATACATACACTCTTTATGACACTTTGAGGATTGTCAGATTACAGAGCTTTGTCCTCCCTAGTAGGTCAAGCTAATTACTCTGCTCACCAGCAGGAGATTCAAAGGCCTCCCCACACAATAGGGCAATTAACAATGCTTGACCTAATTCTTGGGGAAGGAAGTGGTGGGGAGTACCTGTATCTGTTACTTAGCTTGTCATACTTCACTTGGGCTGGGACAGCCCAGGCTCACAAAAACAAAGGAGGAGGTCCAGAAGTCTTGAGGCAACACGGGTGGAGCTCACCTTTGAAGGTTTGGTTTGAAGGGATCAGGCAGCTGTGTCAGCTATGGGCGGAGCTGAGGCTATCAGGAAAGCTCTTCCCACGACAAGTTGAGTACTCTATATTAGGTTGTCCTAAAAGGCTGCTCAGGAGGGTTGGGACAAGGATGAACTAATGATGTTGCATCCTGGGACTGACCAAGGGTGCCTGGCATCTAGAACTTTTCATCCCCACTTAAAAACACCTGCAGAAGGGGAAGACAGCGGAGGAGGCACTGTACATGGGAGTGATAGTAGTGAAAGAATGTCCAGCTAGAAGGAAAAGACGCCTGATGACCTGCAAGGATGAACTTTGGGGCTATGACTCCAGCGAATTCACAGGACCATGATGGGTCTCTCATGGGTCACTGGCCCCCTTATGCCTCCTGAGGAACAGTTGGGGGAATGGACATCCTTCGGGACCTTTGAGGGCTTCCCTGAGACTTCTGTGGACTGTCCCTTGACTAAGCTGACACACAGGTGCCCTTTGAGTAGCCAGTAGGCTCTGGGACCTAGTAGGGTGTTATGCTCGCTGGCTGTGAAAGGTTTGAGGAAGAAGCCACTCAAGCAGGATAGAGCACCACGACCCATGGCAGAGGATAGGTCTGGTGCATGGATCAGTAATCCTATGGAAAGTTCCTCTTTGACAGCCAGGCCTGGGTGGCTAGGGATGGCCACCAGGAGTGAAATTAGTCCAAGATTATGAAAATCTGCCCTACGGGCCAGAGGAATAGGCCTGTGAAATCTGACTTTCTGAAGGAAAATTAGAAATGTGGAGCTTTGCTGCTTCTTCCTCAAAATAGCCTCAACAGGGCCAGGGGATGGTGAAGCCTCCCCATTTAATACTTCATCAGAGGAAATGTACATGGTTCCCACTACTACTTTTTTCACCTGGGGGGGGCAGGGACTTCCCATCTCCCTCAGTGTCGGTGAATAAATAAAGAGACCCGGGGAGCCCATTCCCTGACAACAAAGGAATTCCTGGGACAAGCGCATTGCCTGCCCTGCAGGAACATGTCAGAGGGGCAGAGAGTGATGACCTCTCGTCTCCCTGCCCGTGATCCTTGTGGGCAAGGGAAGTCCACTGCTCCTGCCTGAAAGCAGGAGCAGAAGAGAAACGGCTTCTGCCACAAGAGAGCAGAACAACAGTTGCACAGGTTTTCTCTGTGCACACTGGTAGTGGGCAGGCACTGGGGCCTTGGGGCTTCCCTCACAGCCCCTAATAAACACCATGAGCAAGGTGCCTGATTAGGCATGGGCTCCCAGCATCAAAACAGAAGAAAAAAGGTGCAACAGGAGTCTTCCTGGACATAGGAGAATAGTGGCAGGGCTGCTGCTACAATATTCAAGCCACATACAAATGTAGCACCCTATATATAATCTTATGCAAGGGTGTTATACTTTGCATAATATCTTTGTGGTGCCCCAAGGAGAGGGGGACCACCAACAGTTTTCCAACTTTCTAACATGTTTGGGGGAGGGGCTTCAGTAAGTGCATCCTTCCCCTAAGGAATTCTACCAGGGTGTTATATTTGTGCTCCCGGGAGAAGTTTTGCTTCACTTCAAAGTTTCCCTGAGACTGTGCTTTTGACTTTAAGACACATGTATTGAATGCAGTGCTTCATTCACAATGATAACATTTGACAATGCAAGGCCTAACAGTATAATGAATACTAGTGAATGTTTTTACTACTTCCATTGACTTCAATTGTGGGTCATAACATGTACTTTATATTGGTACTGTCCCCATTGACTTTAGTGGAGTTACATTGATGAATTCTAACATGTGTGTGCTTATACTGATATGGTGACACTCTGACAAAGCCAGTAGGCTTGCCTTATTCATTAATAACACCCCCTTATATTGTGATGTTGCATCTAATATAGGTGGAGGATATTGTGATTGTAGGGTACAGGACACACTAGGGTTGTAAAGGATTTGAGGGTGTCAGTAAAGTTATTTCCATTTACCTGACTCTATATATTTGTAATTTAATGCTTAGTATTTAGTAGTCTGTCAAACGAAAAAGCACTTACTGGACAATGACTTATTGAGTGTTATTGTTCAACTTTAGCTAAACCTTCTGATTTGTGATGGGTGCTACTTTCAAGCTTTTCTCCATCCTGTTCATTCAATTATAAAATCAGGACTTCACGTCCTGGTATTGAACTATAATACCAGGACTAGATGAGTTACTCACGCATGCACCTTCAACACACGAGAGCTCCAGAAATCATTAATTGCAAAATGTTTTTATTTAATTAAGGAAGATTGGCTGTATGTGTTATATGTGAGCTAACAGAACTTCATTAACTTTTTATGACCTGCAGTTTAATGTGGAGTGCTTTAGGCTTCAAAGTGGAACTACAAATTCCATTTTTTAGCACCAGTGCAACTTTATAAAACAAAGGCTTGAGCAAACCAGCATCCTTTTTACCAGCCTTGACACATTGGTATGAGTTGGTCTGGATTAAAATGCACAGTATCATTCACACCTGATTCAAAACGTGCAGGTTTCCAACCAGGGCGGAGTGATCACGAGATGCAGTTCATTTAAAACTCAGATGGCCAGAAATAGGAAGGCTTACAATCTCCTCTACATTCTGTCAGGCTAGCAACATGTCACAAATGTCTTGGTTGTGGATAATTAGAAAGTTTCTTTCTCTAGCTCTTGCCAAAGAGGTGCCCGAAGCAGTTTCTGCCCCTCTGGATGAGCTCTGCGGACAGGTATAAGTACATTTATTCTCCTAGCTGTATTTCTAGTTGTAGAAGCATGAATGCTGAACTCTGGCAAATTAATTCAAATATTATTCATTCCTACAAGATAAAAAGCTGTGTTTGAAAGATAACATTATTTTCTCTGTCTTTAAAGTTTTTACCTTGTTTTCTAATGGAATTTGATTTGTTTTCCAACTTTTCCCCAGAATTACGTTTTTTAAAACTTTTTAATAAAGAAGTTTTTGTTTCCACATTTTTGCACATTTAGGGCATGATTTAGTTGCACTGTTCTGGTGGAGTGCAAACTCTGCATACAGATTTACATTCCTATGTGGCCACAGTAAACCAGTACTGTGGAATTGCAAGTTAAATACAATGGAATGAGGGATAACAGTGTGAAACTAGTTTTACTGGCCTTAAAAAAAACATATATTAGACCTAGCATTCTTGGCGTGGTATTCCCCTAAACGTTTTGCCTTCCCACCTTCTGTTTTGCTTATTTAATTTTTGTTGGCTATAGGACTTTGTGCACTTTACCACTGTAGTGCTAAAGTGCTTCTTCTCCCTTTGCCAAACATGTAAAATGGGCCTACATCTAATAGGCACATTTAATTTACTTGTTTGTCCCTAGTAAATGGTACTACATGTACCCTGGGCCTGTAAATTAAATGTCACTAGTGGGCCTTCAGCACTCATTCTACCACCCACTAAAGCAGTGATACTCAAAGTACAGCCCGGGGGCAGCATGCAGCCCACCTGACCTTTAGATGGGGCCCCCTGGTCAACAGCAGCACTGGGCTGCTGTTTACTCGAACCAGCCCTAACATTAAAAAGATGTTAAATAAACACGCAAGAATTTGTTTTCAGATTAGTAGAAGTTATAGAAAGAAAGTAACTAAGGTTTCCTGCACCAATTAACTTGAGAAACACTTTAATTTTTTAACACATCTTGCAACAAACCTATGAAAATATGATAAAGCTTATTCAGAATTCAAAAAGGGTATTTCTTTAAACTCACCTTAGTATATCAGATTATATCAGTGCATTGAGAAGTGTTTTATTTTAAAGTGATATTTTTCAAACATGAATTTAAGAAACATTCATGCACCCTTCCCTCCACACTGACAACAATCGCACTAGTGAACTAAGAGGCAAGTTACTTGTTATCTCACATCTCATTTACATCAAAGCAAAAAACTTGCAGAGATGTCTGTCTCGCATTTAGAGCTGTGACTGGAGTCCCCCAGAGAAGCATAAGACACACTGGTGAAAGCAATGGATTGTGGAAGATAACTGTCTGTTACTCTTACCTCCCAGCCTCTATGAGGCAGAACAATAACCAGATAACTTTTGTTTGTTTTCTTTTTTGGTGAAAGTGGCCTCCGTGGTCGACTTTGATAATACAGGTAGACTAACACAAATTTTTATACACCAGAGTTGCTATGGGCAATGTTGCTTATATTTTACTTATTAAATTGTCATTTTTTTAAATTGATGTTGTAATTAAACTTTGTTGTGGGCTTAACTATAATTTTGCACTTATATCGGGAACAGCACACTGCTTGTCGCATGGAGTTGACCAGAGATTTCTAATTGAACTATGCTGTATCCTAGAAATATTGTGTTAGATTACATCAGTAGGATCATTCCTTCCCTTATAAATAAATCACTTTTTGATATTGACCACATACTGTTAATGATAAGGAATTCGAATACATAAATGATATAATATGATTTCCATGTGCTTCTGTGGCAAATTTTGTTTCTTTCATCAGTTGTTTCATATAAGTCTCTATTGACAACCTATAGGAAAATGCCTCTTTTTGCATGATCACCCCGATTTTTTTGATTGATGCTGCTGGTTTCATTGACTTTGTGCACTGGGACCCTGCTAACCAGACTACAGTGCATGTGCTCTGAGCCCTAAACATGTCAAAATTTACTATACTCCTACTTGGCATATCTAACTTACCTATAAGTCCCAAGAATATGGTACAAAGTGTACGAAAGGCCTGTAAGGTAAATGTCACTAGTGGACTTAAGCACATATTGTGCAACCATTAAATTGACACTGCATAGCATGACAGTAGGTCTACCACCAGTAACCTGGCTTTGCAGGATTAGACTGCAGATTTGACATGTCAAAATAGCCACATTTGACGTGCTTAAACCCTCCTTTTAAATATTAATAAGTCACCCCCAATGCCCAATAAGGCAGGGTACATGATATTTGAAAGTAGAACATATAAACATTTAATGTAAAACAAGTCTTACAGTGGTCCCAAAAGATATTTCTATTGTGGCAAACCTAGCTGTTCCATAGGATATTAAAATTAAATAATGTTATTTCTGCCTAGGAAGCAGCTAAAAAATTTACTTTAACTCTTAGACTTTTTAAAATATTTATTACAAATCCAATTAATTGATAAAGTGAGATTTGCGCTAAATATGTTGCAAAAGGTACTTTTAAAAAGTCATCTTTTCCTGCCTAACCTTCCAGAATTCTAATTGCATTAGCTTCATATGGTCACAAAGGAGCTGAATAGCTCCTCGATGAGGTGTGAACTTGCTCCCAGAGCTGAGACAAGGCACTTGGGTTTGCGGAGGTGTTTTGTTCCTCTGACAGGATGACCATCTTGGCCAAGGAACTTAAGTATTTTCAAAGTGATCTACCTGTCACAGGTAGGTGTAGTAAATACCTGGGCCGGCCAGGTCTTTTGTCCTATTATTCAGCCAGCCACCAAACCTAGTGGGAGAGGAATTGCCCTCAGAACTGATTTGAGTGACTAAGGAGGAGCGGTTGATCATTTTCCTGGCCACACCTCTATGGTGGGCACTGGAGCTCTGAACAGTGGAAGAAAGGTGGCTTTCAGTTTAGAAGTGCAACGTGGAATTGTTTGCTCACAGGCAATGTTCCCTCTAATTTTTTTCATCTTTGGGTGGCAGTGTAAGGTCTCTGTGCGCTGCAGCCACGGCTATGTACGCCCGGAACCAGACCGCGCGTGCGGGAGCAGCGCCAAATATCACTCCAAACCTTTGCTTAAAAAAGTGAAAAAACTGTGCATTTCCACACATACAGCACCACGTTAAGGGTCTGAAGGCATTTTTGCAATTTGGATATGCACACCATGACATGAATTGGTTACACAGGCAAATACACTTCGAGTTTAGAAAGGCACAAGACTCCAACGGTGGTACCATCATAAGATTTTACTGCTGTAGGTGTAATGTTACTTGTTGTATTATATATCTGGATGCAGAGACAGAAAGAAGCAGCAAATCACCAGCCGGGCGGCACACTAGCTAAGCAAAGATTTCAAACTTATATGTTACCTAAAAGAAATGTAGCAAGTCCAAAAGCAAGACGTGTAAAGCATGATCGTGCTTAGACCTGTTGACGTGGCCCGCTCTGTCAGGGGGCACAGGAGCTAAATTATTGGCCACGTCTGAGAATTATTTCCAAGCAGCCCAGGCCGGCCGACTCTAGTCCACTGGGCAAGGGAGAGTGCACTGCTGCATCATGCAGTCAGGAGACAGGTGGGTATTGAGGCATACATTTATCATGGCACAGTTAATCTGGAAACTAACTCTGTGGATCACCTTTATGGCAGACTATAGGATACTTTCTAATTTTCGATATCATGTAGGAGCATTTTCATCACAATTCATGCATCTAGCAAACCCACATTTCTGTTTATGGTAATCAACTCATTCCTGTTTTATGCATTTATCTAAACACAATGTATCAATCACCAGATTTGAGCTCCATCATCGGAAACATAACATTCAAGGGTGAAACTTACTTAACATTCTGTAACAAAAGGAGATTGGAGTGATTCTTATTAAATATGAACAGTATGTACAAGCATGCTCTGCTGCATGCTTCAGCAGGCTCAAACTGACTTTGTACAAACACCTCATCACATCCAGCTACACCCATGATAATCGCCCTCATCTACCTCCCTTCTGGACCATGTGCCACCTTCGGTAGCACCAATGCAGATTTCTTTGCCCCCCCCTGATCCTACGTTCCAGCACCTTCATCCTCTTTGGTGACCTCAACTTCCACCTGGAGGACCACACTGATCCCAGCATGACCAGCCTCCTCAACGACCTCTCCAACTTCAGAATCACCCAGCAAGTGGAAGGTCACACATATGCTGCACAACACCTACTCCACGCCATCTTCACCAGCTTCAGCAAAATCACAGTAGACAAGTCCACACTGATCACCTCGTCCGACCACACCTACCTCAAATTCAGCATGCCCAACCTATACCACCTCAGAAAACCCATCACCAAATCTTCATGAAGGGACTGGAACAATATCTCAGAAGCCTCCTTATCTTCTAAACTCCTACACCACTGGCCTCAACACAGCAACACTCTCCCCAAATCCATCTCCAAAGCCTGGATCAATGATTGTGTAGATACACTGGCTCCTCTCAAAGCCAACAAAACCATGAGAACCAGACTGCAAGCAAACTGGTACACATAAGAGCTCAGGATCACCAAATGCAGCTGAAAGCAACTTCAATGCGGATGGAGACAAAGTCAGATCAACACTGACAAGAGCACCTAAAAATCCACACTCAGACAAATTAGAGCCACAAAATGGTCTGTCTTCACTGACTGCTTCGAAAACAGCACCATGGAAATCTTTGCCATAGTGAAAATCTTCACATATCCGTTAGCAAGTTCCACTAGCGTAGCCCCAACTCAGGACCTCCATACACAGCTGTCCCTATTCTTCAGGAACAATATCACCAGCATTTGCAAGAACTTTGAGCCCCAACTGGATCCTTCCACTTTTGCAGCCCTCCTGCCCATCTCTACTACTACCCAAAGGACCACCCTGACCACCTGACCTACAATCGACACTCAAGAAAACACAACAGCTGTGCAGTTCATACACTCCAGAGCACCCTGGGGCCCCTGATTTCACCACGTCTTTATCAAAGAACTGGATCCCATCAGTGCAGCCCTCACCCCGATCCTGAACAACTCAATCATCACAGCCACCTAGAAACATAACACAGTACTCCCCCTCCTCAAGAAACCCTCAGCAGACTTGAAGATGTTAGCTAACAACCAGCCTATATTTCTGCTACCCTACGCAGCAAAACTCATATCATGGAAAAGATGATAAACAAATGCCTAGCCACCCACCTAATTGACAACCACCTCCTCGACACCGCTTAATCCAGATCCAGGCCCAACCAATGTACAGAGACCACCTTCATCATCCCCATGGATAACATCTGGATGTTCATGGACTGATGTGACACTGCTGCCCTTGTTCTACTGGATCTTTCTGCAGCCTTTGACACCTTCTCCCACCCCATCCTTTTCCAATGACTGCACAAAGCTGGCATCTAAGGTCTTGCACTTCACTGTGTTTGCTTATTCCTGATAGGCCGCACCCAGTCGGTCAGCCTGGCCCCCTTCACCTCAGACGCTGTCAACCCCATCCACAGTAATCCTCACTCAGCCTCACTCTGCTTAACGACTACATGACCAACTCACCAGCATCATCTAATCCCTTTGAATCAACAGCATATCCTTTGTTGATGACACTCCTCTCATATTCTCCTTTAATTTTCTGATAAGAAGACAAACACCCAGACACATTTCTCTGCCTGTATAACTCAAGTCACCAGATGAATGAAAACCCACTCCCTCAAGCTCAACACAGACAAGACAGAAGTAGTAATCTTTGGCAAAGACACCTCGATCTGAGATTCCAACTTCTGTCCTGCTAAACTCGAATCAACACCCTTCCAAGCAGTCCACGCAAAGAACCTCAGAATACCACTCGGCAACCAACTCACCATAACTGACCAAGTGAATACAATATCTGCCTCCTACTTCCTGCTTCCACATACTCAAGATGCTCAAAATGATCTTCAAATAGCTCCCCACCAGCACCAGCAGAACCATTACCCAAGTTCTCATCACCAACAAGCTCAACTACAGCAATGTACTCTATACTGGAATCAACGCTCAACTGACCAGAGGACTCCAGACCATACAAAACTCAGTGGCCAGACTCACTCTCAACCTTCCACCCCGCACACACATCACCACACACCTCAACGAGCTCCACTGGCACCCAATTTCCAAACGGGCACTCTTCAAAATCCTCACGCACACATACAAAGTCTTACACATCATTGGCCCCAGAAACCTCCACAACTGCATAAACCTACCAGACACCTCAGCTCAGCTGGACAAGTACTTGTAAACACTACTCACAAATGCAGAACCAGATTTAGTGGTTGTGCCTTCTCCTACCTCCCTCTTAAAGCCTGGATTACCTCCCTCTGCATGTCAGAGCCTCCTCCTCAGTTTTAGAACTCTGCAATAAACTAAAGATCTGGCTCTTCACCTAGCCCCAACCATGACTCAGCCCATACAGCTCCTGCTTCAGTGCCAGGGCACCCTCCCAGGTGAGCTGTGTGCTATACAAATACACATAACATAACACAGACACTTTCAGAGCCTTTTGATGCCATGACACTGTGAAGCAAATCTGGAAAGCGGCCATGGGAGCTACAGGTTATGTTCCTGCCCCTACCTCCCTCAAGAATTGATCAATTGGTAATTGAGTGCATGGATGGATGTAGGAGTTATAGACATTTTAAGGTTGAGGCCTCTCACAGCAGTAATGACAATCACATAAAATGCTAATAAATACCACTAGTTTTCTAGAGCAGACATTATACATTGGGGCAGCAGTTTGCACCTCTGTTTCAATAATACTCACCATATGCCAAGAATTCCCACCACTTTTCATGATAAGATTAGCCCATTTCAGCTACAATAATGCATCAAAAGGCCACAGTATGCACTGAATACGAACATTGATTCAAGTACATGGTAATTTCTTATTGGGTTCATTTTGATTATAAAGGTGCCCCACAGTGGATTTAAGTGCATCAGAAGAGGTTTCCTGTTCCTCTTTCAATATCTGAAAAATAGTCACGACCCAAATATGCATAACTCATCAGAGGCACATACTCATGCGGCAATGTCATTTTTATTTTCACAGAGTTTTATTAAGCGCAAACTTGACCTGAAGGTATCAGAGCTGAGCACCAGTTGCGTTTCAGACAGACATATTCATTTTTTGTTAGGCACACATTTGTAAAAGTATTCCTGTTAATCACAGCGCCCGTTTTGCGCTGCAATTAACATAAATATTTTCACAAATGTCCACAATCAGCCTGCAGCCTCTCTCTACTGAGAAAAGACATGCTTGGGGATGGAAGGAGCACCAGGAAAATATTCAGGAGACTAGATTGAGTCCGTAAATCTTCTTTATTCAAAAACATGTGTTAAAACCAGCACTCAGCCAACGCGTTTCATTCCTTAAGAGAAGGAACTTCATCAGGGCTGAAACAATCACATAAGGACACAAAGTAAGTAAACTCAAACTCAAAAATACAAACAAACATCACAAAAAACAGTAATATACATTAAAAGTACACAAAAACAACATCATACAATTTACATATATATCACTCTGAAACAACATGGAGATGACACATAACTTAAGTAATACTAAAGTCACATTAGACAAAATCAGGTCACTTTAAACAGCCCACATAACATAGAGTCACATAAAGACAATGGTAATATAAGCACTATACGAAATGAAGCAAAAAGGAGGGGGTGCTCAAGTGGGAAGGAAATAGGAACACGTGATTGATTAAATAAGGAAATGGCCTGTAAAGATAGATAGTTAAGGACAAGGAAATACCCAAAGTGTGAATAAAAAAGGCAGGATCCCCGAGAATATCGGTAAATTCTCACCTTGGGAAATAAAGTTGGATGTTCACAATGAGTCATAATATAATACCGGAATGTTATCTGGGTATTCTGCAAATTCTATCATAAAAGATAAATAGATCAGTGATAGTTATAAAGTTTAAAAGATCCAGATAAAAATTATACCAACAATAACATGATCAGTGTACCAACACTGTATACATGCTTTATAGAAATGCAGATCCTGGATCTAACTGGACCAAGATTAAGAAAGGACCCACTGTCAAAATCACGTTAAATGTGATTAATGGGCATCAAACCACAACAAGTGTGCCCTATTAAGTGAGAGGACACATGAGCACATAATCCCCTGACAATACTATTTTAGAGGACCAATAAATCCGTAATAATCATGAACTTTAAAGGATCCTTTTTTAAAAATAGCATATATATCAACAATAACCTGATCAGAGTACTAACACTGTATGCATGTTTAAATAAAAGGGAGGTCCTAGATGTAACTAAACCAAGAATATGATGGAATACAGGGTCACAAAGGCTGTCAACCCCATCCACAGTAATCCTCACTCAGCCTCACTCTGCTTAATGACTACATGACCAACTCACCAGCATCATCTAATCCCCTTGAATCAACAGCATATCCTTTGTTGATGACACTCATCTCATATTCTCCTTTAATTTTCTGATAAGAAGACAAACACCCAGACAAATTTCTCTGCCTGTATAACTCAAGTCACCAGATGAATGAAAACCCACTGCCTCAAGCTCAACACAGACAAGACAGAAGTAGTAATCTTTGGCAAAGACACCTCGATCTCAGATTCCAACTTCTGTCCTGCTAAACTCGAATCAACACCCTTCCAAGAAGTCCATGCAAAGAACCTCAGAATACCACTCAGCAACCAACTCACCATAACTGACCAAGTGAATACAATATCTGCCTCCTACTTCCTGCTTCCACATACTGAAGATGCTCAAAATGATCTTCAAATAGCTCCCCACCAGCACCAGCAGAACCATCACCCAAGTTCTCATCACCAACAAGCTCAACTACAGCAATGTACTCTATACTGGAATCAACGCTCAACTGACCAGAAGACTCCAGACCATACAAAACTCAGTGGCCAGACTCACTCTCAACCTTCCACCCCGCACACACATCACCACACACCTCAACGAGCTCCACTGGCACCCAATTTCCAAACAAGCACTCTTCAAAATCCTCACGCACACATACAAAGTCTTACACAACCTTGGCCCCAGGTACCTCCACAACTGCATAAACCTACCAGACACCTCAGCTCAGTTGGACAAGTACTTGTAAACACTACTCACATATGCAGAACCAGATTTAGTGGTCGTGCCTTCTCCTACCTCCCTCTTAAAGCCTGGATTACCTCCCTCTGCATGTCAGAGCCTCCTCCTCAGTTCTAGAGCTCTGCAATAAACTAAAGATCTGGCTCTTCACCTAGCCCCAACCATGGCTCAGCCCATACAGCTCCTGCTTCAGTGCCAGGGCACCCTCCCAGGTGAGCTGTGTGCTATACAAATACACATAACATAACACAGACACTTTCAGAGCCTTTTGATGCCATGACACTGTAAAGCAAATCTGGAAAGCGGCCATGGGAGCTACAGGTTATGTTCCTGCCCCTACCTCCCTCAAGAATTGATCAATTAGTAATTGAGTGCATGGATGGATGTAGTAGTTATAGACATTTTAAGGTTGAGGCCTCTCACAGCAGTAATGACAATCACATAAAATGCTAATAAATACCACTAGTTTTGTAGAGCAGACATTATACATTGGGGCAGCAGTTTGCACCTCTGTTTCAATAATACTCACCATATGCCAAGAATTCCCACCACTTTTCATGATAAGATTAGCCCATTTCAGCTACAATAATGCATCAAAAGGCCACAGTATGCACTGAATACGAACATTGATTCAAGTACATGGTAATTTCTTATTGGGTTCATTTTGATTATAAAGGTGCCCCACAGTGGATTTAAGTGCATCAGAAGAGGTTTCCTGTTCCTCTTTCAATATCTGAAAAATAGTCACGACCCAAATATGCATAACTCATCAGAGGCACATACTCATGCGGCAATGTCATTTTTATTTTCACAGAGTTTTATTAAGCGCAAACTTGACCTGAAGGTATCAGAGCTGAGCACCAGTTGCGTTTCAGACAGACATATTCATTTTTTGTTAGGCACACATTTGTAAAAGTATTCCTGTTAATCACAGCGCCCGTTTTGCGCTGCAATTAACATAAATATTTTCACAAATGTCCACAATCAGCCTGCAGCCTCTCTCTACTGAGAAAAGACATGCTTGGGGATGGAAGGAGCACCAGGAAAATATTCAGGAGACTAGATTGAGTCCGTAAATCTTCTTTATTCAAAAACATGTGTTAAAACCAGCACTCAGCCAACGCGTTTCATTCCTTAAGAGAAGGAACTTCATCAGGGCTGAAACAATCACATAAGGACACAAAGTAAGTAAACTCAAACTCAAAAATACAAACAAACATCACAAAAAACAGTAATATACATTAAAAGTACACAAAAACAACATCATACAATTTACATATATATCACTCTGAAACAACATGGAGATGACACATAACTTAAGTAATACTAAAGTCACATTAGACAAAATCAGGTCACTTTAAACAGCCCACATAACATAGAGTCACATAAAGACAATGGTAATATAAGCACTATACGAAATGAAGCAAAAAGGAGGGGGTGCTCAAGTGGGAAGGAAATAGGAACACGTGATTGATTAAATAAGGAAATGGCCTGTAAAGATAGATAGTTAAGGACAAGGAAATACCCAAAGTGTGAATAAAAAAGGCAGGATCCCCGAGAATATCGGTAAATTCTCACCTTGGGAAATAAAGTTGGATGTTCACAATGAGTCATAATATAATACCGGAATGTTATCTGGGTATTCTGCAAATTCTATCATAAAAGATAAATAGATCAGTGATAGTTATAAAGTTTAAAAGATCCAGATAAAAATTATACCAACAATAACATGATCAGTGTACCAACACTGTATACATGCTTTATAGAAATGCAGATCCTGGATCTAACTGGACCAAGATTAAGAAAGGACCCACTGTCAAAATCACGTTAAATGTGATTAATGGGCATCAAACCACAACAAGTGTGCCCTATTAAGTGAGAGGACACATGAGCACATAATCCCCTGACAATACTATTTTAGAGGACCAATAAATCCGTAATAATCATGAACTTTAAAGGATCCTTTTTTAAAAATAGCATATATATCAACAATAACCTGATCAGAGTACTAACACTGTATGCATGTTTAAATAAAAGGGAGGTCCTAGATGTAACTAAACCAAGAATATGATGGAATACAGGGTCACAAAGGCTGTCAACCCCATCCACAGTAATCCTCACTCAGCCTCACTCTGCTTAATGACTACATGACCAACTCACCAGCATCATCTAATCCCCTTGAATCAACAGCATATCCTTTGTTGATGACACTCATCTCATATTCTCCTTTAATTTTCTGATAAGAAGACAAACACCCAGACAAATTTCTCTGCCTGTATAACTCAAGTCACCAGATGAATGAAAACCCACTGCCTCAAGCTCAACACAGACAAGACAGAAGTAGTAATCTTTGGCAAAGACACCTCGATCTCAGATTCCAACTTCTGTCCTGCTAAACTCGAATCAACACCCTTCCAAGAAGTCCATGCAAAGAACCTCAGAATACCACTCAGCAACCAACTCACCATAACTGACCAAGTGAATACAATATCTGCCTCCTACTTCCTGCTTCCACATACTGAAGATGCTCAAAATGATCTTCAAATAGCTCCCCACCAGCACCAGCAGAACCATCACCCAAGTTCTCATCACCAACAAGCTCAACTACAGCAATGTACTCTATACTGGAATCAACGCTCAACTGACCAGAAGACTCCAGACCATACAAAACTCAGTGGCCAGACTCACTCTCAACCTTCCACCCCGCACACACATCACCACACACCTCAACGAGCTCCACTGGCACCCAATTTCCAAACAAGCACTCTTCAAAATCCTCACGCACACATACAAAGTCTTACACAACCTTGGCCCCAGGTACCTCCACAACTGCATAAACCTACCAGACACCTCAGCTCAGTTGGACAAGTACTTGTAAACACTACTCACATATGCAGAACCAGATTTAGTGGTCGTGCCTTCTCCTACCTCCCTCTTAAAGCCTGGATTACCTCCCTCTGCATGTCAGAGCCTCCTCCTCAGTTCTAGAGCTCTGCAATAAACTAAAGATCTGGCTCTTCACCTAGCCCCAACCATGGCTCAGCCCATACAGCTCCTGCTTCAGTGCCAGGGCACCCTCCCAGGTGAGCTGTGTGCTATACAAATACACATAACATAACACAGACACTTTCAGAGCCTTTTGATGCCATGACACTGTAAAGCAAATCTGGAAAGCGGCCATGGGAGCTACAGGTTATGTTCCTGCCCCTACCTCCCTCAAGAATTGATCAATTAGTAATTGAGTGCATGGATGGATGTAGTAGTTATAGACATTTTAAGGTTGAGGCCTCTCACAGCAGTAATGACAATCACATAAAATGCTAATAAATACCACTAGTTTTGTAGAGCAGACATTATACATTGGGGCAGCAGTTTGCACCTCTGTTTCAATAATACTCACCATATGCCAAGAATTCCCACCACTTTTCATGATAAGATTAGCCCATTTCAGCTACAATATGCATCAAAAGAACATCAAAAGGCCACAGTATGCACTGAATACGAACATTGATTCAAGTACATGGTAATTTCTTATTGGGTTCATTTTGATTATAAAGGTGCCCCACAGTGGATTTAAGTGCATCAGAAGAGGTTTCCTGTTCCTCTTTCAATATCTGAAAAATAGTCACGACCCAAATATGCATAACTCATCAGAGGCACATACTCATGCGGCAATGTCATTTTTATTTTCACAGAGGTTTATTTAGCGCAAACTTGACCTGAAGGTATCAGAGCTGAGCACCAGTTGCGTTTCAGACAGACATATTCATTTTTTGTTAGGCACACATTTGTAAAAGTATTCCTGTTAATCACAGCGCCTGTTATGCGCTGCAATTAACATAAATATTTTCACAAATGTCCACAATCAGCATGCAGCCTCTCTCTATTGAGAAAAGACATGCTTGGGGATGGAAGGAGCACCAGGAAAATATTCAGGAGACTAGATTGAGTCCGTAAATCTTCTTTATTCAAAAACATGTGTTAAAACCGGCACTCAGCCAACGCGTTTCATTCCTTAAGAGAAGGAACTTCATCAGGGCTGAAACAATCACATAAGGACACAAAGTAAGTAAACTCAAACTCAAAAATACAAACAAACATCACAAAAAACAGTAATATACATTAAAAGTACACAAAAACAACATCATACAATTTACATATATATTACTCTGAAACAACATGGAGATGACACATAACTTAAGTAATACTAAAGTCACATTAGACAAAATCAGGTCACTTTAAACAGCCCACATAACATAGAGTCACATAAAGACAATGGTAATATAAGCACTATACGAAATGAAGCAAAAAGGAGGGGGGTGCTCAAGTGGGAAGGAAATAGGAACACGTGATTGATTAAATAAGGAATTGGCCTGTAAAGATAGATAGTTAAGGACAAGGAAATACCCAAAGTGTGAATAAAAAAGGCAGGATCCCCGAGAATATCGGTAAATTCTCACCTTGGGAAATAAAGTTGGATGTTCACAATGAGTCATAATATAATACCGGAATGTTATCTGGGTATTCTGCAAATTCTATCATAAAAGATAAATAGATCAGTGATAGTTATAAAGTTTAAAAGATCCAGATAAAAATTATACCAACAATAACATGATCAGTGTACCAACACTGTATACATGCTTTATAGAAATGCAGATCCTGGATCTAACTGGACCAAGATTAAGAAAGGACCCACTGTCAAAATCACGTTAAATGTGATTAATGGGCATCAAACCACAACAAGTGTGCCCTATTAAGTGAGAGGACACATGAGCACATAATCCCCTGACAATACTATTTTAGAGGACCAATAAATCCGTAATAATCATGAACTTTAAAGGATCCTTTTTAAAAAATAGCATATATATCAACAATAACCTGATCAGAGTACTAACACTGTATGCATGTTTAAATAAAAGGGAGGTCCTAGATGTAACTAAACCAAGAATATGATGGAATACAGGGTCACAAAGGCTGTCAACCCCATCCACAGTAATCCTCACTCAGCCTCACTCTGCTTAATGACTACATGACCAACTCACCAGCATCATCTAATCCCCTTGAATCAACAGCATATCCTTTGTTGATGACACTCATCTCATATTCTCCTTTAATTTTCTGATAAGAAGACAAACACCCAGACAAATTTCTCTGCCTGTATAACTCAAGTCACCAGATGAATGAAAACCCACTGCCTCAAGCTCAACACAGACAAGACAGAAGTAGTAATCTTTGGCAAAGACACCTCGATCTCAGATTCCAACTTCTGTCCTGCTAAACTCGAATCAACACCCTTCCAAGAAGTCCATGCAAAGAACCTCAGAATACCACTCAGCAACCAACTCACCATAACTGACCAAGTGAATACAATATCTGCCTCCTACTTCCTGCTTCCACATACTGAAGATGCTCAAAATGATCTTCAAATAGCTCCCCACCAGCACCAGCAGAACCATCACCCAAGTTCTCATCACCAACAAGCTCAACTACAGCAATGTACTCTATACTGGAATCAACGCTCAACTGACCAGAAGACTCCAGACCATACAAAACTCAGTGGCCAGACTCACTCTCAACCTTCCACCCCGCACACACATCACCACACACCTCAACGAGCTCCACTGGCACCCAATTTCCAAACAAGCACTCTTCAAAATCCTCACGCACACATACAAAGTCTTACACAACATTGGCCCCAGGTACCTCCACAACTGCATAAACCTACCAGACACCTCAGCTCAGTTGGACAAGTACTTGTAAACACTACTCACATATGCAGAACCAGATTTAGTGGTCGTGCCTTCTCCTACCTCCCTCTTAAAGCCTGGATTACCTCCCTCTGCATGTCAGAGCCTCCTCCTCAGTTCTAGAGCTCTGCAATAAACTAAAGATCTGGCTCTTCACCTAGCCCCAACCATGGCTCAGCCCATACAGCTCCTGCTTCAGTGCCAGGGCACCCTCCCAGGTGAGCTGTGTGCTATACAAATACACATAACATAACACAGACACTTTCAGAGCCTTTTGATCCCATGACACTGTAAAGCAAATCTGGAAAGCGGCCATGGGAGCTACAGGTTATGTTCCTGCCCCTACCTCCCTCAAGAATTGATCAATTAGAAATTGAGTGCATGGATGGATGTAGTAGTTATAGACATTTTAAGGTTGAGGCCTCTCACAGCAGTAATGACAATCACATAAAATGCTAATAAATACCACTAGTTTTGTAGAGCAGACATTATACATTGGGGCAGCAGTTTGCACCTCTGTTTCAATAATACTCACCATATGCCAAGAATTCCCACCACTTTTCATGATAAGATTAGCCCATTTCAGCTACAATATGCATCAAAAGAACATCAAAAGGCCACAGTATGCACTGAATACGAACATTGATTCAAGTACATGGTAATTTCTTATTGGGTTCATTTTGATTATAAAGGTGCCCCACAGTGGATTTAAGTGCATCAGAAGAGGTTTCCTGTTCCTCTTTCAATATCTGAAAAATAGTCACGACCCAAATATGCATAACTCATCAGAGGCACATACTCATGCGGCAATGTCATTTTTATTTTCACAGAGGTTTATTTAGCGCAAACTTGACCCGAAGGTATCAGAGCTGAGCACCAGTTGCGTTTCAGACAGACATATTCATTTTTTGTTAGGCACACATTTGTAAAAGTATTCCTGTTAATCACAGCGCCTGTTATGCGCTGCAATTAACATAAATATTTTCACAAATGTCCACAATCAGCATGCAGCCTCTCTCTATTGAGAAAAGACATGCTTGGGGATGGAAGGAGCACCAGGAAAATATTCAGGAGACTAGATTGAGTCCGTAAATCTTCTTTATTCAAAAACATGTGTTAAAACCGGCACTCAGCCAACGCGTTTCATTCCTTAAGAGAAGGAACTTCATCAGGGCTGAAACAATCACATAAGGACACAAAGTAAGTAAACTCAAACTCAAAAATACAAACAAACATCACAAAAAACAGTAATATACATTAAAAGTACACAAAAACAACATCATACAATTTACATATATATTACTCTGAAACAACATGGAGATGACACATAACTTAAGTAATACTAAAGTCACATTAGACAAAATCAGGTCACTTTAAACAGCCCACATAACATAGAGTCACATAAAGACAATGGTAATATAAGCACTATACGAAATGAAGCAAAATGTAGGGGGTGCTCAAGTGGGAAGGAAATAGGAACACGTGATTGATTAAATAAGGAATTGGCCTGTAAAGATAGATAGTTAAGGACAAGGAAATACCCAAAGTGTGAATAAAAAGGCAGGATCCCCGAGAATATCGGTAAATTCTCACCTTGGGAAATAAAGTTGGATGTTCACAATGAGTCATAATATAATACCGGAATGTTATCTGGGTATTCTGATCGTATGTGGAGAAAATAAGTCAGATCCCAATGCAAATTCTATCATAAAAGATAAATAGTTCAGTGATAGTTATAAAGTTTAAAAGATCCAGATAAAAATTATACCAACAATAACATGATCAGTGTACCAACACTGTATACATGCTTTATAGAAATGCAGATCCTGGATCTAACTGGACCAAGATTAAGAAAGGACCCACTGTCAAAATCACGTTAAATGTGATTAATGGGCATCAAACCACAACAAGTGTGCCCTATTAAGTGAGAGGACACATGAGCACATAATCCCCTGACAATACTATTTTAGAGGACCAATAAATCCGTAATAATCATGAACTTTAAAGGATCCTTTTTAAAAAATAGCATATATATCAACAATAACCTGATCAGAGTACTAACACTGTATGCATGTTTAAATAAAAGGGAGGTCCTAGATGTAACTAAACCAAGAATATGATGGAATACAGGGTCACAAAGGCTGTCAACCCCATCCACAGTAATCCTCACTCAGCCTCACTCTGCTTAATGACTACATGACCAACTCACCAGCATCATCTAATCCCCTTGAATCAACAGCATATCCTTTGTTGATGACACTCATCTCATATTCTCCTTTAATTTTCTGATAAGAAGACAAACACCCAGACAAATTTCTCTGCCTGTATAACTCAAGTCACCAGATGAATGAAAACCCACTGCCTCAAGCTCAACACAGACAAGACAGAAGTAGTAATCTTTGGCAAAGACACCTCGATCTCAGATTCCAACTTCTGTCCTGCTAAACTCGAATCAACACCCTTCCAAGAAGTCCATGCAAAGAACCTCAGAATACCACTCAGCAACCAACTCACCATAACTGACCAAGTGAATACAATATCTGCCTCCTACTTCCTGCTTCCACATACTGAAGATGCTCAAAATGATCTTCAAATAGCTCCCCACCAGCACCAGCAGAACCATCACCCAAGTTCTCATCACCAACAAGCTCAACTACAGCAATGTACTCTATACTGGAATCAACGCTCAACTGACCAGAAGACTCCAGACCATACAAAACTCAGTGGCCAGACTCACTCTCAACCTTCCACCCCGCACACACATCACCACACACCTCAACGAGCTCCACTGGCACCCAATTTCCAAACAAGCACTCTTCAAAATCCTCACGCACACATACAAAGTCTTACACAACATTGGCCCCAGGTACCTCCACAACTGCATAAACCTACCAGACACCTCAGCTCTGTTGGACAAGTACTTGTAAACACTACTCACATATGCAGAACCAGATTTAGTGGTCGTGCCTTCTCCTACCTCCCTCTTAAAGCCTGGATTACCTCCCTCTGCATGTCAGAGCCTCCTCCTCAGTTCTAGAGCTCTGCAATAAACTAAAGATCTGGCTCTTCACCTAGCCCCAACCATGGCTCAGCCCATACAGCTCCTGCTTCAGTGCCAGGGCACCCTCCCAGGTGAGCTGTGTGCTATACAAATACACATAACATAACACAGACACTTTCAGAGCCTTTTGATCCCATGACACTGTAAAGCAAATCTGGAAAGGGGCCATGGGAGCTACAGGTTATGTTCCTGCCCCTACCTCCCTCAAGAATTGATCAATTAGTAATTGAGTGCATGGATGGATGTAGTAGTTATAGACATTTTAAGGTTGAGGCCTCTCACAGCAGTAATGACAATCACATAAAATGCTAATAAATACCACTAGTTTTGTAGAGCAGACATTATACATTGGGGCAGCAGTTTGCACCTCTGTTTCAATAATACTCACCATATGCCAAGAATTCCCACCACTTTTCATGATAAGATTAGCCCATTTCAGCTACAATATGCATCAAAAGAACATCAAAAGGCCACAGTATGCACTGAATACGAACATTGATTCAAGTACATGGTAATTTCTTATTGGGTTCATTTTGATTATAAAGGTGCCCCACAGTGGATTTAAGTGCATCAGAAGAGGTTTCCTGTTCCTCTTTCAATATCTGAAAAATAGTCACGACCCAAATATGCATAACTCATCAGAGGCACATACTCATGCGGCAATGTCATTTTTATTTTCACAGAGGTTTATTTAGCGCAAACTTGACCTGAAGGTATCAGAGCTGAGCACCAGTTGCGTTTCAGACAGACATATTCATTTTTTGTTAGGCACACATTTGTAAAGTATTCCTGTTAATCACAGCGCCTGTTATGCGCTGCAATTAACATAAATATTTTCACAAATGTCCACAATCAGCATGCAGCCTCTCTCTATTGAGAAAAGACATGCTTGGGGATGGAAGGAGCACCAGGAAAATATTCAGGAGACTAGATTGAGTCCGTAAATCTTCTTTATTCAAAAACATGTGTTAAAACCGGCACTCAGCCAACGCGTTTCATTCCTTAAGAGAAGGAACTTCATCAGGGCTGAAACAATCACATAAGGACACAAAGTAAGTAAACTCAAACTCAAAAATACAAACAAACATCACAAAAAACAGTAATATACATTAAAAGTACACAAAAACAACATCATACAATTTACATATATATTACTCTGAAACAACATGGAGATGACACATAACTTAAGTAATACTAAAGTCACATTAGACAAAATCAGGTCACTTTAAACAGCCCACATAACATAGAGTCACATAAAGACAATGGTAATATAAGCACTATACGAAATGAAGCAAAATGTAGGGGGTGCTCAAGTGGGAAGGAAATAGGAACACGTGATTGATTAAATAAGGAAATGGCCTGTAAAGATAGATAGTTAAGGACAAGGAAATACCCAAAGTGTGAATAAAAAAGGCAGGATCCCCGAGAATATCGGTAAATTCTCACCTTGGGAAATAAAGTTGGATGTTCACAATGAGTCATAATATAATACCGGAATGTTATCTGGGTATTCTGATCGTATGTGGAGAAAATAAGTCAGATCCCAATGCAAATTCTATCATAAAAGATAAATAGTTCAGTGATAGTTATAAAGTTTAAAAGATCCAGATAAAAATTATACCAACAATAACATGATCAGTGTACCAACACTGTATACATGCTTTATAGAAATGCAGATCCTGGATCTAACTGGACCAAGATTAAGAAAGGACCCACTGTCAAAATCACGTTAAATGTGATTAATGGGCATCAAACCACAACAAGTGTGCCCTATTAAGTGAGAGGACACATGAGCACATAATCCCCTGACAATACTATTGTAGAGGACCAATAAATCCGTAATAATCATGAACTTTAAAGGATCCTTTTAAAAAAAATAGCATATATATCAACAATAACCTGATCAGAGTACTAACACTGTATGCATGTTTAAATAAAAGGGAGGTCCTAGATGTAACTAAACCAAGAATATGATGGAATACAGGGTCACAAAGGCGTAAAGGGTAATTATTAAGCATCAAGCCAAAACGGGCGTGCCTTATTATGTGGGAAGACACATGTGCACTTATCCCCCTAACAACGCAAAACACGTAATCTCACCTTAATAAGTATGTGGAAATCACACCGTAAATCCAGGTTTCAAGTTGGAAAGGTAATCCAAGTATAGGAGTCCCAACTGAGGGGAACACAAATCCGATCCCAGCTCACATTCTAATATAAATAATATATTAATTAGCGACAGTAATGAAAATATATACAGATACATAATATGTCAAACCGGGAGAAACACATGGGTTCCTGAGTTTTTGTCCCACGATGAAAAACATAACGGTCCTGTATAAAATTAATGTGGATAAACGGTGCCAAAAGTGTAACAACTGCAGGGTGATCATGTACCACTGAATTATAAAGCATCTTAAAGGGAAAGTGAGAAACCGATAACAATATTGCAGATGGTTTACGCATGGTCATATACACTCTAGCGTATCCGAAAGGGTAATTCGAAAGGGGAGCAGGCGAGTGCAGGCGGCAGACAGTGTCCCTCACTCGCACTGTCCCTACTCCCCCCCACCTCCAACCATGGGAGTCGTCCGCAGCTTATCCTGAGTATTATAGTCACGATATACGGAGTACTTACAAAATTAAGTGTAAGTCTTAAAATACAGGGCGCTTGAGAGTATTAAAAATGTGAGAAAAGACATGCATCAAGTCCAAAAGCACGACGTGTGCTTTACACGTCGTGCTTTCGGACTTGCTGCATTTCTTTTCTTAACAGAGCGCGGCTGCAGGATAATTGTTGGCCTTTGTGAAAGGATTCCTGTTAATTGCAGCACCATCATGCACTGCACTTAACTTAAATATTTTCACAATGGGCCACAATCAGCCCGCAGCCGCGCTCTATTTAGAAAAGAAATGCATCAAGTCCAAAAGCACGACGTGTGCTTTACACGTCGTGTTTTCGGACTTGCTGCATTTCTTTTCTTAATAGAGCGTGGCTGCAGGCTGATTGTGGCCCATTGTGAAAATATTTATGTTAATTGCAGCGCATGACGGTGCTGCAATTAACATAAATATTTTCACAAAGGCCCACAAACAGCCCGCAGCCGGGCTCCATTAAAAATGCAGCAAGAGCAACTTCTTCCGGCAACCAGGAAATTGCCGTTTTTCGCCGCTTGCATTTTAAAAGCGGCAGCGGGAACGTGTGCGTGCTCCACACAGGACATTGCGCGCTCGGGCCACAAAGGTGCGCAGGCGCGCACCTTACAGGGAACACTGCTCACAAGTAAACAGAAACTGCAGAAAAAGTGGGTAGGGTTGTCCCTGGGAACTTTTTCTCTATTGTTTAGGAAGAGGCCAGAAGTCACCCACAAGCCAGTGCGAGGCATAGAAGTGGCACCCATGGATACCTTCTTCAGAACACTACTGGACCTATGCACAGACGAGGGACTACACCTGGTGCTGAGACCTGTGAGGAGAGCCCTAAAGGTTGAACCTGCTTCGACTTGTACCCAGCACAAAGAAGTGGACTCCTAGATCAGTTGACTGATCTCCTGTTAAGCTACAGGTATTCAAAAGCTGCAAGAAGTCCAGTTTCCTTAAAGAGCTCACATGACCAGTTTCAACTGGACCTGCCCTGCTAGTGGCTTCTGTTGAAGTGAATCCTAACCCCCAAGTGTTGTTCCTGAAGTCCTGGAACTCTCGGCTGGTGACAGTGTGTACCTTATTCTAAAAATCTGGACTTAGAAACGTTTTTCCAAATGTCTGTCTGGAGAACCAATCTGTCAGCTGATCAGCTGAGGGTGCATCTCTGGTAAGCCTGACTTCACTGCAGCTCCCACTATGTTCTTCACCGCAGCAGCAAATTCAATTCAGGGCAGCCGACGCCAACCAGCATTAAACAACGTTGAACACTTTTTGTCTAGAGCCTTGAAGCCTTGCCCTGCTGAAGAATCCGACTTCCACAAAAGAGTTTGAAGGTAGAAATCTTCACCAAGTCCCATGCTGAACAGCACCCCATCAAAGTTTTTGGCTTCCTGGGTGGGAACTGTGGACTTTTCCCCGCTTGGAGCTTTTCACATCTTTGTTGACTGCTTCACCACTTCTTGGAAGTTTTCTAAGTGTTAAGGTAACATTCTTAGCAGGACCAATTTGAACTGCACATCCAACTCACACTCCATCGTGGTCAGCTTTAACCTTATGCTTTTTCCGATCAAAAGCTACCAGTTGCGCTTGGCTGACACTTTGTGCTTTTTGGCACAATTTTTATTTAAAAAATCATATCTCCAGTTCCCCTTCTTGCATTTTTGTCATTTTAGTATAATTTTGTTCATTAAAATATTCAATATTTTTATAAATTGGAGTGGGATTTTTTTATTGTGTTGTTTTTGATTTTTGAACTGTTTTGGTACCTCTAAATGCTTTACACATTTTTAAGGTAAGTCTGCCTGCTCTGTCCATAGCTGCCAGGTGTTCAGCTCACTTTTAAATTACTGAAACCTTTACTGGACCTAACAGGAACGACTTATGGTGGACTTTCAGCCACGCCTACTAATAATCCACTTCCTCACACAACCTTTTGGCAGCATTTTATTTTATGCACTTAAAGAATCCTGTGCCAAGTTACCAAGGGGGTGAGCAGGGGTTATCTTGGGTGTGTAATTCCTTTACCCTGGTGAGAGTGGTGGGTTATGCCTGTCTTAGGTGCATACCCTAGCCAATCAGAAACCCCATTTCTAACAGTTTCTATCAACATATTGAGTTAGCTGTGCATTAAAACATTATAGCCATGAAAAATGCCAACTTTGACAACTCACACAGCTGCAGTTGTGTACAGAACACTTTTTTCGATGATATACACTCTGATGACAAGAGTCACATCAACAATTTGTGATGAGCTGTGGACCAGTGGAAGTGTTCTTTCATAACATCAATTTTGGTAACCCTGGCAAAGGAGGTTAATATTGTACACAACAACAATGTTTTGGCAACAATAACATAGCTGAGAGGAGACGCACACAACAAATATGTTTGATGTCACTAGCAGTGATAGGATGGCTCGTGCAAAAGAACAATTTCTATCAATACTAACACAGGGAATGGCTCACACACACAAATTCAACAATTTGTGGTGACATACAGATAGATAGGAGGGAACTTGCACAATCACAGTTATTGAAGAGACAGGCATGGGTGGGAGAATTTTTGGTTACACGTTATTACCATTTTTAGTAATATTTGCACAAGTTGGAGGAGCTGTGCACACCAACAATTTGTGGTTGCCTTCAGGTAGGTGGGGTCGTGCAAAACAAAAAAAAATTGGTGATTGGCACTGGGTGGTTAGATTTATGCATAATAGTTTTGGTGATAATCACACAGCTAGGAAGAGATGTGGACAAAATGTTTTGTTAGCAATGGAAAAAATGCACCTGTTGCCGTAGTAGTCCATTCCACTGAAGGGAACGAATTTTTGTGTAGATGTGCTCATTGTTAAAGGGTAGAATGCCTTCATTCACTGTCATTGGCTGAAGTGGGCTGACCTATTGCTCCCTGATGTATGCTGTAGCGGGCAGATGAAAAATATGAATAACACAACAGACCAATGAAGGAAGTGGGCTGGATGAAAGCTCATATCAGTAAGTATATCATATGTATATATTTTTGATAAAATCAAAAGATAGTTACTAATGTGAGCGGGTGTATGGAGACCAAGAACTTCTTGGTACCATGGATGTTATACACCCCAGCAGCAAACATCTTCAGTAATTTAAGAAGACTGAAAAAACCATTGAATGGTTGAGAAAATGGTTGCCCTCTTTATCTTCCACTGGCCATTTTTGCAAACCACTGTTTCAAGTTCAACGGCCTAAATTGCCTCACGGATCTTATAATATTGCCATGACTAAGAGGAAAATACTGTAAGGAACGTTGCTCATTTCCTTCAAAACCCTTCTCTAGGATTCTTTGGTCATAATTGCGCGGTGCAAGCCTTATCCTGCCCCTACTGTCATGTTTGCGCAATACCTACAGCTATTCTCTCTGCCCTCCAGGCCCTTTGTTACCAATCACCGCTGCTTTCCGTCTATTCTTTGTATTCGCCCTCTTTCTAACTCCATATCTCGTACTTCTTCTGCTCACTGTCTCACAATGTTTTTTTCCTCTAACAGTACCAGACTTACCTTCCCAGTAGAAGACACAGATGGAACATGGGCCAGGGGAGGGGAAGATGGACCGGAGAGGGGCCCGTGTTGAACGCCTCCCAGAGGCGGGAACCCCCCCGACAAGCCTGCAAAAAAGGGGGTGTACCGGATTGGTCACCCCCAAACCAGCGCTAGCCACCCAATTACAGAGGGAGGTGGTAAGCGGCCGGGGAGGTTCTAAAGGGGGTGTAGGTCCCCAATTGGGAGTGGAAGAGGTGTGGCGCAGTGGCCAGGGCGGCTGACTATGAACACCGGGGCTCACGGTTCGATCCCCGGTGCCAGCGGAAGGTTAGCCCAGCACCCTGTGACTCTGAGCAATAGCTCGCTTAATCTTCCCGACGGCCCCCAGCACCTTGACACCCTTAGGGGTAATTGTTCGTGCTTTACAAATATCTGTATATATATATAATTGGGCACTTGATCCCCCCAACCTGAAGCAAGGGAAGCCTGGAACCGCAAGCAAAGAGGCCTTGCCTAAAGGGGCACATCGACCAAAGATAATGCTGTCATAGAAAAAAAAAACAAGTTTGAGAGGACAATGCACAAGGTAAAAATGACATGGATGTTTATGAATGACCAACCAAAAAAGTTGCGATATGTACAAACCATGTTTAATAAACTGCGGCCTTTCTTTGCACCATATCATGTCGTCACTGGAGTGATTGATGGGGAAAGGGATGCAGTTTGGGGCAGGGCTTTAAGAAGGAGGGGGGACTCGCCCCTGGGAGGGGTTAGAGTTTGTTCTGTCTCCTTCAGGATAAATATCAGCAGTGCCCACATCTTCAGACTTTAGGCCAGAGGAGGGCAACACATTATGCATCCCATCAAGGCTGCTGTAATCAAGGATGCAGTTGATATCCACCTACACCTCTATGGGTTTTAACATAATAGTAGTGCCCAGTGGTTCCCACTCATTGTGCAAAAAGCTGTGTGCTCTTCTATCACATCATCTGCGACAGCACCACACAATAAGAAATGGTGGGGGTGTTATGGAGTGGGCTCACACTACTGGAGAAACAGGTGGTCCTGGATGCAGTTCTTTGCTGTGAAAGCCTTTCGTCAAAGTAAGTGGGCTTCCATGGACTGCAGTTAAAGGGAACACTCTCATCCTCTTCTTCATCCCTATTCTATTCTCCGTCTCTGTCTTGTTGTACACTCAGTGGATGTCCGCAGTATGAACATACGACACAGAGGCAAGGGCAATTGAAACAGCTGAGCTACAGGTGTAAACTCTTAATGCTGACTTCATAATACATTGAGTTTCAAATAAATGTCAAGTGGGTTTTATGCCAGGTTATCATTAAGAAACATAAATAGAGTGACCTAAATATTTGTTTGCAAAAATATCTCTCTATTGTGTTTAGAATTTCTATAATTAACTCCAATTGAGCGATATTTTTGTAAACGATATTTAGAACACAATGTTTTTATAGATGATATGTAGACCACCATTTTCTGGTACCACACCAGTCAATTGTCATTTTTTAAATTTCTTTGACAGTGTTTTTGTTGTTTGAATGCCTTTTGGTTATGTTTTCTTTTTTGATCACGGAAAGAGACCAATCGAAAAAAGCAAATCTCAATGACAAACTCCTTCACCCACCCTAAACGTTATAAAATCTGTACAGTCACCTAATGCATCACACTCAGCATTTTTAGACACCTAGGGAAAGATTGCCTGCCACTTCCGCCTCCCATGAAGAGGTGATATGGTCACTGCTCGTGCACACCACATGGAGTGCATCTAGAAGCTGGGGAAGGTCATTGGTATCTCTCTGGAACCCTAATTCAATTTCCCACAAACAAAAGGATGTTACAATCCATTGGTGTTGGCCTACAAATGTATGACTATCACTATCATATGTGAACAGGAAAATTGAGGACCAGTAGCACTGTGGTGAACCGTGAGAATGTTTGCTGGTGAAATGTCTGTGGCAAATGCTTGTACTACGTTGCATGTTGTCCCAATTGAGCAATTGAGTTGGCAACTCCAGCTATTGGCTAAACTAGTATTTTCTCCCAATCAGAATGAGGGCCTTTGTCTGTTGCTTGGCTCTGTGGATCTCTCACTTTGATTCGCCCCTTTCTCCCTCTCTGTCTCTCTTTCTTTGTCTCTCTCTCTCTTTGTCTCGCTCTCTCTGTTTCTCCCATCTCTATCTTTTGTTCGGTAGTGGCTGCTACCGGGCATCAGAGGTGAGGCCGGGAGGGGGAGGAGGGTGTGGAGGTTAAAAAAAAAATGGAACAATTTAAAAGAAAATAAACTTACCATACCTGTGGCTGCCTCTCCTCCGTCCTTCTTCCACAATGCTTCAACAGGAAGCACCCAGGCTTCCAGACTCCTCTAGACAAGCAGCGTCGTGATTGGTCTGAGCACTTTGGCTCGGCGTTCAGATTGGGAATGGAAGCCTGGGCATGTTCCTCATCAGGCTGTGCATTACAGCCTGGTGGGAAACATGCACAGTACGCATGACTCTTTAGCTGGCATGAGATGGCCGGCCAAACCTTCATGCGCACTTGGGGAGTGCCTACCACTCCTCCCCTACTCTTCGCACAGCCCAGCCCAGCCCTTCCCCGCCCCACCCCGCACCTGGAGATCCGCCAGGGAAAAATAAAATGATAATAACCTGGCGTTATTATCATTTTATTTTTCTTGTGGGGCGACGTTCCTCCGCCTTAGCGGAAGAGCCGCCACTGCTTTTGTTGTTTTATGCAAAGTTATGTTTCACATAGCATGCTTTTAAATGATCGCTTTTAGGTGAATTATAAATGTCCAGTAAATGTAAATGTCCAGTATTTGTAAAGTGCAAACAATTACCCGAGGGTGTCAAGGCGCTGGGGGCCGTCGGGAAGATTAAGCGAGCTATTGCCCAGGTTTAGGTTTAGGTTTTAGGTGAATTTTGTTGAATTGCTTTGTTCATTTGTGTGGATCCATGAGTGGACCTTGGGGATCAGCAATTCACTCCAGCAGAGGGCAGCAGGGCTCAGTCAGATCCAGTTGCAGGTCCAGTTGCAGGCCCAGGCAGGTGCAGTTGCAGGTCCAGGCAGCATCAGTTACCAAAGGACAGCTGGGAAGTTGCAGGGAGGCCTCGGGAGCTTGTTGTGTCCCTTTTGCTCAGAACAGGAGGTCAGCCAAATGAGGTTTGAAGACACACTGGTAGTCCTGGGTTCAAGGAGACGGTCCTCTCTCCTTCAAGCAGCAAGGCAGGCCTCAAGTAGCAGGGCAGTCCTCTGAAGAACAAGGCAGGCCTTAAGCAGTGGGGCAGTCCTCTGAAGAACAAGACAGGCCTCTAGCAGCAGGGCATCTCTCTGGTAGAAGCAGGTCAGCTCTGTGAGAAACAAGGTAACACTCAAGCAGCAGGACAGTCCTCTGGAGTACAAGACAGTCCTTCTATAGTCTTCCACAGGTTCAGGAGTGTACTGAAGACTGGGTCTAAGGACCCTTGTTTTATACCTGGTGCCAGCTTTGAAGAAGATGAAATGTATGGAGTTTTCCTCCCACAGAAGTGTCTGGCATTTCTTGCCTCCCTGACCTAGACCCACGCTATCTGTAGTCACAATAGGCTAGTGTAGAGTTATTTGTGTGTGTTCTGAGGCAGTGCCTTTAAAGTGCAAGAGGATCTGTGCACAGCTCCGCTCCTCATCTTACCAGGATGGCCAGAACCTCTATTGTGTGGCTGCCTGAGAGGAATACACAAAGCCCAACTGCCAACTGCTCTTAGTCATGTGACCCAGGAACAGGTTGCAGGCTCCAAATGGTTAGGACAAGAGAATGCCAACTTTCTAAAAGTGAAAAAGAATTGGAACCTTGTTATCTTCAGTCTTTTATGCCGCCTACTTTCAGCAAAGATCAAGGGATACAAATTCCATGTGATCTGGTTATTTATTAAACCTTTTTTTCTTTTTAGAAAACTTTTCTTATATTTATGTACATTCAAAAATGTTTGAATAGGAACACCTCCTATTCATTTCAGAGAAAACATACAAAAATCAAATTACCATTAAAGAGGATTTCAAATTTCAATTCCTTAGACACTAAACATGACATTTCCACCTGCTCCCAAACAAAAATTATCACTTATTAAATGTATTAAGGAAACCCAATGTTATCCCATAGGAGGAGTAGGCATCATAGTAGTGAAAAACAAAATTGGGTGTTTTTCACTAGCACGACATGTAAAACTTAAACATATATGTCCACCTTTTTAAATAAAATGCATCCTGCCCTATTGGCTGTTTTTTGCCTAGCAGTGACTTATATGCATTAATAGGGGAGTTTTAGACTTGGCAAAAGGGTTTCTTTTGCCAAGTCGGATTGGCAGTGTTAAACCGCTAACAGGCTGCAGTGGCAGGCCTCGGACATGTTGTAAGGTGCTGCGTAACTGAGTGGCACAATAAGTGCTGCAGGCCCACTAGTAGTTGTCAACGTACCAGTCCTGGGTATGTGGTATACTACTTTACTATGGTCTGAGAAGCAAACTAAATATGCCAGTCAGGTGTAGGCCAATGTTACCATGATTTAGGGAGTTAGCACAAGCACTTTAACACAGGTTATCAGTGGTAAAGTGCACAGAGTCCTAAAGCCAACCAAAACAATTCAGCAAAACAGGAGGGTAGAAGGCAAAAACGTTTGGGAGAGACCCTGCAGAGAGGACCATGTCCAACACATATGCTCAGTAGATCATAGTGATACAATATGCCAAATGCTCAAAACAACCAACAAAATATGTGGTCATTCAATTACTACTCTCGGTTGTAGCTCAGAGATATCCATCAAACTTGAACTGTGCTGTGAGTTGAAAAATAAACTTATTGGTAGGAATCATTAAACTGGAGAGTTTAAACATAAGCTTGTAGTTAGGTGGTAATGATCCCTCCAAATATTTGTTTGGGTTAGTGCAGGTAAGAAATAGGCCTGCAGTAGGCTGTGACTGCAGAGTCTAAATATGTTCTCATCAAGGGGTAAAATAATAGTATGTCTCAAGAAAGGTGATTTGTGACCTTCCGGCAAATGTAATTTTGTTAACTTTATTTCGAAATTTAACAGCACAAAGTCCTACAAAGATAAAAAAAAATCATACAGAAAGTAATGAACATACGTCGGTGCAGGAATGACATGATACATGTATTTCAGGTACTGTACATATTGCATATCCAGGGCAATCAATAACGGCCATCAGTTCTGTGTGGTACTTGACAGGTTTACAGGTTTAACATG
This sequence comes from Calotriton arnoldi, assembly GCA_963921515.1. NCBI lineage: Eukaryota > Metazoa > Chordata > Amphibia > Caudata > Salamandridae > Calotriton > Calotriton arnoldi. Next base: position 738,976 of record CAWUFW010006795.1, on the reverse strand, counting down.
TAGGAAGGCCCTAGAACAATCTCCTTCTGTCAGTGAGGTCATACAATCATTGTCCCATCTCTCAGTCCAAATAATTATCTGTTTTAAGTGTACTGTATAGCCCCATAACTAGCCATGCCATCATCAGGAATACCACTGTTTGAGTCAGCATTGTAATTTTGAAAGGGGCTTCTGGATAAATCACCAAGATGCTCTATGTTATCCTACTTAGTTGTGCACAGTGAAGAAACTGGCCAACTCAAATATTATGAATTCATATGGCGGTCTCATATTTTCTCTCATATTTTCTCACAACCTTCCTCTAACATCTTGTTAAATTCTTCAGAAGAGTGTAAGGCACCACAAGCTCAATATATATTCTCTTCAGGAGCTGCCATTACTGTATGTTTGCCTTCTTTTGCTATTTATTGTATCATGTGTAGACATGCTTTTAGAATGTGTTCTACTATATACTAAGTCATCCTGTCTCTGAACCCCCTTTAATTACTGCTTTTCCCAGTTACCTATTTCGTCTAGCCACCATTTCAAACTGATGTGCTTAATCATCGGGCCCCTCCACACCATAGTGACATTAGAATAGACACAGTGGTCCCCCCCTGCGGCTCTTTAGTTGGAGGAGTGAGTAATGTGTCTTATTACTATTCAATATTCTAGGGGACCAAGAAATCTAGGTTTATAAATGTGTAAAGGTGTTTTCTGTGAAGCCTTTATTTATCACTCCTTATTCTCCGTGTGTCCTTCTCAACACACGCTCACTATGCAAACATTCCACTGAATTATGGGACCCCATCAGCACCCTCGCACCTGACTTCATCTTTCTCACTGAGACCTGGCTCAACTCCACATTTGCTCCAGACATTGCCACAGCGATCTCCGAAGGATATAAAATCACTCACCAGGACGGCACCAACAAGCCGGGCAGTGAACAGCCTTCATCCACAAAGAGACCATACAGTGTACCACCACCCCCGACAACATCACCACCCCATGGAACATCTCAACTTCATGCTCCACACGGACGACAAGACAACCATCAGAGGCACCCTTGCATACCAACCCCCAGGCCCACGCTCCAGCTTGTGCAACACCGTCGCAGACTTCATTGTGCCCCTAGCCTAAGACTCCAAGGACCACATCTTACATGGTGACCTACATTTCTACATCGACGACCCCAATGACAAAAACACTGCACACCGCCTCGATAGTATGAGCAGCCTTGGATTGAACCAGATCGTCCACAACCCTACACACACCGCAGGACACACGCTGAAGTCAATTTTCACCTCCAACAACTACATCAAATACAGCCATGTCACAGAACTCACATGGACCGATCACTCCATCATCCACTTCAGCCTCTCCAACCCCGGCACCACCACCCCCAAGATGACCGACGCTTCCCATTGTTGTGAAAACAAACTCTCACATACCAGCTGGGCAAACGCCTTCAACACCTCCAACCCTGCTCCCACCACCAACCTCGAACAAAGAATGAAAAGCTTCAACACCTGGATCACCAATTGTGCAGACAGCATCGTCCCCATGAAAAGCAACATCCAGAGAAAATCCTCCAAAAAGGGCAGTTGGTACACCCAAGAACTCAGAACAGCGAAATGAGACAGCAAATACTTGGAGAGGACAGGGCAGCCTTCAAGACCTCTTGCAACCTCTACCACCGCCTGCTGAGGGCAACAAAGAAGACAGCCCTTGCTGCATGCATCGAAACGAGAGCCAACAACACCAAGAAACTTTTCAACATCAATAAGGAATTCTCCAACCTGGCTGCCAGCGAAAAGAACATCATACCCTCACAGGATCGGTTCGACAATCTTGCCTACTTCTTCCACAACTAGATAGCAACCATATATAGAAACTTTGAACCCCAATCCAGACCTACAGACTTCCTCGACAGATATACCACCACTGTGACCAACACGAACCACAAACTGACCACCTGGGACATCCTCTCCACCCAAGACACCACCTCCACCATGAAATCCATCTACTCGGGAGCTCCGCCAGACCCATGCCCGCACCACATCTTCAACCTCAGAAACTAAAGGATCGGCCAGGGACTCACCACCCTACTCACCACCTCTATCACCACCGCAACATTTCCTGATGCCTAGAAACACGTTGAAGTTTGACCACTACTCAAAAAACCCTCCACTGTCCCCAGCAAACTCAAAAACTACCGGCAAATCTCCCTGCTTGCATTCCCAGTAAAGGTAGTGGAAAAGATCATCAACAATCAACTCATGACACACTTGGAGCAGAACCAGCTACTCAAAGCCTCCCAATCCAGCTTCCACAGCAATCACAGCACCGAAACCACCCTGGTCGCAGCCACCAACAACATCCAAACCCCCCTCGACTGAGGAGAAACAGAAGCATTGATCCTGCTCGACATCTTGGCAGCCTTCGACACCGTATCCCACCACACACTGATCAAAAGTCTCCACCACATCGGCATCCAATGGGACACACTCAGACGGATCACCTCTTTCCTCACCAGACGAAGCAAGAGGATCCACCTCCCACCTTCCACCTCTTAACCGAAGGAGATCACCTGCTGTGTCCCCCAGGGCTCATCCCTCAGCCCCACGCTCTTCAATGCATATATGACCCCGCTGGCCAACATCGTCAAATCCCACAGTCTTAACATAATTTCCTATGCAGACGACATCCACCTCATCCTCTCACTCACCGATGACCCCACCACCACTAGAACGAGCTTCCACAGATGCATGACAAATGTCACCGACTGGATGAAGAACAATTGGCTGCAGCTGAACACAGACAAGATGGAAGTACTGATATTTTGCAACAGCCGCAACACATTGTACGACTCCTTGTAGCCATCAGACCTAGGACCTGCACCCACTCCCTCTGACATGCCAGAAACCTTGGAATCATCATTGAGAACAAGCTCAACATGAAATCACAGATCAATGCCGTCTCCTCTGCCTGCTTCCTTACTCTGCACATGCTAAGTAAGATATTCAAGTGGCTACCCCTACACATAAGACGCACTGTGATACAGACCCTCATCACCAGCTGACTGGACTGTGGCAATGCCCTCTATGTAGGAATCGCTGCACACCTACAGAGACTTCAGACCATACAGAATGCTGCAGCTAGACTCATCCGCAGCCTTCCCCGACGAACCCACATTGCACCCCACCCCACCTCAGGCAACTTCACTGGCTCCCCATACAGAAGAGATTCCAGTTCAAGCTGCTGACCCATGCACACAAGGCTCTACACAACCAAGGACATGTATACATTAACCACCGCCTGAGCTTCCATCTACCATCGAGAAGACTACGCTCTGTCTCCCTTTCCCTTGCCCATACTCCCTGCATCTACCGAAGCAGAAGTGGTGGATGCTCCTTCTCCCACATTGCCATATACAGAAAGATAGGTACGGAGGAATTAATATCTTATTTTTATTTTATCATAGGGAACATTTAATTACCCTATCTGTAGTGCAAATTCTATAGAAATACATTAAATAGTCACTTCAAAACACACATGTGCCATGGGACCGATCTTTGAAAATGAATCATTATAAAAATTGTAAACACAAAAAGAAAACATACAAAAGTACATATATATACACATATACAGCACAAACAATTGTAAACTGAAACCTAACTGCAACAAATCTAAGTTGCCAATACCCAAATTTATCTAATGGTAAGTGTTCACGCACTTAATCTGGGTGATACACTCTGAGGTAGTCTTCTAAGCACATGAGGTACAACACCTCTATACCCATTACTCTAGCGTGCTTTAACAACTAAGCTACGGTTTTCGTTTTTACAAAGACTCCTCTTATGAAAAACTGTCGACGCCGGACGCGTTTCAGCCTTCAATTTCTTATTGGCCTCCTCAGGACAAGGGTAATGGAACCAGCCTAAATAAATCCATAAATATACGTATATTAACATACACATCTATCCTATCAATTATACAGGGCATGCTGGGTCTGTATCTTGCCATGAAAGTAAAATCAAAAAACCACAAGGCCAACAAAAACAGTAAAAAAGTAGAGATGTGGAACCAATCCGTGTTAAAAACAGTGCGGAACTCTAAAAGGAATTACTGCCATTCCATCTAAATGAGTGACTCAACAACGCAAAAGGTGTGTGTTCACCCATAGAAATCATACCAAGTGAAAGGTAATAAATTGGAAGTTGTGAATGCCTGTGTGCATCGCACAACACTCACGTGTCATATATTGTGTATTGATAGTGGTTTACGCAACCATATTCCATAAAAGGACGCTCCCTTTATCAAAAAACCAAGGGTTGAGCCTCAACCCGAGGTACAATCACCTGTAAATAATAAACAAATCAAGCCAATATAGTACACCATCCTCCGCTGTGCAATCTACGGGTTCGCTAACGTGCATATATGTACAAAGGGGACTATCAGCACATACCTCTCTCACTCGTAGAGGATGTCTGATCCTAACGGGCCCTCATATGCCTCGTCCGGACACTGCTTCGCTGTATGGTAAAATAAAAAAATATCACTACACTTATTGCAAAAACCACGCTGCATGTGCGACTACCAATGGAGGTATCACCCATCTCACCTTACTACAAGGCTTCCTGTTTCCAAAATAATTCCATCGGTCCTCCTCATGGACGCGTCGGCGTGCACCACACCATTACGTGAGGTTAGCACTGCTTTATGGGAAGCCGGAAGACGTCTCCCACATTGCAGCAAAGACCTGGAACAGCCTGCCACGCACCTCCGGACCATTACCTCACTTCCGGAATTCCGAATGGACCCCAAGACATGGCTGTTCGAATAAGCTTCCAGGACCTGCAAGAGCCTGTATACCCTATTGGGTGATTAGCCACACTTTATAAATCCTGACTGATTGATTGATTACATGAGTAAACACAGTATGTCTCCAGAACTGTATGATTCAGGGCCCCAGTGTTAAGCCAATATGTTTCTATCCACTCTATTAGGCTCCAAACAGGTTCAATGCATTTGTCCGAGCAAATAGCTTCCCTAACTCCCCAACACAAGTTAAAATGTATGTATAGTCCAAAGTCTGTCAGTCGAGAAAGGGTATACCTATACTTTGTTTGCACTATGAGAGAGGGAGACAGGGGGAAGGGGACTATGCACATCCTCCCTAGACTTTACTATTACACAATCAGAATACATATGTCTTATTTCAGGGACACAAAATAATGTCCACTGATATAGCACATGTATCTGAGGATATATCAGAAGAGGCCAGCTCGCACACAATTTCCTGTGGCATGCTTCATCATTGGTGATCTCTCCTCATCAAGGCAGGTGTATTCTACCTTTATGGACTCAGCTAGTTGTAGGAGTTCCAAATAAATTACAACTGGATAATAGCAGGGAACCAGAGATGTTAAAATATTTCAAGGGATACCCAGAGGGATTCCATTTATTAAATTTGAAACATTTGTCTGAGAAGAGTTCAGATAGGTATCCCAACAGCACCTATCCCTTGACAAATGGGTGAATATGGGGAGGTACCCTCTCCCACAAGACTACGAAAAAAACCAGCCACAAGTGAGAGTAAATGAATCAACATCTGAGTGAGATATGATAGTAGTATGCCTCATCTGAGTGTAAGGTATGACTTGCATGCATACTAGGCAGGGATCACCTGAGTCCTTAAGAAGGCAAGTGACCTTTTTGGCATGGGAATTGGCAAAAACATGTTGGCTGCACATACTGGATGGATGAACCTTTATGTTTAATACCCATCCAACACATAGATCCAGGGCACCCATTAAATAATATGAATCCCCTTAGGTATACCCTGTGATAATTTTAACAGATATGGATCCCTGCTATTTTCCAGTTTCATTTAATTGGAACTCCCATAACTGATTGAGCTCATTAAGGTGATATCCACCCACCCTGATGAGGAGAGGTCACCAATGATGAAGCATGACACAGGAAATTGTTGGTGAGGTGACCTCTTCCACAATCTGCAGATACCTGCACCAAGGGCATAACAGACACCCCCACAGGCCCCACGGTGCGTGGGGGCCCATGCCTCATAAGCTTGAGGGGAGCCTATCAGCTTGTGTTTTTCTTAGCTGTCCTACACTATCTTTTCAATAGTCTGTGTGCTTCATACATTTGCGCAGCTGCTTAAGGCTTGAAAAATATCAGAAAAGAGAACAAATATTTTGGAGTAATTGACAAAAACTCCCTTCAGTTAATGAATGGAACCCCATGTCCAAAGAACTATTGATTCCCCCCAAAGAGTTTACTATATAACAAGCCCTGATGTTTTTATGTTTCTTTTTGCAGTTTTATATAGTGCGAACTCGACCCGAAGATACTGGAGTCTTTTACATGAGCACCAGTTACATTACACAAGATCACATTCATTATTTAGGCACCTTCAGAATAAATGATTTGCCCAGAATCACAGAATGTGCAGGGGCATAACAGAGGCCCATGCATCCCTTGAAGCGCATGCCCTCCCAGCCCTTTAAAGGCCCCCAAAGCTTTAGAGGGGCCTCATTCCACCCAAGTCGAATGAATTTCAGTGAGACATGGGAAAGTCAGGGACACCTCTTCACATTCTGCATTGAGGCTCCCTCATTTTATGTTTTGCCAATGATCTGCACTATATCAAAGGACATGACTTTGAGTCCCTGAAAGAAGCACTATGCCTTCTGAGGGCCTCATTTACTAGGAGCTTGCACTGCCGCTGCGTCACCACTTTTTTTTATGCAGCTGTGGCGCAATCAGTGCACCACACTGCTCCATATTTAAAAACTGACGCATTGGGTCCAGTGCATCAGTTTGTAGAGCCCTGCGTCACATTATACCTACGCCAGGTATAATGTATGCAGTGTAGGCGTTCCCACGCAAGAAAGTCACGTAGAAGTGGCACAGTGAAATTTACAACATTTCACAGTGTCACTCTATGACTTGACTGCGTCAAAATCCTTACGCCTGCTTAGACCAGGCGCAAGGATTGATGCAGGGCTTTTACAATGGGACTCGCCTATGTGTTCAGATGCATTGCTGGAGTTGCGTCAGTTTTCGACCAACTCCAGCAATGCATCACTTTTGCGCCAACAGATGTGTTCGAATTTCTGACACATCCGTTAAATCCTTGCGCCATGGAGCCCTGTATTGTAAATACAGCGCATCCATGGTGTCACAAGGGCACTTGGCGCACGCGCAAGGAAACTGATACATCGATTTTGATGCTTCAGTTTCTTGTAAATGAGGCCCTGAGTGTATAATAATATAGCTAAATCTTACCTGTTTGGGGTTGCCTAAATTGGTTCTTGTAACCAGACCGATCCTAAATTATGGCAACCTGGCTCAGACCTGTGGTATTGCACCCCTTAAATTGTAGCCGCTCAAGATTAGGCTGCTGCAGGTTTGCCACACGGACCTGAAAGTGAAATATTCAAAATGATGTGGGTATTTTAATAATGCAGTGTGTTTACTATTATACTAAACTGTACTAAAGGCCACTGGAGTTATACAGCTGAGGAGGACCAAAGTCTGTGGTGTATTGCGGCACAATTGTGGCGGTATAACTTGATTATTTTATAATCACGCATATTAATTTTATGGGGGTAAAGGTTACACTTCACTAGTATCAGTTTAACAGCCAAATGAAGCAATCACCAACTGAAAGATGACCAGTTAACCTTTTCAAAGGATCTTACATAGAGAGGCAATAATCTTGGCGGCATGTTTTTGTAACTTTGATACATTTGAGCTAGATGTTATAATCTGCAAATTGTGCAGCATATTATGGGATATGTAGCTAGTGCGGCAAATACATCACTATGATGAAAATACAGCAGCGCTATAATCGCATAATTCCAGTGGAACTCACTATACTTTACGTACTATTATTTACTGCTCAGATTGACACCTTCGGGGAACTCCCTACATTCCACTGTAAAATAGAGCCTCCACTAACACACACCTCTATAGCAGGAACTTGATTTCGTGACTGCTAATAGTTTACAGCGACGCTTAGTCACATAATGGTTGGCAGTTGTTTTAAAGTTGGCATTGTTCCTGGATCACAGAAAAATGCTGGATGCCGGCTGTGCAATCTTTGCCAATAAGAAGTCCAAACGAATTCCGAGAAAAATAGAGAGCGCTGCTCGGTCTGTATATTTTGAAGAAATTGAAAGGCTGGAGCGGAGCAGCGTGTGCCTTGTGTGTGCATCGACTCTCCCGCTATGACAATGGCTTTCTGGGATTTTCTGTCCTGTTTTAAGGCCAGCGGCAGTTCTTTACCGAGCCACCCACACTCCTTCCCATCCATCTGACGACTACAGTACTTCTGCCTAAGGACGTCCATCTGTAGCATGTGCTACACAAGCCTGACGAGCAGGATGGGGAAGGCTCTCGCATCCTAATTCCTTGGCGTTCGATGAAAATGCGCGTGCTTCATCCACTTGGCTCTCTGTGCATGCGAGCCGATCTATTCTTTTTACTTATATTCCATCCGCCAATCCACCACCTCTTATCACATGGTAAATGCGCTAATTGTTTTACATGCAATAAAGCAAAATCTGAAAACGGCGTGCGCATGTCCGGGATATACTACATTGTATTGTAATGTAATTGCAATTTGTAACACCTAGTACCCCTGGCGAGGCGTTAAAGCGTTTTTTTAAAAACATTTTTAGTTAAGCATTTTTGTTACAGTTAAACATAACGGGGCATATTAGCAAGGGCTGGCGATATAATTATCGCCGCTTTAGCGTCCGTTTTTGGGCGAAAAGCGGCGATAATTATATCGCAATATCATCAAGGACACGCTAGCGCGTGTTTCCTTGATGTAGAGCCGTTTTTTCACAGCCTCGCCTCGCATCGCTAATGAGATGCAAAGAAGGCGTGGCTGTGAAAACAACACATGTTAATATCGTGAAGGCAGCTTCGCAATATTAACAAGGAGGTGCAGCGATAAAAAGAATCGCGCTACCTCAGCCTTAACTCAGGAATTTAACGTCTGTTAAATTCCTGACTAAGTCATACTTTTAATGGGAGATGGATTATGCTGATACGACCACAGGGTCGTATCAGCAATGTTACTCGCTAGTTTTCAATGGAACATCGCTGGAAAACCAGTGATGTTCCATTGAAAACTACCGCTATCGCTGAAATATTATCGCCATAGCGCTATGCATTGTAAATATAGCGTTATCATGGCGATAATATTCAGCGATAGCCAGCGATAATATTTCTATCGCTATGTACGGCCGGCCGTTGATAATATGCCCCAACGTTTTTAATATTTTAAATATGTGCAAGTTGAGCCACTACTAAAAAGTCTTCGCTGTTCCAACTGCTCGAGTTTTGACTGGTGTATGCTTGTTTCTAGCAACTGTAGCGCTTACACATTTCAAGAGGTGTCAGGAGAGAGGAGGAGCGATTCCACTTGCTGTTCAGCAGCTCTTGATGTTCGTGGTAACTACAGCAAATACAGTGACATTTTTACAAAGTGTGTAATAAATATCACGTGTGATAAACAAAAATGCAATACACACGATTTCGAATTCACCAGCTTCAAGCTAAGTGTTAATTCCAGAAGAATATCAGGGGGCATGTCTGTGAGTCCGTTTGCAACGCGTTTGCACCAGTCAACGTGGTATATGAGCGACACAAACCTTACATGCAATTTACAAGCCATGAGTGACTCCATAAATCTGGAGTAAACCAACGCAGTGCAAATCGCCGGATTGCCTTTCTCTGCACTAGGGAGGCGTTCCATTGGTGTTGCATGGGTGTTGCCTTGCAATTCCCATGGTTTTTGACACATCCCCAGATTCACAAGAACTGGTAAACCTGGGAATGTCCCAAAAAGATACGCCTTCCCAGGAGAGGCGTTACGAGGAGAAATATCTTTATTTCTCCTCGTTACTTCCTCTCTGTATGTGTGCTGCGTTCTACTGCACACATTGAGAACTATGCCTCTCAGGATTATTTTTGCAAAAGAAGGTGCCCCTTCCTGCACAAAAACAATCCTGCATTCTACAGAGGCACCCTTGCAACATGGAGCATTGGCACTAGTGCAGGTGCACTCCGCAGGCTGCCAAAAGGGCACTAGTGCAGGTGAAAAGGCAGGAATGTGCCGTATTCTTTTAAATATGGTGCATTCCTGCCCTTTCCCTGTCACGCAGTGCTGTGCAGCAAGGACTCTTTCTGCGCTGCGTGACAATCTCATAAATCTGCCCCCAGCGTGCATGTAGCATTCTTTTGTTGAGGTGCATTTTAGCCTCAAGTGGGATGGAGGTGGAAGCTTGTGTTGCCAACACCGTCGCTACGTGGACAGAAGATTTCCAGTGCCCTCTGATTCGGAAAGCCAATAAGTACGTGCAGCCTATACAAGGCTAGTGAAGATGGTTCAACTAAAATTCTCTCAAAAAGAACTGTTTATGTTCAAACACTATGTATAAATACACATTATTGAGTACGCAATAGCGACTCTAGTTATGGCTGAACTAGACCTTTACTCAGAGGAGTGCCTTTGCTTGGTTTGATGTAAATCCGCTCAGTAGATTTTGAGAAGTTAGCATTGCGAAAGTGGGTCATGTAGGCTTGGAAGGGTTAAAAGTTAGAGCTATCTGGAAAGTTGAAAATGCATTTTTTGATTTGCTTCTAACCAGTGCAGTTTGACAAATTTACATACAATTTGGCAGATGCTTTGCATGTTTAACTTACTCTTGGCATTTTTAAATTTATGGAGATCTGTCAAAGGGAGGTCACAATTAAAAGAGAGGGTATAAAAAGAGTTAATTTGCTAATAAATGAGGCATGATGAATTCACATGAAATATGGCAACTATTTAGCGTGTTTAGTATACTGTGGGCATTGCAGGTTTTGTGCAGAAACGATCAGAAGGGATAAAAAAGGGGGCAAAATCATTTTCAGATGCTAATTAATTTGATTCTGTTTAAGTAACCTACATGAAGTTTGGCAGGCTAATAGCAAATTAGGCCTGCTGAAGAAATTCGAGTTTCATGCACATCCAACAAGGGGGAACAAAATGAAAAAGGAGCAAAATAATAATTGATTTGCTAGTGAAATTTGGCACAGTTTGAAAGATCTCCATAACACTTGGCAGACTCTTAGCATATTTAGCTTACATTTGATATTTTTAGTTTCATGCAATTCCATCAAAGGGGATCGCAGTTATAGGGGGTCAAAACGAGGATTATTTGCTGATAACATTTGTGATGTTTATTACATCTGCAAGAAATTTTGCAGTCTTGCAAAAGTTAATCTAAGTGTGAAGATTTCAGGATTCAGTGAGATTTGAATTGAGGGGAGGAGAGAAAAGTTTAAAGGTGACAGGGAGTTCAAAAAATCTTTGATTTGCTAGCATCTGAGAGACATTTGACAGACAGTTGGCATGCGTAACATAGCTCTGATATGCTGAGTTTCAGGCAGATGCATCAGCAGGGCCTAGTGACAGCCAGCATCAAGGAAGAGGCATCCAAAATGCTGGAGTTGGGGGTGATTGGTCACCAGCCCTTGGCCCAGCCCAGTGGCTCTGGTATCCACGACATCCCCACCGGATGCGCACCAGAACTGAGGTTCTCTGTATGTTACAGAGTGCTCAGCTCAGTCACTAAGACTGACACTCACCCCATTCACCGAGCTGATGAGCTCATCCACCGGTTGAAAGCTGCCAAGTTCCTGAATACATTTGACTTGACATCAGGGTACGGGCAGATTGCTTATATCAAGACGGCCAAGGAGAGGTCTGAATTCTCCACCCCAGAGGGCCACTTCCAGTTTTGAGTGATGCTCTTTGGGTTAAAGAAGGCCCCTGTCACCTTCCAGAGGTTGGTCAACTTGGTCGTGGCTGGGTTGGAGGACTTCAGTGCCGTCTATCCAGACAATACTGCAGTCTTTAGCTCTAGCTGGGATGACCACCTAGACCACCTCTTGGAAGGGCTTCAGGCTCTGCAGAGGGGAGGCCAGACTATCAAAGCCAGTAAGTGCCAGATAGGGCAGGTTTCTGTTGTGTGCTTAGATCACCAAGTAGATGGGGGCAAGGTGCAGCTCTTCTAATCCAAGATACATACCATCCTGGCTTGGAAACCCCCAAGACTCAGACAGAAGTGAGAGCCTTCTTAGGAGTCCCTAGTTATTACATGAGGTTTGTCAAGGGATATGGTACCATTGTTGCACTCTTGACAGACCTGACTTCTAATAAGAAGTCCAGGAAAGTGATACAGAGGTGTGCTAGAAAGTGTTTGACATCGTGAAGAAGGCAATGTGCACCTTACCAGTGCTCAAGACAGCCGACTTCTCCAAAAAGCTAATCATACAAAAGGATGATTCAGAGCAGTGAACTGGGGCTGTTCTCTCACAGCTGAGTAATGAGTAAGGGTAGGCGGAGTTGGTGGAGTGGCACTATGTGGAATTCCACGGAGTTGCCTGAACACTCTGTGGAACTCCGCTCCGCCCTGCTGCGGCCACACTGAACTCACCTCTGCTCAGCTGGCGGTCCTTCAGAGCTCCGAGCTTCCTGCCTCCTCGGCACAGGAGGATTCTTCTTCTCCAGGTAAGGGGAGGACTACTTTGCAGTGTGGGCTCCGCTCACCTGTGTCGGTGCGGAGAATCAGGGAGCCCCAGGGAGAAGCTGTCATGAGCGTCCCCAAGGAGGTGCTGCTGAGGGCGCAGAAGGTGGACCCGCGCCATGGGGAGAGGATGAGCACCCGCCTGGGGCTCTGGGCTCTGTCTGGCTGCCTGATGTTGATGCTCTCGGGCACCACGCTGGCCTGTTGCCTGCTGCTCAGTGCCTGCAAGAGGCATACCCTAGGGCGAGAGGGGCCTGCACACATACCACAGCAGGTAAACATGCATAGGGTGACCCTCAGAGGTAGATCTGGCCACAAAATCTGTTGAGGGCTGTGGGCGGAATCCAATCAAAAAACATCCCGTCGGGGCGTGGCCAACTAACATGGCCGATCGGACGTGTTCCTGATCGGCTCCGTCCCAGGCCCCGTTTCATTCCCTTAAATAAGGTATAATTACTGCTTTCTGAAGGAGTTTGTGCATTCCCCTGGGCAGCGGGATGCCGAGAATCGCCGTAGGGCCCATGTAAGGTACCTGCGCGAGGAGAAAGCCGACTTGGAGCTCTGAAAACGTTCGGAGCTCCGCTGGAGAAAATGGCACCGCGGCGGACTCCCGGTAGCGCTCCGCCTTGATCCCCGGGGTCCCTGTTGTGGCAGCGGATGTCCATGCTGTCACATAAGAGAAGGTGAAGACACTCCCTGTGTGAATCAAACGCTGCACTGCACCCGGGAGTTGCGGCGGACGCGGCGGGAGGAGGCTTGACGCGGGAGCCCTGCTCCGACAAAATGGCGGGCTCGACGCGATAAAGAAGACGCAACCGACAAAGTGCTGTCCCCGTATTTGAAGATGCGCCAGCCACTCAGCGGAGCGCTATACGTCCTCTTCCCGACTTGGCGCTATTAAAAAGAGCATTGATGCAGCCCAGCAAAGAGAGCCTGATACTCCGGTCAGACGCTACTGAGAGAGTGCACGCCTCGGCGGCATCGCTCCAATAACCCCCAAACAGGCAAGTGCGGCATAAAGAGGGGGCGGATGTGTGTTGGCCGCGGGGTTCGATCATTCAAGAGGCAGACACAGCGACGATCTGAGGCCCCCCTTCCCGATGGAACTAAGGAGGCCGATTGCCTGACCTTAACATGGCCGCCTAGCTGAAGAGAGAATCCTCTTCAAGGGATAACGAATGTCCTCCAGCATACCCAGTGTGGACAAGACGGCCTCAGAGCTCTCCCAGGCCAAGGCAAATAACGTGGACAGTGAGGAGACCCTCGGGGGTAGGCGGCGTGTCAGCGAAGGTGAAGCCTGACGAGGGAGGATAGGTGGCTTGAGACACTACTATATGCTCAAACGCTCCACACTGCTTCTACGAGACGTAGGGGACGGCCTGGAGCTGACCACGTCGCGGATCCCCTTATGCCACCCAAAAATACCCCCAACAACAAGGTCTCCAATTATTTTGCCTCCACCGGCACAGGAGCGACAGGCGAAGAGGAGACACCATCGGCAGGGGCCATGGAGCTAACTAAAGAGGATCTCCTGTCTTCCCTGCGGGAATTTAAAAAGTAACTCCGGACAGAAATCAAGGCTGGCATGGATGCCTCTTTTGAGTCCTTCCGAGCAGAGATGAGGGAGAAAATGGTATCCTTGCAGGCAGACGTGGACTCGGTGGGCACCCGCACGCTGGACCTTGAGGCAAAACATCAAGAGATGGCCGATCGCCTCACACCCTTGGAGGAGGACTCGGCTGATCTACGTAGCCAACTGCGAGCAACCATACTTAAATGCGAAGACCTAGAAAATCGCTCTCGGTGCGATAACATCCGAGCCAGAGGCCTAGAAGAAGACTGTGAGGGCCCAGACATAGAGACATTCATGGTGGGCTTGTTCTCCTCGGTGCTGGGTGAAACAGGCCTGGAGATCCAGCTGGAAAGAGTCCACAGGGTTGGTCCGAGGTTGCCAGGAGAAAATCGTCGACCCCGCGATGTGCTGGCGAAGTTCACCTCGTTTAAAGTTAAAGAAATGGTCCTCCAAAAGGCGAGATCAGCTGAATAGGTCACCTTCCAAAATGTTTCGTGTGAACTCTACCAGGACGTGGCACAGGCCACGCTCTTACGGCGCTAACAGTTCCGTCCGATCACCGAGTTCCTGAGAGACAAGAAAACCAGATACCGATGGACATATCCCTTTGGTATAACCTTCCAATGGGAAATAAATCTCATCATTGCACAGCGCTCCAAGACGCAGCGGATCTCCTGGGAATTGAGCTCTCCTCCTCCACTGACAAGTCCCCTTCGCAAGACATGGAAGGCGAACGGCAGCGACGGCGACAAGGCAAAGGCCAATGGCGTACTATGGGCCCAGGGGGTAAGAAATCCAAGGAGTAAACCGACTGCTGATGACCCCTGTGCTGTACTTCGTAATTCTTGGAGGATCCAACTGTCCCGAACAGTGATGCGGACAATTAGAGGATGGATGGAGCAAAAGACTTGCAATTATCTTGCTTGAGAGTCTCGCGCCGGGCTTCCTCCCCTGGGGACGTCTGGATATTTCCACTACGAGCTGGATGGAGCGGAGGACTTGCAAGAGTTGCTCCTGTGAGGGGCCCAAACGCCTGGACCCCACGGGACGACCCGGTCCCAGACCTTGTCCTTGGGGCCATCTGGATGCACAACGCCAATTATGAGATGACGGCGGGACTGTCCTGCCTCCGCGGCGGTAAGGGGGTCCCATGTGGAGAGTGCTGACTGCGGAGAACTTGCGTTTTGTCTCCCTACCGCATGCGGTATCACTGGGACTCTTTGTTTGGTCTGTTTTTCTTATTTCTTTGCTGGGGTCTTCACCCATAGGTTCACTGATAACCGGCTGTATACTGTTATAAACTATATGCCTTGTATTTTGCTTTTGCTCATAAGAGGGACTTAGGAAACGGGAATGGTAACGTTCCTCGAGAGTGTCCTAAACAGGGGATCTCCCTCTGGAAGGGGGATCCTCCACACTCATTTTCATTGTTTGTTCTGGTTAGTTAAGTTAATTCAATGTCAGGGTGTTTTTTTTCTTTTGTGTGTGGAACAGGAGGTGGGAGGGGGGTGGGGTGGTGGCATACTCTGCTCAATCGACAAGAGGGCGGTGAGGGTGAGGCTTGTATATTAAGTCAGGGGCATGGAAGTACTCTTTCCACACTGTTGGTTACGAAGGCGCGAAGGAGTGATTCTAGGCAAGGGAGGGGGGAGTTCCAGTGGGAAAGATGGTAATTACTTTAGTCTCGTGGAACGTTAGGGGCCTCAACTCCCCACAGAAGAGGCAAAAGGTTTGGAAATACCTCACAGATCACCACTTTGATATAGTGGCTCTCCAAGAGACACACTTACAGAAGGCTGACGAACTGAGGCTTAAGCACAAAATGTACCCCTTATCTATAGATCGTCAGCACATACCAAACATCGGGGAGTGACAGTATTATTTCATGCTGTGACGAAATTCCAACCGCTAGATATCCAGTCAGACAGGGAGGGAAGGATGGTCCTGGTTAAAGGCATGCTGAGGGGCACTCTTTGCACCTTTATAGCAGCGCATGCGCCAAACGTGGGCCAAACGAGCTTTCTCAATACCCTGCTTGATAAAATGGAGCACTTTGTGAAAGGGCCTACGATATTAATGGGAGATTTCAATCTTACCTGGCAACCCGATATAGACAGCACTCACTCATACAGATCTGAAACGGGCTCTTTCCCTGCAGAAATTAAGCAAAGAATGCATGATTTTGGGCTGCGAGACGCTTGGTGCACCCTGTATCCCCAAACTAGAGACTACACATTTTATTCGCACGTACACCACACCTACTCACGCCTAGACTATATTTTTATTAATCAACGCCTGATGGGCAAGCTTACTGAGGCCAAGATCTTCCCCCTTGCCATCTCGGATCATTGTCTGCTATCGATCTGCTTACAGTGGGGATCTGCCTCAACCACGACCCCCAAATGGTACTTCCCGACCTCCCTCACACGAGATAGTGTATTGCGCATGGAATTATGAGAAGCAATCACAGAATACTTTAAGGTGAACAAGCCGGAGGACACCTCCCCGGGTAACACATGGGATGCCTTTAAGGCGGTTATTCGAGGGAAGTGTATAGAAATTAACTCCACCCTGAATAAACAACGGGCACGGGAGAGGGAAGGTCTAGAGAGAGAGTTAGAACAGGCGGAGCAGGCACACAAGAACAAGCCCTCTAGGGTGACTCTGCGCTCCCTCACAGCACTGCGTGGCAAGGTAAAGGCAATCTATAACAACAGGGCAGAATACACGCTCTTAAAACTACGCAACATCTCCTACACTCAAGGGAACAAGATTGGCAAACACTTAGCGAGACAACTAAGAGTAAAACGAGAGAGGGAGTACATTGGGGGCATTCGGGATGGGAATAATGGCCTAGTGCACGCAGATAGAGATAAGGCAGATCTCTTTGGGTCATTTTACAAGACACTCTATACTAAGGAACCCAGAGACCCGGATTTGCAGGACAGCTATCTTCGGGCCCTGCGATTCCCCCGAATCTCACAAGCCACGAATGATATACTTACGGCCCCTATCACTGTGGATGAGGTGAGAGCGTCCATCACAGCTCTTAAACTACACAAGGCCCCAGGGCCAGATGGCCTCACAGCCCACTTTTATGAAACCTTTGTCCCCGACCTTATCCCTCACCTCACGAGCCTTTTTAACCAGATGGCGGAGACAGGTGAAGTGACCCCTTCGATGGCCGAAGCAGTGGTCACGGTCATCCCCAAGCCCGGGAAAAATGTACTGCTCTGTGCCTCCTACCGTCCAATAGCTCTCTTAAATCTAGATGCGAAGATGTACTCCACTATCCTTGCGAACCGGATACAAGACCTGATGCCAGATCTGATCCACCCCGATCAGTCTGGCTTTATCAAGGGGTGGCAGACACACGACAACATTAGACATACAATACACCTAATCGAGAATGCCAACAAAAGAGAGATACCAGCGGTCTTGGTGGGGCTGGATGCCGAAAAGGCATTTGACCGGGTGGATTGGGCATTCCTCTTTCGGGTACTTACAGCTTTTGGCTTCGCAGACAAATTCATCCGCATGATTCAGGCCAACTACTCTCAACCCCGCTCCCAAGTCCAGGTCAATGGGGTATTATCGGCTCCATTCTCCCTTACGAGAGGCACCAGGCAGGGGTGCCCCTTGTCACCCCTGCTTTTTGCGCTGAGTATTGAACCATTTGCAATGTCCATCCGCAATAAATCGGCGATACAGGGCATACCCTTCGGAGGGGATGATCACAAAATTTCGCTCTTTGCGGACGACGTGCTGCTGACACTCGCGGATTTGTCACATTCACTTCCTGCCCTGCAACTGGAACTAGCCAAATTCGAAGTCGTAGCCGGCTTCAAGGTCAATCTCGACAAATCCTACGTCCTTAATCTCACCCTTCCGGACGTGGAGGCGCGTGTTGTCCAATTCCAGTCTCCTTTACAGTGGTCGGACCGCTCCTTCCAATACCTAGGGATCCAACTAACACCTCGAGTAGAGGGGCTCTACAAAGCCAATTTCCCGAACACGCTCCTTCAAATACAGAACGACCTTAAGCGGTGGAAGCCCCTATTCATTTCCTGGCTTGGTCGCATCCATGCTGTCAAGATGACACTGCTACCCAAATTGTTGAATCTCTTTCAAGCCCTGCCCGTAGACTTAGATTCGACCTTTCTGCCTAAAACCAAATCTCTGCTCACGAAGTTTATTTGGCAGGGAGGACGGGCCCGCTTATCCTTCTCCATTCTGCGGCGCCCCAGAACGAAAGGAGGGGTGGACTGCCAGATATAGGTTTATATTATAAAGCAGCGCAATTGCGGATTGTGACGGAGTGGTTTAAACAGGAATCAGGGAAACACTGGCTTCATATGGACAGGGGAGTGGCGGGGAGGACGGTATGGGATCTGAGTTGGAAACCTAAGAAAGAGCGTCCAGCGAATGTGTACATTAGTACTCCCACGTGCACTGTCCTGAAGGTATGGGATTCCGTATCAGGAAATTAAGCCTGGACCTCGTTCCCTTCCCCATACACCCCGATCCACTTTAACCCGGCCTTTCCGCCAGCCCTACACGAAGGCCCGTTCGACGCCTGGAGAGAGGGAGGCTGTCTTATGCTTGATCACTTATTCCATAACTACGACATCTTAACCTTTGATAACTGCAGACGGGAACTCACCCCTCACATACGGGATAATGCTACCAGGGAGAAAACAGGGTTTGAAAAGTATGTAAGAACAGTGGGTTCAATGAAAGGGGTGATCTCCTTCCTCTACAATTATCTACTTTCCACCACACATGCGGCCCAACCGAGATACATGGCTATGTGGGAGGGCCTGATGCAGCGAGACATTCAAGACAAGGAATGGGCGTCACTATGGTCTGATATATCAAAATTCAATCACTCCCTGGAACTCAGGGAAGCACATTTAAAAACTCTAATGGACTGGTACCTTCACCCGGCCAAACTCAAACGACTTTTCCCAAACTCGTCAGATAGATGTTGGAGGGGTTGTGGGCTTTTGGGCGATTTCCAACATATCTGGTGGGACTGCCCCACTATACGGCCCTTCTGGGAGGAAATCTTAGCTCAACTTAAAACCATGTTGGGTTATCCCATACCGACCACTATGGAAGGAGTCCTCCTAGGTATTCGAGATCCCTCTCTAGAACACCAGACCAAGGCCGACAAAGCCATCAAGTGGACTTGTATAGGTGCAGCGAAAGTAACATTAGCAGCAGCATGGAAGAGGAAGACAGTCCCTACCCCCTCAGTCTGGCATGCGCGACTTTGGAAACTCCTCTGCCTAGAAAGAATGGCGGACATATTCTGCGATGACTATAAAAGCTTTGAATATAAGTGGGGTCCTTTCGTTGCCTTCCTTACGCGGGGCCTGCCGCTGGCGGTGTGCCCCCCGACTATTAGAGACATGCATCTCTTTCAGTTCTAACATCCTAC
Source organism: Calotriton arnoldi (assembly GCA_963921515.1). Classification (NCBI taxonomy): domain Eukaryota; kingdom Metazoa; phylum Chordata; class Amphibia; order Caudata; family Salamandridae; genus Calotriton; species Calotriton arnoldi. The sequence continues at coordinate 719,367 of CAWUFW010006795.1, read as the reverse complement.
ATTTCTGCCCAGCCATACACCCAGCCTTCATCTGTAGAGTCGTCACCACACACCTTGTTAGTGGGAGGGGGGAGGGCATAGGGGGTTTCTTGCGTTGATTGTTTTACCTTTTCTGTTTTTCCTTTGGAGCACCTTCCCGGTTGGAAGGATGGAGCATCAATTTGGCACGACGCTAGGGACTGTGAAACTGCATTGTGGAGGAAAGGACTCATTAAGCCTCTAAACTGTTTGAAACTGTACAACTCACTATAGATTGTCCCCCTTCCACAGTTGAGCACAGCAGCATACGGAATGTGGTCCTCGGCCTTGATTCCATGTACTATGTTGTACTGTACTATATAACACTGATACTCCTGTTACTGTAAAGCAACTAATGTTTACTTAACAAACTGCCAGTAAACATATGTTTTACAAAAAAAAAAAAACATCCCATCATGAGTGTAAGTCTACTCACCAACATCGATTTAGTTTCACGAGTCTCTTCCGGTTTGCTCAAGCTTGGCAGAAGACTCACTGCAGATGACTAAAGAAGGGCAATCTGTCAGTACCTGGTGCAAGGCTGAAGCTCAGCACTGATGGATTCACGTTGTGCAGTAATCATTCATTATACAATGGCTGTCTCCTCTGCACTGAGGGAACTCTGGAGACAACAAACAACCAGCTAATTTTCCAATGCCAATCCTAGATCACGGTACAGTCTCCGCGCCCTCACAGCCAATGAACATCTGACGAGCGCCCCACGGCCAATCTCACCACTCTAGAATGTTTCCTCCTATCTGATTGGTTGATCATTCAAGTGCTGTAAACTGTGGCTTTTTTCCTGTAATCTTGTAACTGAAATCTTTATCAGGACCGGAGGCAAGGATACTGCTTTCCCTTCTTTACAAATTCAGCAGCAAAGTTAAAATACTCGTATCACCACCATCAGTGGGGAGAGGATGTGGTGTGACGGCCTGAGCTGCCGACTTAGGGGTGGATGCAGGGGGAAAACTCCGCTATGTGGCAGAGTCAGAGTTTTTTGGGCAACTTCGCACTCCCAGCGGAGTGCGGAGTTAACAAAACTCCGCAAACTTCGCTGTCGGAGCAGAGTTCCCCACCCAGGCTTAGTAATGAGGGCAAGGATTGACCTCTAGCCTTCATCTGCAGGTGGCGGTTGTATGATTAAACAACTACCTCTGAAATAACGAGTGCCTAAACCACGAAGGCTAAACAACGACCAAATTCCAACCACTATGTTTTGAACCACGACTGACTGAACCACTAAATAAATTATATTTACATATAAACCGAATCTACTACTATGTTAAAAACAACGCTTCATTTAAACTTGTAAAAAAATGTAATTAGCATGTTTATCAGATATATCTTTCTATCAATTTTTTAAATATCAAGTTCCAAAATAAATGTCAGTACAATACAGTAAATCAAGTCTGGGCCTTTCCTTATCCCTACGCTCTCTGTTCTGTCCTCCTTCCTTCTCGTGCCTCTCCTGTCGTCTCCAGTTCCCTCTCTGTGCTTCGAGTCTGATTAGGGCTACATAAACGCTATAAAAACAATCTACGGAGTAACACTATTAAAATGTGCCGGTTCAGCTGCGAGAGTATTTTTTGTGCCATACTCCAAATTCGTGGTTACGTGGTACTATAATGAAGAAACAGACAATAAATAAGCGCCGTTTGAAGCAAAACTATACATGGTCTAATAACAAGAATTCCCAAGAGCAGCATAAGGTGATAGGCGGAAGGCACCATGGTCCCAGCGGTCGACTTCACGCCGCAAAGTCTCTACAGCAGGGGGTGCACCAGCACCTCCCTCTGGGCCCCCACTGCATTCAGCAGGGGTCGCTGCGCCACACTGCCCCTCTGCAGTCCTCGTCCTCGCAGCAGGGTGCACTGCGCCTCACCCTCTCAAGAGGTGCCGTTCCACACTGCGCCACAGCCTTTATCTCTAGCATCTTTGAAAATGTGGTTTGCGCCTGGTAAGGTCAATCTACCTGGGTCCCACATACACTGCACCAAAGATTTCGTGCCTGGAATGGACAGTGAAATCACTGTGCCCATTGTCCGTGCCCGGGGTCCTCCCGCCTGAAAACAATCCTACAGTGCCATCTACTGGCCAATTAAAACCTGGTAATTTAAAGTTAGTCGGTGTTTAAAAAAAACTATCATTAGATGTTTATTAAAAATAGTTTACATTTGAAGTGTACTTTAAATAAATTACATTTTTTTTTTTTTCGTGTTTAAAGGTTGGAGTCGTTGTTAAGGCCACTCGTTATTTAATGAAGTAGTCGTTAAGGAGGTCGTGGTTCAGTCCCAGGTCGTTGTATATGAGTCGTTGTTAAGGCCACTCGTTGTTTAAAAATCGTTGTTCAGGCCGTTTCCCGCAGGTGGCTACTTTCCAGGGAACAGTGGTAGAGTACAATCTAAAGGATAGCCTTTGCTGTGATCTGGGCACTGAAGAAGTTGAGACCATACTAGTTTGGGACTCACTTCCGGGTTCAAACAAACCCCTATATTGGCTAATGCAGATGAGGGATGATAAACCCAAACTGTTGAGGTTGTTAATCACCCTACAAGGAATGGACTTCATGGTGGAAAATCACCCTAGGACTGACCATACCAATGGTCTTTCCATTTTTTTCCACCTTAGCGATGAGAACTCAGTAGTCCTCCCTGCTTTCTACCAGGCAGGGACACATATTAAAACTGACATTCTTAGCGTGGTATTCCACCAAACTTGTTTTGTTGGCATTAGGACTATGTACTCTTTACCCCTGCTAACCAGTGCTTGTGCTCTCTACTTAAAACTTGGGAAACTTTGGCCTACACCTAATGGCACATTTAATTTACTTGTAAGTTCCTGTACCCAGAACCTGTAAATTAAATGCTACTAGTGGGCAGCAGCACTCATTGTGCCACTTACTGCAGTCGCCCTGTAAAACATGTCTCATGCCTGTCGCAGCAACCTGCAGTGCAGTTTTAGACTGTCATTTTGATCTGGCACGATAAACCTATAGCCAGGCCTAAACCTTCTTTTTCAATACTTGTTAGTCACCCCTAAAGTAGGACCTGAAGGCTTATACAGTACGGTGCATGGCATTAAAAAGTAGGACATGTGGGTTTAGGTTTTACAAGTCCTGGCTGTGAAAACCTCCTGAAGGAGTTTTTCACTGTTGTAAAACTATCTCTCCCACAGACTAAAACTGGGTTGCTTTATCACATTTAATAAGTGCTAACCTCCACACAACACATACATTACACAACACTCTACCATAAATCAACATAGAGAAATACTTTATTGCAATATTTAAGTTTACACCCTCGTTCCCTAAGGGCCTCCTCACAGTACAGCCAATTCGAAGGATCCAATGCAGTTGTTACCATAAATCAGATTATTTTAGGGAAGCAGAAATATTGGCTAAAAACCTCATAGACAGATGGTACCCAAAAAACGCCTTTCAGGTGTTCACTTAAATGTGCCTCAGAAAGAACTGGTGCGCCCTCGGGATATACTCCTTACACTACAGGATAAGGAACACAAGGGAGAAAAGCTTACATATGTAACCACCTTCTCCCTAATTTTTCTTTGGTTTTCAAACGCATCAGAAAACTTTGGATGGTATTGTCAGATGGGGATCTTGCTTCTGAACAACTCATGTTTTTATATAGGAGGGTAAAGAATCTTAAGGATTTACCTTGTCTGGCCTGCCTTCGCATCAGATTAATCACCCAGAACACTAGCGGAACATTGAGACCTACCCCTAACCATTGGGCATTTCAAATGGGGTAATTGTGGTCTGCTCTTTTTCTCTTGAATCCCAAACGTTTGTACATAAGAACATTGTAGTACCCTTAAAAGCTTTTCCAACTGCAATACTCCTAATGTGGTGTATGGAATAACGTCCCTGGAGTCGAGGGGAAGCCCAGAGGTTGAAAAGGAAAATTATGAATATCCAAAACAATTTGTTTGCAGCAAATTTGGGCGAGAAGGAGAGATTGCAATAAGTGCAAAAACCTCTGTACAGCACAAGAGGCCTTAAAAAGCTATTGTATTGTATTGTAATTGCATTTATATAGTGCTTACTACCCCTGACGAGGCATCAAATCGCTTTTTTGGCCAGTAACACGCTACTCTGGAACCCATAAAGGATTAGTGTTGAATTAGTATAGTGAAATATGAAAGTAATTTGAGTGGTGGATATGTGAGAAAGTTATTTGGATTCAGAAGGATAGTAGTGGAGGGATAGAAGAGGGAAAAAGGTTTGCATTTATATAGCGCTAGTTATCCCTGATGGGGTGTTGAAGCACTTTTTTGGCAAGTAGCACGCTACTCCGGAACCCATAAAGGATTAGTGGTGAATTGGTATAGTAAAATATGAAAGTAATTTGAGTGGTGGATATTAGTCAGTTATTTGGATTGAGAAGGAGAGCGGAGGGATAGAAGAGGGTAAAAGGTTTGCAGTTATATAGCGCTTGTTACCCCTGATGGGGTGTTGAAGCACTTTTTTTGGCAAGTAGCACGCTACTCCGGAACCCATAAAGGATTAGTGGTGAATTGGTATAGTAAAATATGAAAGTAATTTGAGTGGTGGATATTAGTCAGTTATTTGGATTGAGAAGGATAGCGGAGGGATAGAAGAGGGTAAAAGGTTTGCAGTTATATAGCGCTTGTTACCCCTGATGGGGTGTTGAAGCGCTTTTTTGGCGAGTAACACGCTACTCCAGAACCCATACAGGATTAGTGTTGAATTAGTATAGTGAAATATGAAAGTAATTTGAGTGGTGGATATTAGTCAGTTATTTGGATTTGAGAAGGATAGCAGAGGGACAGAAGAGTGAAAAAAGGTTTGCATTTATATAGTGCTTGCTACCCCTGATGGGGTTTTGAAGTGTTTTTTTCAGCAGTAAGCATGCTACTCCGGAACCCATGAAGGATTAGTGGTGAATTAGTATAGAGAAATATGAAAGTCATTTGAGTGGTGGATATGTTAGTCAGGTATTTGGATTGAGAAGGGTAGCGGAGGGATAGAAGAGGGAAAAGGTTTGCTTTTATATAGTGCTTGCTACCGCTGATGAAGTGTTGAAGTGTTTTTTCGGTGAGTAGCACGTTACTCTGGAACCTATAAAGGATTAGTATAGTGAAATATGAGTGGACATGTTAGTCTGTTATTTGGATTGAAAAGCATAGTGGAGGGATAGAAGAGGAAAGAATTTTTTTGTCGTTTTTGTTTTGGAGGGTATAGCAGTAGGAGGAGGCTTGGGATGAGTAAAAGGGATGTGGAGGGGAAGAGTCAGAGGGAAGGGTTTAGAAAGGCTTATTTGGGGGAATCGGTATAGAGAAAAGAGGTATGAGATGATGCAAGGAGGGGTAGAGTAGGGAAGAGTCTTGAAAGTGTTATTTTGGGGGTCATAGTAGTGGTATGGGGTTTGGGATGAATGAGAGAGTGGAGGTAGAGGACATATTGATAGAAGTATAGGGTGAGAAATAGGGTAGTGCATTGGAAAGAGTAGTAGAAAGAGGTTTGAGATGAGTCAGAGAGTTGAGGTAGAGGATATATTGAGAGAGGTATAGGGTGAGAAATAGAGAAGTGCATTGGATATGCTGAATTAGCAGAAACGTAATAAATATATAGATCCAAGTACATGGAAAGTATATAGATGCATAAAGGAAGTAAGTATATGTAGATTAAAAATGCGCTAAATAAATTCCGGCTTTCAAGTGTTGTTGTACTTAAAAATGTATTTTATGAATTTGTTTTAATTATTCTACACGTTTACACAAAGCAATACACATATATAGGTACATATCTATAGTACAAATAAATGCTTATATACAGAGGGATATGCTGTATATTTCTGTTTGGGTATGGTGCTTATGTGGGGAAGAGCCAATTCTTGAGTAGTTTTCTGAAGATAAGGTGGTTGTCCGTGGATCTTAAGTTGGGGGTAAAGAGTTCCATAGCTTGGTTGCTTAAACAGAGGAGGATGTGCCACCCATGTTTTGTTTCTTGTATCTTGTGATTTTGAGGCGAGGTGCCACTGTAGAGCAGAGGATCCTTTGTTGAATGTGTTTGGTGATTTTATTCCTGATGAAGAGCAGTCCCGTTCCATGTATCGCTTTGTGGGTGATACAAAGCCGCTTGAAATTGGATCTTCTGGCAACCAGTAACCAATGCAGGGCTTTCAAGGCAGGGGAGGTGTGGTCTCGCGGTTTGATATGTAAGAGTAGTCTGGCAGCCGAGTTCTGAATCCGTTGTAGTCTTTTCATGGTCGTTAAAGGTGATCCATGGTAGAGGCTATTTGCGTAATCGAGTTTGGACAGAACAAGGGAGATGGTAGCTTGGACCTTGTGTGGAAATCCCAAATGGGGGAAGATTCGTCGCAGAGTTTTTATAGTAACAAAGCTTGAACTTGCTAGTTTGCCCACTTGGACATTCATTGATAGCTTGGAGTTCATGGTCATTCCGAGGATTCTTACTTCTTTCGCAAAACCCCCCAGCAAAGCCACGGACATCACACCTTCCCAGGAACTCTGCAACAAGCTCAGCTCCTACTTCCATCTGAAGATCAAGGTCCTCTACAACAACTTCAGCGAACAGACTCCGGGCACCCCCCCCCCCCCAACGCCACCGATAAGCCAACCATCATGACCTGGAATCCCGCCACCGTAGAACACATCACCACGACCATGAAGATAACCCACTCAGGAGCCCCAACGGACCCCTGCCCACCGCACATATTCCACAGGGCCGCCGCCGCCACGCACCCGAACTAGGACGGACCATCAATGCCTCCTTCATGTCAGGCATCTTCCCAGACTACTGGAAGCGGGTGGAGGTTAAACCCCTCCTCAAAAAACCAACGGCTGACCCAATTGACCTGAAAAACTACCGGCCCATCTCTCTCCTCCCCTTCGCGGCCAAAGTCACCGAAAGACTCGTAAACACCCAACTGACCGCCTTCATCGAAGAGAACTCCATCCTAGACGCCTCCCAGTCTGGATTCCGCAGGAACCACAGCACCGAGACCGCCCTCCTCGCCGCCACCGATGACATTTGCATGCTACTCGACCAGGGACAGACTGCGGCCCTCATCCTTCTAGACCTCTCCACAGCCTTCGACACCGTTTCACATCGCACGCTCACAGCCAGACTTCATGACGCGGGGATACAAGGAGCCGCCTCGACTGGGTCCAATCCTTTCTCTCCGGCCGAACCCAGAGGATCAGACTCCCTCCCTTCGTCTCCGAACCCACCGATATCAACTGCGGAGTACCCCAAGGATCATCGCTCAGCCCCATGCTCTTCAACATCTACATGGCCCCCCTTGCTGCCATCGTCAGACAGCATGGGCTCAGCATTGTATCCTACGCTGACGACACCCAGCTCATCCTCTCACTCATGAAAAATTCCGAAGACACCAGACTCTGTTTCCAGGAAGGAATGAAGAACGTGGCAGCCTGGATGAAAGACAGCTGTTTGAAGCTCAACTCAGAGAAGACCGAGGTCCTCATCCTCGGACCCTGCACCTCCGCCTGGGACAACACCTGGTGGCCCTCCGCCCTCGGGGATCCACCCACCCCTACAGACCACGCACGAAACCTCGGCATCATCCTCGACTCCTCCCTCTCCATGAACCGCCAGATCAACGCCGTCGCCTCCACCAGTTTCAACTGCCTGCGCATCCTCCGCAAGACCTTCAAATGGATCCCCCCGACTGCAGAAGGACCGTCACCCACGCGCTCATAACCAGCAGACTGGACTACGGCAACGCCCCATTCGCCGGAATCAACAGAACCCTTCTACACAAACTCCAAACCATCCAGAACGCCGCAACCAGACTCATCCTCGGGACACCACGTCACGAACACATGACCCAACACCTACGAGACCTCCACTGGCTCCCCGTCGAGAAGAGGGTCACCTTCAAACTCCTCACCCACGCCTACAAATCCCTCAACAACATCGGACCCAAATACCTCAACGAGAGAGTATCCTTCCACGTACCCAAGAGGAACCTCCGCTCCACCGACCTCGCCCTGGCAGAGGTCCCCCGCATCTGCAGAAACAGAACAGACGGGAGAGCCTTCTCCTACATCGCAGCCAAGACCTGGAACGAGCTCCCTGTGAACATCAGACACTCCCCGACCCTGCACACGTTCAGGAAGGACCTCAAGACCTGGCTTTTCGACTGATCAGGAGCTGCCCCACCCCCAGCACCTTGAGACCCTCACGGGTGAGTAGCGCGCTCTATAAACCCCTGATTGATTGATTGATTGATTGATACTTTAGGCGGTGATCCCAGTTCATCAGGCCAGGCGGCGAGCGGGTCATAATGTTTCCAATCGCCACAGGTGAGTATTTCCATTTTGGAAGCATTCAATTTGAGATGGCTCCACGACACCCATTGATCCACGGCTCTAAGGCAACTGAAAATTGGTGAGTTTCCAATGTCTTTGGGGCATTCTAGTTGAAGGAGTATTTGCGTGTCATCTGCATATTTATAGCACGTGAGGTTAAATTGATTGATCAGTACCGGTAATGACTTCATGTAGATGTTGAAAAGCATGGGTGAGATGATAGAGCCTTGAGAGACCCCTGCTTTTGTGGAGTACGGTTTGGATGAGAAAGCTGGGGTATAGATGGCATTAGTTCTGTTGCAATGGTAGGATGCGATCCAGTCTAGAGCAGTCCCCTCTATGCCGGCTTAGTAGAGTCTTTGTATCAGAGTGTTATGGTCAACCGTGTCAAAGGCAGCTGAGAGGTCCAAGAGAAGTAGCGCAGTAACCCTGTTGCAGTCCACTGTGTGCTTCAGGTCATCCCAGATGGTAAGGAGGGCAGATTCTGTGATTCTTCCCGGACGGAATCCCGTTTGGAAGTCTGAAAGTATGGCATTGTCTTCAATGAATTGTGACATCTGGGTGAACACTGCTCTTTCTATAAGTTTGCCCAGGAAAGGTCCATTTGTAATGGGTCTGTAGTTGTTAGGGTTCAGCGGGTCCAAGTTTGTTTTTTTCGGTAATGGGCGTATGTATGAGTTTTTGAGTTCTTCTGGAAATATTCTGGTAGTTAAGGAATTGTTGATGATTCTTCTTACTGGAGGGGCAGCAGAGGCTGTTAGAAGAATTGTCCAACGTGTCTGCTTTGTCCGTGTAATGATTTGCCAGTTTGACTGTGAAATCTTGAGTAACGGGATGAGCTCCTTGTAGGCAAATCGGTTTACGAAATTCATTGAGTATTTTATATAATTCTTTATTTGCACATTTAGCATTTTGAATTCTGTCTGAAGAGTACCTTTTCTTTGCTTTTTTGATAGCTGACCAGACTTAAGTACCATTGGCATACAGCATGCAGAGACTTGCAGGTTTTCGAACCATAACAAAAAGTCTTTGAGAAGATGGCATTTGAACAACTGGCTGCATCCCTTTGGCCTCTCTTTTGAACTCAGTGACAGATGCTAGGTGGTCAGGGAGGTCCGGTGAGCGGGCGCACTACTGGGCATCACCAGTGACATGCCACCATGCAGTCCTCATCCATCTGACTCAGAGCCTGGCACATCAATTGGTAAAGAAAGGGGAAAGTAGTTGTCCGGAGAAGACACCATTCGGTACTGTGCCAACATTATCCCAACAGAAACAAAACCTTGGCAGGATTCGGAGGTCACCAATGACTGTTAATGGAGTCAGAACCACCCACCATGGGGCAGGGTTGCAGTCCTGGAGAGATGCCCTAGGGGATCAAGAATGGCTCTTGTTCTGCGGAGCGAAAGTACTCTGAGTTGTTATGAATGGAGAACCCACACCCACTGGCTGAACCGGGGCAATGCCCTATCTATGCCTCTGATGAGGGAGAGGGTGAGCTTGCAATTGAGCCAACCCACTCAGATACTCTCTAGATGTTGCCATAAGATGGATCCTGAACTCTGAGATAGTAGGCAGGCTCGAACCCCCCTACCCAGGGTATATTTCCTCTGATATGAACATTTGGGGTTACATCTACTCCTGGGCCATAACTGTCAGGGGCATAAGGAAGAGACATGGACTCTCTGAAGTGTATTGCTTTGGCCTGGCCTGGATTTCTCATTAGAGAGGTCTGGCCCAGCCAAGGGGAGGGGCCTTCTGCCCCTGTGTATGGTGTATCTGAGAGGCTGCTGCTCTTCCCCTGGGTCCCCATTTGTCGACAACACATGAAGTCTATATGTTTTGGTGTGAGTTGGCTTTATCTTTTTCCTGTTTCATTACTGTTTTGGAAGCTGGGTGGGAGGATACATGTTAGACCTGGACCTTTTCACAGGTTGCAATGATAGGATAATGAACATAATTTCAGGACCTGCATAATGTGTGCAGTGACAGTATAGGGTGTTTTCATGAGGTGTGCAAACTATAAGTATTTACTTTATTGCACTAGCTGTGATGTTATGACAATTGCCTAGTTAGTAAAGTGAATTTGTATTTATATATTTGTGATCTATGTATTGTATACACTATATGAGATATTTTTTGTACTACTGTGTGGAGTCTCTTTTGTGGTGTATTTGTTGTACCACTGGTGTGTGTGGGTTGCACAAACGCTTTACACATTGCCTCTGGGATAAGCCTGACTGCTCTGCCAAGCTACCAAAGGGGTGAGCATGGGTTATCTTGGGTGTGCAACTCCCTTACCCTGACTAGAGTGGTGGGTTCTGCCTGGTTTAGGTGCATACCCTAGCCAACCAGAAGCCCAATTTCTAACAATACACAATTGGGCCCATCACACCAGCTGCCTTTCATCAGTAGTCATTGCTTCCACATGAGCTTCTCCTCTATTTATAGACCACAATGATACAAATCGTCTCACTTACTACAAGGGGACTGAATTGCCCGAACAAATGTGGAGATATCTGTCATGCATTTGGGAGTTTTAGTCCTGATATCATCTGTCTACAGGAAACCCATCTCCTGTGTAAATATCAGGGTAAATTGAAACACAGGGCTTCTCCCACATGCTACCATGCATGGGCCACCAATAAAAAGAGAGGTGTGGTGATATACTTAAAACACAACTTACTAGGGGTGGGCATCAAACCCCACTCCGCTGGTGGAGTTTGCAGAGTTTTGCCACTCTGTGCTCTGCTTGGAGTGTGGAGTTCAGCAAAAGTCTACCTCCCGCTGCATAGCAGAGTTTACCGCGCCAGCCCACCCTTATGGCGGTATTAATTATATTCTCAGGTTGTGTCCCAATAAAATACTAAGAAAGCGAACAGCTAAAGATAGTGGTCAGCTAGAACCCACCTCTGCCCTACAAGAGTCTAGCGCCACTGCTGATGAATGCAGACACTGCAGCAGTAAACAGTGGTGCTGCCCTCAGGTACAGCCAATTTGCAAGGTGCTGCTGTCACATGGCCGATGTGTACATTGTCAACATTACTAAGTTAGCATGAGCCCTGCAGCCATGATGCCGCTTTTGCGCACGTTACTACAAAGCTTTATTTTTGGAAGACTCTGTTTATGCCTTTCACATGAGAACTGTTTACTGTGTTCATTCTCTGCTTGTTCCTGGAGTTTAGTCTGAACATTGTGAGCAAGGTTGATAAACAATGCCCCTTGTTATTCTGTTCTGGTCAGGCTCTAGTACCTAGCACAAAACACACTAGCGCAGCTGCACCTGGAAGCTCGTACTTTGATATTACGGGGATACATGTTTAGGTAACACACACTTGGAGAGGGACCTTTCCATGGGAGAACAGCAACACGCACCTACGATGTAGAAATACCATCTTTGGTCTAAGGTATGGGGTCTGCTGACAAAGCCCAGAGATCTTCTATTATATAATAATACTCCTTCCAGCCAAGGGGAGGGAGGTTAGGCACTATAGTCCTTTCTCCATAGTCTACATAAGAGGACAACTCCCTTTATAATGTATGGCCTAGCTAATGATATTCGTGTTATGCATTTTTCTGCTTGTTGTGTTACGTATACTGCTTGTTATAGCACGTTAGTTAAAATAAACATTTTAAACTATATTCGTGTCCCAGTCAGATCTTATTGTGGACAAGTACGAGAGTATGTGCGAAAAGGTGTGACTTGTTACCGCGATTCCTGAGAGATACCGGAGTGTTGTGTTCTGGGGTGTCTAATCATTTGCTTCTCCGTGAGTGTGTAGGAGGGCGAGTGAGACAGTATAGCTAGTCGATCCTGGGCTCGTGGGTACTAAGGTGGTAGGAAGGCACAGTCTCTATACAATGAAGTCCCATAATTCTGCGCATAGTTCTGTGTATGTGCAGAATTCCTGCAACATGGCACGACCAACGTTTGGTATGGTACTCATTCACAAGACCCCTGAGTAGCGTTTGTGCTTGTCCACAATACCCTCTCACCAGTTTCGGAGACGTCCATGGTGCGAGGGGGTTTAACTCCTATAGTTGAGATTTTATAGGTTTTTCAAGCTTGAATTTTAAAAGGTTTAATTTTCTTCATTCTTAACCCAGTATTGCGTTATCTTTTTCTAAACTTAAATTACAGTCTCTATAATGGCTATTAAGATTGCTGCGCCTAACCGTGCTGCGGTTACTTCGCATTTGACTCAGCATGGAGTCCCGGTTGCGAGAGCGGATTTTATTTTTGTCGTAGAGGCGGATGCCGCTTTCCGCTTTGAGATTTTTTACTCCTGGGTTAAGTTTCCAGCTGTTGATGGAAACGATAATTTCTTTAATTAATATGAACGTGGTGCGGTTCAGCAAATTTACCGTCCATATCGTTTACTTGAAGTTCCGTTGTCAGCTTGGGAGCATACCATATGGTTTAATGGCGCCCTTCCTCACTCTGTTTCAGTGGTCCATCTCAGCCCCATATCGGTCGACAGGGCCACGTGGCCCGTTATGGCAGGATTTTCACCACATCCAAATCATCTTGGTGTTTCACAGGCAGAGTTGCGCATATTACACACAAACTTGATTCATATACACAGAAGTGTTATTCAGGTTCTGTCTCGTAATGTACCGGCAGCTCCGGCTTGTGCCGCTCAGCCACCTGGGCATGGTGGCGTGGTTCTTAGTCCTATCATGATTAATTCAGTGATGGGGAAGCAACCTCAGAATAGGGATGATTTTCCTTCTGGTTGGCAGAAAAATTTGAGCAACTCAAGGCAGTTTTTCCACACACTTCTCCTGTGGATAAACACAGGATACTTACGATGAGCTTACCTAATGGCCTTATTTCCAATCTGGCGGATTGCACCACTTGGGGGAAGGTATTTGCAGCGGTTTATTTGCTGTGTTTAGTCACCCCCTCAATGACCGTACTTCCGACGGTTCTTAAGAAGGTTCAAGATGAACATGGGGCGGAAGCCACCCTAGAGTTGGGGAGGAGACTAGTAGGCGTGTTCCCTATTGTCTCCAACATGATTCTTGTTAACGTTAAGGGGGAAGCAGTTAGATGCAGGTAAGTCAGCGCCTAGAGGCAGTAGCTGACGTGGATAAACAACATGAATTGCCATAGATTATTGCGAACCTATATAAATCCTTGGGGCGCGATAATCTGGGAATTAGACCTTTTACTTAAACACAGAATAAGCCACCGCCTGAAAAGGAGGGGCGTCCAGTCATTCCTAAAAGGGCTTGGAATAGAAATCAGCGGCAGCAACAACAGAAGCAAGGTACTTCTGAGCGCAGATATGATTTGCGTGAACGCTCTAAAATTAAGACACCTGAGAGGTTTCAGGTTCCTGATCCTCGCTCTCCTCGTTCCTTTCAGGAATCATTGGAACAACAATTCGGTGAAGGGGAGCGACAGGATCGCAGACAAGGCGAGACCACGGAACAACGACGTGATCCACCATGCCAGTTTGATGTAAAAGCCAAACCAGAGGGACTACCTGCTTATCGGGCCCCTTTTCAGAAGAAAAAAGTTGCTGCACTGACTGCAAAGTATGCCGCAGACGGTGAGAACCCTACTCCTCGATTGGAGATGGGCAGTGACACTCCTCAACAGCGCGGCGGAAGTTACCATAATGCGGGAGGCACTCCGTCCTTGTCTGGAGGCGAGAGCAACTGATACTTTCATTACAGTGGAAACAGGGGATACACGAGTTGTACCCCCTGATAGACTTTATGAGATAGTTCTCCAAATTGAAGGTGATATTAAACGGACAATTAAGGCAGTCTTTTGGGACAACCTTACCTCCTCTTATGACATTTTGTTGGATGAGGCGGATTGGCCTCCTCCATTTGTTATGGCTTCTTCCTGGGGGCAGGACGTAATACTCCAGAGCTTTTCCCGTTAAGTCTCGGAGGAGGTGAAACAAGCTCACGCATCGAGATAGGCATTAGCCCTAGCGCCGGCTGTGTATCGTAATCAGGTGGGCTGGGATAAGGATTCACCAGTGCATGAAATTCCATTACGTTCTATGCCTCAGCCTCAAGCGCAATATCCGATCAAACGTGATGCAAAAGCATCCGTAACTGAAATTTTGACCCAACTGGAATATCAGAGTGATTGAACCCTCTGTTTCATCAATGAATGATCCTCTTTTTCCGATAGTGAAACTGGACGGTTCATATCGCGTAGTTTTGGATTACAGAAATTTAAACAGTCATGTTTGTACATTTGCAGTACAGAACACACCCAGCTCTGCGTTGAAAAAATAACATAGTTCGTAAAAAGTATAAAACCACTCTGGACATATCCAATGGATTTTATAGTCACAATTTGGCCCCTGATAGCCGTAACTTAACTGCATTCACCGCGGTCGGCAATCAGAAACGGTTTACGCGTTTGTCTATGGGTTATAAGAATAGCCCTGGGGCTTTTGCTGCACGTGTTGTGTCTCTTTTACATGACATAGACCCTAATGCTTTCTCGTACGTCAATGACATTTACTTGACAGGTGACTGATTAATAGCGCATCTTGTGTGTGGATCGCATCATTTTGTCTTTTGCAGACTTAGTCGCACATTGCCTATTTGGCGGTACTCTTCTTGGGTTACGAGCTCAACAATGAAGGTAGGAGGTTGGCCTCCCACTTTTTGAAGAAATGTGCTCAATTGCAACCTCTGTCCACTCTAAAGAAGTTACAATGTTTGCTGGGTTTTTTGAATTTCGGGAGGACATATATTCCAGATTATGCCCAGCGTATCAAACCGCTTTACGCGTTGATACAACCCTCTTTTTCTGGCTGCTGGAACATACCACGATTCTTCGGTCTTTGCAGTCTGATCTGCTTGCGACCAACTTTTTCTTAACCTGTGACAATTCTACTAATTTGGTGATAAGAATTGTGCCAGGTACAGTAGGTTTCACTTACTTGACGTTCAATGAGGGAGACACAGTCCTCATTGCATACAAATCGCACTTGTACACATCGGCGGCGATGCGTTTTTCCACCATTGAAAAAATTCAGTACAGATGGCGATTCTTAAAGAGCACTCTCTTGCTCAGGGTAAACGCATTCTTACGGTCTCACCTGTGCCTGCTCTAGAAGCAGTCACTAAGGCGAACGTTCCCGATTCTAAAGCTTTGCATCCTCGCTGGATTCAATGGGAAAGTTCATTAACATCGGCTGATGTCACTTTTATGTTTGACCCGTCGTTACAGACACAGGAGTTTTTACAATATGAACAAGTTCATCCCACTCCATCGTCTTTGCTTCCTCTGGATCGGTCCAAATGCATCATTTATACCGACGGTTCTGCACAACCCACATTAGGATCTAAACATGCTTATTCGGTGTCTCTTTCCTGTAGGCGATGGGTGCACAACAACGAAGCGCACTGGTGAGCAATTCAAAGTCTTATTTAGCAAATCACGAAGTCCTGTATAAATGACGCTTCACTCTCCCGGGTCCCGCCGCCAAAGACCCAGTCCTCAAAAATGAATTCTACAAATGGAAAGGAGCGTCCATGTATCCGCTATGGTATCCAATCAATTATTGTTTTTCGAGAATCAAATCCATAGGCAAACTTGTTTCATGTGTATTTTCCATTTATTAATTTAAAGGAAGATCATAGCTCCAAAATATAACAGTATCCAATCGTCCGCCAAATATAACAATATCCAATCGTCATCCAATGTTACGAATCCGACTTTTCCTTTCATTTATGTTTTACCAAAAATCCATAAGTCTACACAAAACCCGCCAGGCAGACCTATTGTCTCTAGTATAGGGAGTTTAACAGAACACCTTTCGGAATTTGTTGACATATTTCTGAAACCATTAGTGGTGAATTTACCGTCGTATATAAGGTACACTATGGATGTCCTTAGCAAACTCGAGGACATGGTTTGGGAACAGGGAATGAATTTTGTAACATTGGATGTAGTGGGACTGTACACCTGCATAGAGAGGGAAAAGGGGATGCAAGCCCTGAATCACTTTCTGGGCATTCGTAGTGCTAGTTTGCAAGAACACTCAGTAATGATCATGGAAATGAGTGATCTCATTCTCAAAAACAATTTTTTCTTATTTGAGGGGGATGGTTCCATCAAATAAGGGGGTCGGCAATGGGTTCCAGGTTAGCTCCCTCTTACGTGAACCTCTTCATGGGGTTGTTTGAGCGGGAGCATGCCTGGAGCAAGAGAGCTGACAAATGGACTGATTTGATTTTGTTTTGGGGCAGCTTCATTGACAACATTTTATTAATTTGGAGGGGCACAGGACAAGAACTAATAGAGTACTTTGCATTTTTGAATAGTAATGAGTTTAATTTTGCATTCACTATGAGCCATCATACTTATCAGATTGAATTTTTGGATGTGCAACTGTTTGTAGTCGATAATCAAATACAAAGCAAACTATTTCGTAAAACAACAGCCACTAATTCGATCCTAAGAGCAGACAGCGCTCATCCCCCATGGGTAATTAATGGAATACCGTATGGTGGAGAGGTGTGGTGCAGCGGCCAGGGCAGCTGACTTCGGAGCACAGGGCTCACGGTTCGATCCCTGGCTCCGGCGGCAGCTCAGCTCAGCACCATGTGACTCTGGGCAATAGCTCACTTAATTTCCACAACGGCCCCCAGCGCCTTGAGACCCGTAAGGGTGAGTAGTTCGCGCTTTACAAATATGGATTTACATATGGATTTTACATTTTATGGGGAGATGGTGCGAATCAGGAGAAATTACAGTCTAGACGAAGACTTCAATAGGGAACTAAATGAGTTATATTCGAGACTCTCAAATAGGGGATGTTCTGGAGAGTGTCTGAGGAAAGCAAGAGCCAGGGTGGGCACAATGAGAAGGGATGCCACACTTATCCAAAAGGAAAAGGGCCCAGCAATTGAACGTTTGGCCTTTATCTCGACTTTCAATACTTTGCATGACAAAATTTACAAAATACTGAACAGAAACTGGAACTTACTGAAGGGGTGCCTGGTTTAACAGGGATCATTACAGACAAACCAGCAGTTACTTATAGGAGATGTCACACGATCAGAAATCTAATTACTAGGAACTACATAGAACCTAGGAATATTAGGGGAGGGAATTGGCTCCCAGACCAACCTAAGGGATTCTTCACATGTGGTTCATGCAATGTTTGTGCGGTTGGAATCAATCGGATCAAAGAATTCAAGTACAATACCAACAAGTGGTGTAGTATTAATGAATTTATAAATTGCAACAGTTGTGGGGTGATTTACGTACTGCAATGTGAATGTTCTAAAATCTATATAGGCACCACAAAAGAATTTTAAAGTTGAGGATACAAGAGCATATAAGAGCGATTGTGAATGAGGACATTAGATCACCAATTTTTCAACATGTTAGAGACAACCACCCTATGAGAAGGAATATCAAATTTCATGGAATACAGAGGATTATTCCAAATGTGAGAGGGGGTGATTGGGACCTAAAAATAAGGCAACGGGAAGCTAGATGGATTAGTAAATGTAGAACGGTTGATCAGGGTTTAAATAGTGACAAAGAGTTACACTATTTTTTGTAACAGATTTACATTTTGTGAAAACATACTACTGTGAGCAATAGGTCTGTATCTAGCGTAAGTCGTTTGACAATATGTTGGAGGCACACATATTTTTTGTTATTTACTTGAGATGGTACCTTGATGTTTACGTTAATAGCTATTATTAGAACATATCCTTTGGGTTACTGCAAGCCGTAATATAGAACCTGTACTCGACTGAGATTAAGTGAAATGTCACCACATAAAATCGCAAACAATAAATTTAATTACATTAAATTAATAATTATTTAGATATCATATTAAAAGTGCTTTGATCCCACCGTTTAGATGCCTGTATAACTTTGACCTTTTGTAATGTCATCACGCACAATTCTGGTTAGGTCGGGCAGTGTGAAATCAAATACTGGGGATTAAGGAATTTTAATGTAATTAGAATGAGTTAACAAAAGCTTAGACATTTATTGAAATAAATATTTATGGGTGATCGATATTATCCATACTCAAGGCAAAGCCTTACATGGTACGCAAGTGATAGTTATGTGATAAATACGCCCACCTCCAGGCAGATCAGGCATCGTAATCCCTGAGCGTGCTTGGCGGTGAATAGAATTCGGAGATGGTAACATTTTACCGCCCAACGTCAGGCAGGTCAGGGGGAAGTCCTGACACATAGACACATGGGAGGTAGGGAAGGAGTATGTTTGACTCATGATTGGTCTGAATAAGTGAGGACCAGAGGGAAAACTGTCATAAAAATAAAACTGACGGGCGATTGGCTTAAATAATAGTACCATTGGCTCGTGAATGGTGATTGGTCAAGTACTGTGAGGACCTGAGAGGGAACCGCGGTTGTAGCAATGCTAATTCAGAGGCTTGAAATAGCAACTTCCTATTGGTCATTTGGTACATTGAAATACAGGTACTGTAGACGGTCAATTCTACGGCGGGATTTATCGGGCCAGGCCGTGGAAGGAAGACCAGAGTATAAGACACTCTCGCAAGAGGTGAGAACCAGGAAAGGATATAGGGGAGCTTTGCCTGACTGGGGCTTTTGAGCAATAGACCTATAGAGCCTGGTGACTAAAAATCATGAGAACAATAAGTATTTTGTGTTGTCTTGTTATAGAATTGGATAATATATTAGAAAAAGGTACAGGATTCCGTTTTCTCATCATGTCTCTGTTTGGGGGTATGTAAAAAGTGAAATATAAAAATGAGATTTATTTAAATAATTTCCCTAAGCGAATAGGGCTTTATCAATTGGATTTAAGCATACATATATTTTTTTATGTTTAGGACAATCTTTTCCACTTGTATGGGTTGAGCTAATGAAGAGCTGAAGAACTGTCAAGAAAAACGCTTAGGAGATACATTGGAGGTATGTTCCAATAGGCGATTAAAGAAATTTAGCAGACAGTATGGCTGTTGGGGAGTTAAGGACGAATAAGAATTTTAGAGATTTATGTATGATTAATTTTTGCCAGAAGTTTAAATATAATTTCATGGTGCATAGCAATAACAGTGTACATAGTACATGAGAGAAATTGATGAGGATTGATGTGGTAGCAATAAGGAGGGTGCTGATACCACATGATGTTTTCCATCCAAAAAACCATTAATGGAACTTACTTTATGGGGATAATATATGGAAATTAGATTGTAAATAGGCAGACAGGAAGATGTTTTCAATTTTGGGGAATGTGATTGAATGATTGATTTTCTAAAAATACATAGGGATTTATATTGATTGATATTGATTTGTGCATTTATCCTTTTTTCCAGCCCTGATGACGTCCAAGTGAGGACGAAACGCGTTTTTTTTAGGCTGACAATTGGATATTGTTATATTTGGCGGACGATTGGATACTGTTATATTTTGGAGCTATGATTTTCCTTTGAATTAATAAATGGAAAATACACATGAATCAAGTTTGCCTATGGATTTGATTCTCGAAAAACAATAATAGATTGGATACCATAGCGGATACATTGACGCTCCTTTCCATTTGTAGAATTCATGCTTATTCGGTGGCCTGTGCTATTGTAGCAGGCTCTATAGTTGAGGGGGAATTTAAGTCTACCTTGGTGCACACACAGGCTCTGGGAGACTGTACAGCTCAGTTAGCAGAGCTTTAGTGTTGCTCTAGAAATCACTGATCCTGATGTACCTACTCTTATAGTGTGCGATTCCTTTTTCTGTGTTCAATCCTTTAATGACAATTTGTTCTTTTGGTCTCAAAATGATTATCGAGATTCTAAATGTAGCGCAATAAAGCATAAAACGCTTTGGGTATGAGTGGCTGCTATTAAGGAACGTATGCCACTCATACATGTTATCCATACTCTTGGCCATCAGCGTGTGGGAGCACATGCTTTTGGTAATTCTTTGGCCGATGAGGCTGCCAAATCTGCAGTAGCCACATGTTCAGTAGCGGGAGTTACTAGGTTCATGACTAAAATTGCTAATGATATTCTTGCGGCTATAGCTGCGACGAAGGATGGGACGAAGTTCCCACAGGGTTTCCCTGCTAAGTATTCTTATCACATATCACCTGAGCATGTCCCATTTGCTACGATACCGTCTGTTGGGGATCAGCTGATTCCCAACAAGGACCGCAGACTTCCTTTGATTATTGCCGCCCATGAAGGCATGGGTTCTGCTCATGCAGGAGTTTCAGCAACAGTGTCTCTCTTGCAGCAGCGCTATTGGTGGCGTGGCTTGTATAGACAGGCTCGTAATCATGTCCTTTCTTGTGACATTTGTCAACAGATTAAGCCGTCCACAGTTGCACGTCCACCACATACGCAACTTTACATTTCAAATCATCCATTTGGTTGTATTTACCTTGATCACTGCGGTCCTTTGTCATCAGACACTGCATATAAACATATTTTAGTTGCAGTAGATTTGTGGACTAGATTCCTTTGGGTTTGGCCGCAATGTAGTGCTGACGCTCGAAATGTCATTAGAGATTTGCGTGTCTTTGTCGGGACGTTTGCGTGCAGCACCTTCCACTCTGACCAAGGTCCAGAGTTTGCCTCTAAGGCTTACAAGGACACAATGAAGTCACTGGTGGTGCTGGTGCAATTTTCGTCTCCATACCGGCCTGAGGGCAATTCCGTAGTGGAGCGAATTAACCATGACTTAAGCAATCTTTGACAGCTAGAGTTTTAGGTACTGGCAGAAGTTGGCTGACTCATTTGTATGGAGTCCAACGTGCACTAAATAATCTCCCTAGAAGATCTCTGGGTGGGCGGACCCCATACGAAATGCTCTTTGGCATTAAAATGTTTGTGCCAGACCTTGATGGTCTTGACGTAGATAACCATTGTGCTATGTTACAGGATCTACAAAAGACTTGAGATGCTCTTGCAAAAGATCATTTGTCGTCGTCCACGGATGCAGCGGTGCTGATTCCTGTAACCGGCTGGCTTCCGAAAGTTGGTGATCTGGTCCGAGAAAAGTTGGAGAACAAAAAAGAATTTGGTCCATCCTATCATGCACCAGTCCCAGTTCTTGGATTGCAGGGTACTCTTACTGTGATTTTACCCCCACTGCCTGGTCGGAAGGAGAATCGGTTAATTTCCATTGAACATGTCAAGTTACACCATTTGACCAATACTGAATAATATGCCTAGAAGCGTTCCTCGACGGGATGTTTCTTTGCACCAGATGCCATCCACAACAAGTCCTTTGCAAATGGAATGTGAAGTGGAGACCTCCGTTGATTTGTTGCCTGTTTTATCATCAACTTCCAATGCTATGCATCATGACTATGCTTCTCCGCCGTTGGAACCTACGGTTGCTGTTCCAGATACTATGCTCCATTCAACATTTAATGCTGATCAGCCCCCATTGTTTCTGTGGTTGTTATTTGGACAGAGATAACTTTTCTTCAAATTCTTCGTCATCTTCATCGGCTACCACTGAGGGGAAGCCCCCAAGTCAATTTTCCATTTTCTTTTCCTGGTTTAGAAAAACGTATCTGATTCCGCCATGGGCGTATGTATGAATGGTGCTTACGATGGTCTTCCTCTTTATGTGGATTGGGTTTGTGACAGTTTTTTCCTTTTAATCAATGGACATTTTTTTACCTGAACGCTCTGCGGTTCATTCGGTTGATGGAACATTTTCCCCACATACTTCGTCTCACAAAATGAAAAGGGGTCAACACAACGTTAACATCTCAGCATTTACAGTCAGCGATGGCATAGTTTGGGATAAGTTTCCATATGAAATCTACAGCCCGACTGAGATCATTTGCATGCCATATGTCTTTTGTGTTTCCTTAGGTGATGTCATCACGCCAGGAATGCATTCTGATGACTGGGATATTAATGCCGTGCATGCATTGTTTTCAGATTTACAATATTACACTGCTTTTGAAACTGAGGATTTATATTTAAATTCTGCTAATTCTGCTGATTTATTCTGTTTTCAACATTATGGTCATAATTTTTTACATAAATCTAATACAGTCAGAACTCAGATAAATGATACACAGTGGGAACATTGTCCTACGCCATTTCAGGGTAGTTCACAAACACAGATGAAAAAATGTGTTTATTTTTCTGGATATAATTTCTCGGGCCCAAAATCTTACTATTTTCGGTTGAATGCACCAACACACACGAAATTCATGCTGACCCATACAAAATTGGTATATTCTTCAACTTTCATAACCGATTTGTCCTTAAAAGGTTATGATTATTCAAAGGACATGATTGATTTGAAATCAATATGGGGTACCAAAGATTGGCAGGTGCAGGGAACTGAATCATTACATCGTGCGTGTTTGAGAATACAGCTGATATTCCTAAATCAGACTGTATAACAGACTACTTGTTTTGGTTTAGCTACTGCAAAAAACTTAAATTTTCCCTCGTTTCCATCGTTGGCAGCCTATGATACCTGGCAGCAATATACGAATCATACTCTGGATGATTTGAATTATATGGTCCGAAACTGTACATTTAACTCGTCCACTATTAATCCCTTGGGTTGGTTAATATGGCCTCTCAACACTAATGCGTGCAAATTGCACTTTTCAGGCGCATCTAGTGGATTTACGCTCAGTAGAGCAGACCCTCGTTTCACACAATCACATTCGGTAACTACATATTCTGTGGGTAAATTGTGTCAGCAATGGTTGAAACTCTACTTTGTTGTCTGTGAAACAACATCTCTCGCTTTTATCTGGTGACATTGATTTGGCGGACTTCCTTTTAGGTCCAAAATCACCTCGCCCTAAACGGTTTGCATACGCAGCATATAATGATTTTTGGAAACTGACACAGATGGAATCCGCAATCCGCTTAAGACAAATTGATCAAGACAATTTGAGAAAAGTTTTAGATGTAGTCGATAACAGTATTAATACTTTGTCTTCGCGTATTTACACATTGGATAATATTGTTTCATCTGTTATTGACATTGTACAGAATGATTTATCTATGTTGTATCATGGTCAAAATCAATTGTGATCTGTCATGCAATTTGGGTGGACTTTACAAACGTTGAAAAATGGAAAAGTCCCATAGGATTATTTGAGTGCTACTGCTCTGTTTTTACCTTTTAATCTAACAGACAAGCAAAAGCTTATGTCCATGAAAGATTCCACATACACTGTGTTACATATTGAGAAACTAGATCAGTTGCCCTTCTCAATAGCTGAGACTGATTCTTCAGTATGGTTAATACACGGGGTTATATACTTGCCCATTTCACTCTTTCAGTTCACTGCATGCATGAAACATTATCCAATTGGTAGATTTGAGCCCCTAGGTAGTACTTTCCTGCACAAATTGTGGTCCTTACCATTCACATTTCAATGTCAACGTGATGAAAAGGAAGTTTTCCTAACAGGTGAGGACTGTGATTCTACAATGGGACATGCTTTAGTCTGCACTCAAGTTAAGCTTCACGGCGCTTCAACGTCACAGACCCTAATTTGACTTGTTTTCTAAAAGGAACACCAGTCCCATCCATTATTCCCACTGTTAGAAATGGGGGTCTCTAGTTGGCAGAGGTAGGTACCTTTGTCCAAATAGGGACCCTTGCTTCTTGTCAGGGTAAAGGGGATACACACTTTAGATAACCCCTGCTCACCCCCTCGGTAGCTTGGCACAATCAAACAGGCTTCTCCCAAAGGCAATGTGGAAAGTATTTGTACCAACACTCACAGTAACACAGTGAAAACACCACAAATGGACACCGCACCAGTTTAGAAAAATAAAATATCTTTATCTAAACTTCACAAGACCAAAACAACAAAAATCTAATATACACAGTTAAAAATATGACTTTCAAAAGTTTTCAAGAACTTGTACCATAGAAAACTATGGCTGCGTGACTTTTACACAAAGTACCTGAAGATGCGTCAAAATTCACAAGGCCAAACAGTAGCAGAGAAAGGAAGCGTTGGAAAGCACAGCGATGCGTCAGTTCCTGAGTCCTTGGGGAGGCGAGGCGACAGTTCTGCTGCACACAGGAGAAGTGATGCGTCGAATCCGGACTGTAGGGGGAAGTGAGGCGTCGAAATCCAAGACGATTCTGGTCTGCGGGTGATGCGTGGAAAACTTGGTGCACAGGTACGATGCGTGACACACCGGAGGTGATGCGTCACTCTGCGAGGCTGCGCGCCATCCGGCGTCGGTGTTGGGGGCTGCGTGGCGAGACTTCACGTCGCCCGGCGAGACTCGGCAAGGCTTCGCGTCGTCCGGTGTCGTTTCTGAGAGACTTTGCACGGCTTTGCGATGCTTCAGACCGGTTCTTGCAGAGATTAGCTGCAAAACCCACCTCTGAGGCCCTGTAACTGGAAGGAGGCACTTAGGCAAGGGTAGGACTCACAGATGGCAGAGTCCAGCAGCACCAGCAAATTTGCAGGAAGTCTTTTGTGTCCCTGAGACTTCAGAACAGGAGGCCAGCACACTTCAGGCCCTTGGAGAACGCCTTCAAGCAGGGGACACAGCACACAGCAAAGTCCTTCTCCTTTCCTTAGCAGAAACACCAACTGCAGGCCAACCCCAGACACCCAGCAAGGACAGTACTTCTCCTCAGTCACACCAGCTCTTCTCCTCGGCAAAGGCTCCTCTTAAATTCCAGGAATTATCTAAAGTTCAGGGGTTTTAGGTCTAATACTTATACCCCAAAATGTCTTTGTTCTCTTTGTGCAAGGAGCTCTGAGCCCAGTTCAAACCAGTTCTGGGGGGCACTCTGCAAGTGCACAACAACATCCATTGTCAGTGTGAGCCTTGTCTCCAGACACACCACAGGGGGTTGGAGCCAGCATTGTGGAAGGCAGACACAGCCCTATTCAGGTACAGGTGCTACTGCTCCCACCACTCCAAATGCAGATCAGGCCTATTCAGCCTAGTGCGGACTCATCCAGACTCCTGGAGCCACTGCACCTCCCCAGCCCCTGTCACTCCAAAGCCAGACAGTCAATCCACAAACAGGCAGAGGCACACAGGATGGTTGAAGAAGAAAATAGCCACTTTCTAAAAGTGGTATTTTCAAACACACAATTTAAAAACCATCTTTACTAAAAGATGAGTTATTAAATCCTGAGTTCAGGGATACCAAACTCCATTATTCTATCTTATCCCTATGGGAAGATATGCTTGTAAAATGTTACAAAGCATTCCCCATTCCGTCCTATGGGGCAAGATAGCCTTTCAATAGTGAAAAATGAAATTGGCAGTATTTCACTATCAGGACAGGTTACACACTCCAGTACATGTCCTACCTTTCACATACACTGCACCCTGCCCGGGGGGGGGGTACCTTGGGCCTACCATAGGGGTGCCCTATATGTAGGCATGATACCAGTTGAGTTTGGGCACAAAAAGCAGCCCATATTTTATCCATTATTGACCTCCCGAGGTCACACTTCCAGTGCGATCTGAGCTTCTCATCATGAGCTGGGAGCAGTGCCACACTAGCGTGATTTAATTTAGGCACCAAACCTATCCATCTGAATCGGTAATGACTAGCATCGGGGGGGGAAATCATCTGGGGCAAATGGATAGGTAGATATGATGGATATCAACACAGTATGTACGCGGTGCATTATAAAATGGTCCATGAGTGAGGCAGTACTAAAACGTGGGTCAGTGGAATGTGTTATAACCTGCCCCTCCTGAAAGAGGTCGCAAAACACATGAAGGTTGTATAGTGACACCGTGAGCTTCACCAAAGCTTCACAGGTGATGGGGAGCCACGGGGTGTCTGTCGGGATCAAGGGTGGGGGGTAAAGGGGTAAAGGGGGATGCCACCCAAGAGATGTTGGAGGTTCCTCCATGCGCAGCAGGTAGTGAATAGGGTTTGGATGTCCGTGGGGGTTCCAGGGGATCCATTTCAGGAGGATAGAGGCAAGGGGAGTGTGGGTAGCGAGGTCCATCTCAGGTTTTACGTATATTAGCCGGGTGTCCGCATGATACTAGTGATGGGTGTATTGGCATTGCGCAGCCAGGAATTAAACTGAATGTAAGGCACTCCAAAGCCCCCTCTTTCATAGGGGTGCACTAACGTTTCCCAACTGATGCAAGGCCTCCATCCGGCCCAGATGAGTTTAAGGTGTAAACCATGTAGGGTGGAGAAGAACGAGTTTGTGAGTGTATGGGAATGTTGCGGAACAGATACAAGAAGTGGGGGAGAATCATCATTTTAATAATCCAATCCTGCCGGCCATTGAAAGAGGCAGCTGGATCCATCTATACATTTGCGTCAACAGTGTGTCAATGGTGGGCTGTAATTGAGTCTTATCACCTATTCCTTATCTGGATGAATGACTGCACCAAGATAATTTACTGGCCCGTTGCACCAGGTCAGTGGGTAATTGCCTAGGATCTGCAGCATGGCTGGTGTTACAGGAAAAAGACCAGACTTCGACTAATTTATTTGAAGACCGGAAAGAGCCCCAAAATGTGTTAATTCATTCAAGATGGGGGTCATGTTCTCCGGACAAATAATAAAATGTCATCTGTGTAAAGGGAGATGAGGAGGGGGCTTGGCTTGAATTGAAGGCCACGGTGTATGTGGCTTAAGTGGACTAGGGGGTCTAGGGCAAGTATATAAAGTAACAGGGTTAGTGGGTATCCCTGATGTGTGCCTCACGTTATAGAGAAAGGTGCCGGGTGTGAGCCAATGACTCTAAGACGTGAAGTGGGTTGTGTATATTGAAGGTCAATCAAGGAGGAGAAACCGAGGGGTATGCCCAGTTTGCGAATGATGGCATGAAGGAAAGGCCATTCCAAGGAGTCAAACAACTTCTTGGCATCTAAGAGTGTGATTGCAGTGGGTGTATCTGGAGAAATTCCATGAAGTACTGAGAACACTGCCCTCAGATTCAGTGATGTGGAGCGATGGGGGACAAACCCCAACTGTGGAGGTGAAATGATCTGTTCCATCAGTAATGAAAGACAGTTGGATAGAACCTTCACCAATATTTTATTATTTAGATTAAGAAGTGACAACGGTCTGTAAGAAACACAGTGTAAGAGGTCTTTGCCGGGTTTGGGGAGTAAGGTTATTACAGCCTTGTGCATGGATGGGGGAAGAGTGTCCGTTTGGAGGGTTTCTTCATAAGCCATGAATAGTTTTGGTGCTAGGATATGCTTGAAGAGTTTATAGAACTCCCCTGTGCAGCCATCAAGACCGGGGACTTTGGAGACATCAAGGGAGTCTATGGCCTGTATTATTTCCTCACAGGTTATACGTTCACTGAGAAATTGATGTTGGGGATTAGGGAACCATACCATGGCCACCTCCTCCAGACATGTTGCCAGGGGGCAAGTATCACCTGTAAGGTAGGAGGTGTAAAGTTGAATGTAGTATTGTCATGTAGTTCCTATAAACCTATATAGGATCTGCTCGTTTAGACAACATATACTGTAGGATTGGAGTCAGACTGAGTCTGGATACCCCTACCGAATATGTCAGCCTGTATACCAGCTAGCTCACAGTACCACTAGAAACTCCTCTTACCAAGGAGAGAATAGTTCTTGGCAACTATCGAACATGACAACCCTGATCCCTCAAAATCGTGCAAACAGTGTACTACTTTTGGCTCAGTCACTCGTGGTCAATTTGTCTCAGAGAGATACACAGAATAAACGGTGGGGACGTTTTCCAATAAGCATTTATTGAACCAGCGTCATTCTAGTGTAAAATAGGTGTACTGAAACAATCATTAGACAGTAACAGATATAAATGACTATAAGAACTATCAGAGTAAAAGGATGGTAGATTTCTACCATCGTGCTAAAACAACGAATACAGGTAAGTATATAAAATACATGACAGTAGAATGCGTACTCCTACGATACGTCCCTAACTAAATGTACCTAAGAGTACCTAGCATGTATGTGGGTGTAAATCCAAGAATCCCTCTAGGATAAAGTCAATTCCATTACCTGAAGTGAGAGACTGTGGGACCCAGTCTTGGTCTCGAGTTGAGCACCCCGAAAGGGATGTTAGACCACTGCGAGCTGGAGTATCTCCATGCAGGAGTCTCAGCTGCTTGTGTCAGTGTGTCAGCATGGAAGTCCTTTTCTCCTCTCTCTGTCTTAGCAAGATATGATGTATATATATCCAAGTGGTACCCCCTGGGGATATACCTTGCTGTGTCATGTCGGACTGGGATGACGGAAGGAATGACCCTTACACATAGGTATTAACCCTTTTGGTGCTTGCGTCGGCCAATGGCCGACGCAAGCACTACCTCCCTGGTGCTGCGCACGTCCATTGGACGTCACCAGGGAGGGCAATAATAAATCGTCCGGTGCATCGCACCGGATTTATTTTATTTTTTATTTTTACTGGGGGAGACGCGAAGGCTTTCCGCGTCTTCCCCGCCCCCTCCCGCCCATCTGTGATGTCAGCGCGCTGCGAGGCGCTCTGACGTCACTGATTTCCCCACCGGAGCCGAGGACAGCAGCAGGTAAGGCCGCGCTCGACTCCGATGGGGAAATCTGGCTGGAAACGGCCTCCCCAGCTTTCAGGAGGCTTCGTTTGAAAGGGAGAGTCTCCCCTTTCAAACGAGGCCTTCCTGAAAGGGTTTCTGGCCGTGGATTGCAGCGCTGCTGCAATCCACGGCCAGAAACCCCACTAGACACCAGGGATGTCTTTGGGGGGTCAGCCCTCGTGGTGACGGGTCGCCCCCCCCCCGGGGGCACATTTTAAAATTAATTTACCTGGCTTTCCCTGGGGGGCGCGATCGCGATTACAACAAGTACATGGGCGGAGTGGACAAGAACGACCAGGTTCTTCAGCCATACAATGCGAGTCGTAAAACTCGCACTTGGTATAAGAAACTATTTACACACCTGATCCAGATGGCAACATACAATGCGTATGTTGTCTATCGTGAGACCACCACAGTAAGACTCATGTCTTTCCTTGACTTTCAGTTGTCTGTGATTGAAAGTCTTACTGCTACAGAAGCAGAAGCCTCCACTTCATGTGTTCTGGAGGACGTGGCAAGGCTGCAGGAGCGACACTTTGCAGATAAAATTCCTGCAACACCCAAAAAGGAGTGACCATGTCGTCGTTGTAAAGTGTGCTCGATGCAGGGAAAGATGCAGGAGACTCATGTTTACTGTCCCCAGTGCCCAAGTAAGCCTGCCTTCTGTCTTCCTACTTGCTTTATGTTGAATTACACTAAAGCAAAATACTGGGAAATTGACTGAGGTGGAGCTGCCAATAGGATAACCTTTCAATTGGTGTGAATGGATACCTACTGTCTGTGGGCCACTCCTTCACTACGCAAGCAGCTGCAGGATATTTCTTCCTCTACTTCATGAAATCATGGACTTCTCAACACCTTTATCTGCTTTCAGAACGTGGTAGTTGTTCTGTTCGCCAATTGACAAGTGCATTATAGTCCCCACGCTACACATACTGGTGGACAGAACATATGCCACGTTGTCATGGAGTACCCGTGTTTCACATTCAACCGTTCTTCGTAGTTTATGATGTTCTCTTTAGGAAGTTTTTGAAAATTTCCAGCATGTTTGCCTTAGTTTCAAAGGTAGATATGCTTGCTCAGCTCGAGAAATGTTTTTGCGGCATACTCGGGCACCCCCAACTTGCATCCACAAACTGGAAGGAGTTGGATAGAGCATTGTGAGAGCATTGATAGCTCGTGACAGAAATGTTCGCTCAAGCTTCAAGTAGCTAGAGATGAAAGGCATTAGTATAGGGTCTCTTAACAATTGGACAGGGTTAGTCAGGACTCTGAGGACAGACACACGAACGGGTTAGAACAGCTTACGGTAGGGACGCTTTCCGAGGAATATTGCAAAGGTAGAAGGCAGATAGTAAAGGTAGTATAGATACACGTCCTGACTTCTTCTTCACCCATGGATTCAAATCCATTGCTGCCACACTCACACTGAATTTACTGTGGTACTTATGGGTCAATGCTGCTTGCCATGTTCATCCTCCGTTAGAACTTAGTAGATGGTCAGTTTGCTGTATGATAAGTGCATTACAGTCACTGCACATAACGGTGGAT
This sequence comes from Calotriton arnoldi, assembly GCA_963921515.1. Lineage (NCBI taxonomy): Eukaryota > Metazoa > Chordata > Amphibia > Caudata > Salamandridae > Calotriton > Calotriton arnoldi. Next base: position 688,955 of record CAWUFW010006795.1, on the reverse strand, counting down.
TGGACATATGCTACGTTGTCACGGACTACCCTTGTTTCACATTCATCCGTTCATAGTTTATGATGTTATCTTTTGAAAATTTCCAGCATGTTTGCCTTAGTTTCAAAGGTAGATATGCTTGCTCAGCTCGAGAAATGTTTTTGCGGCATACTCGAGCACCCCCAACTTGCATCCACAAACTGGAAGGAGTTGGATTTAGCATAGTGAGTGCACTAAAGGTGCATGAAAGACATGTCTTCCTGAGCCTCATGTGGCTGTCATGGAAGTCATTAGTATAGGTTCACTGGGCATGAGTTCGGTAACGTTCTGGAAGAAGGATGTGGAGACTTGACAGGTGGTAGAATATAGTCAAAGTCATTATGTCTTGTGGCATATGAATGTGATGGGCCCTTGCATGGCGGCAGTATGTTTGTGTGAGTGCAAGTGATATGGTTGTTTGGGCCCGTGGCTGGCGGTACGGAAGTCTTGTGTGTGGTGTGTGAATGGCGTGTGAATGGACCATAAAGTGGTAGGCAATTTTGATGTTGCCTCAATACGTTTTTGGCCCTTGCCTGTCGCGGGTACTTGGGCCTCCCACACGAGTGAGGCACCATTTTTATCGGGAGACCTTGGGTAACACTGGGTGGTAGGAAATGCATGTCTGCCTGGCGATGCCACAACTTTCCCACACAAAAATGTGTGGAAAAAGTGATTTTTTCAGCTAAATTTGAGGTTTGCAGGGGATTCTGGGAAGGAAAACGTTGGTGGATCCACGCAAGCCATACATCCCTGGAACCCCCCAGGTGTCTAGTTTTCAGAAATGTGTGGGTTTGATAGGTTTCCCTAGCTGTCCGCCGAGCACGGGGCCAAAAACCGAGGTGACCCCCCTTGCAAAACCAGGTTGTTTTGTGATAGGCAACTTTAATGTCACCTCAATACGTTTTGGGCCCTAGCCTGTCGCGGGTACTTGGGCCTCCCACACGAGTGAGGCACCATTTTTATCGGGAGACCTTGGGGAACACTGGGTGGTAGGAAATGCGTGCCTGCCCGGCGATGCCACAACTTTCCCACACAAAAATGTGTGGGAAAAGTGATTTATTTCAGCTAAATTTGAGGTTTGCAGGGGATTCTGGGTAAGAAAACGTTGGGAGATCCATGCAAGCCATACCTCTCTGGAACCACCCGGGTGTCTAGTTTTCAGAAATGTGTGGGTTTGATAGGTTTCCCTAGCTGGCCGCCGAGCACGGGGCCAAAAACCGAGGTGACCCCCCTTGCAAAACCAGGTTGTTTTGTGATAGGCAATTTTAATGTCACCTCAATACGTTTTGGGCCCTAGCCTGTCGCGGGTACTTGGGCCTCCCACACGAGTGAGGCACCATTTTTATCGGGAGACCTTGGGGAACACTGGGTGGTAGGAAATGGGTGTCTGCCCAGCGATGCCACAACTTTCCCACACAAAAATGTGTGGAAAAAGTGAGTTTTTTCTGCCAAATTTGAGGTTTGCAGGGGATTCTGGGTAAGAAAACGTTGTGGGATCCACGCAAGCCATACCTCCCTGGAACCACCCGGGGTCTAGTTTTCAGAAATGTGTGGGTTTGATAGGTTTCCCAAGCTGGCCGCCGAGCACGGGGCCAAAAACCGAGGTGAACCCCCTTGCAAAACCAGGTTGTTTTGTGATAGGCAATTTTAATGTCACCTCAATACGTTTTGGGCCCTAGCCTGTCGCGGGTACTTGGGCCTCCCACATGAGTGAGGCACCATTTTTATCGGGAGACCTTGGAGAACACTGGGTGGTGGGAAATGCGTGTCTGCCCGGCGATGCCACAACTTTCCCACACAAAAATGTGTGGAAAAAGTGATTTTTTCAGCAAAATTTGAGGTTTGCAGGGGATTGTGGGTAAGAAAACGTTGGGGGATCCACGCAAGCCATACCTCCCTGGAACCACCTGGGTGTCTAGTTTTCATAAATGTGTGGGTTTGATAGGTTTCCCTAGCTGGCCACCGAGCACGGGGCCAAAAACCGAGGTGACCCCCCTTGCAAAACCAGGATGTTTTGTGATAGGCAATTTTAATGTCACCTCAATATGTTTTGGGCCCTAGCCTGTCGCGGGTACTTAGGCCTCCCACACAAGTGAGGTACCATTTTTATCAGAAGACTTTGGGGAACGCGGGGTGGGTGGAATTTTGTGGATCCACGCAGATTCCAGAACTTTCCACCACAGAAATGTGAGGAAAATGTGGGTTTTTTTACAATATTTTAGGTTTGCAAGGGATTCTGGGTAGCAGAACCTGGTGAGAGCCTGCCAAGTCACCCCATCCTGGATTCCCCTTGGTGTCTAGTTTTCAAAAATGTATAGGTTTTCTAGGTTTCCCTAGGTGCCGGCAGAGCTAGGGTTCAAAATCTACAGCTAGGCACTTTGTTTAAAAAGGGTCCGTTTTCACTGCGAAAATGTGGTGTGTCCACGTTGCGTTTTGGGCCGTTTCCTGTCGCGGGTACTTAGGCCTCCCACACAAGTGAGGTACCATTTTTCTCGGAAGACTTTGGGGAACACGGGGTGGGTGGAATTTTGTGGATCCACGCAGATTCCAGAACTTTCCACCACAGAAATGTGAGGAAAATGTGTTTTTTTTTTACAATATTTTAGGTTTGCAAGGGATTCTGGGTAGCATAACATGGTGAGAGCCAGCCAAGTCACCCCATCCTGGAGTCCCCTGGGTGTCTAGTTTTCAAAAATGTATAGGTTTCCTAGGTTTCCCTCGGTGCTGGCAGAGCTAGGGTTCAAAAACTACAGCTAGGCACTTTGCCAAATAAGGGTCATTTTAAAAAGTGAAATTGAGGTGTGTCCACGTTGCGTTTTGCTCCGTTTCCTGACGCGGACACTAGGCCTACCCACACAAGTGAGGTACCATTTTTCTCGGAAGACTTTGGGGAACGCGGGGTGGGTAGAAATTTGTGGATACACGCAGATTTCAGGACTTTCCACCACAGAAATGTGAGGAAAATGTGGTTTTTTTGACAATTTTTTAGGTTTGCAAGGGATTCTGGGTAACAGAACCTGGTGAGAGGCAGTAAAGTCACCCCATCTTGGATTCCCCTGGGTGTCTAGTTTTCAAAAATATATAGGTTTGCTAGGTTTCCCTAGATGCAGGTAGAGCTAGGGTTCAAAAACTACAGCTAGGCACTTTGCCAAATAAGGGTAATTTTTCACAGTGAAATTGAGGTGTGTCCACGTTGCGTTTTGCGCCGTTTCCTGACGCGGACACTAGGCCTACCCACACAAGTGAGGTACCATTTTTCTCGGAAGACTTTGGGGAACGCGGGGTGGGTAGAAATTTGTGGATCCACGCAGGTTCCAGGACTTTCCACCACAGAAATGTGAGGAAAATGTGGTTTTTTTGACAATGTTTTAGGTTTGCAAGGGATTCTGGGTAACAGAACCTGGTGAGAGGCAGTAAAGTCACCCCATCCTGGATTCCCCTGGGTGTCTAGTTTTCAAAAATATATAGGTTTGCTAGGTTTCCCTAGATGCAGGCAGAGCTAGGATTCAAAAACTACAGCTAGGCACTTTGCCAAAAAGGGTCATTTTTCACTGTGAAATTGGGGTGTGTCCACGTTGCATTTTGCGCGATTTCCTGTCGCGGGCTCTAGGCCTACCCACACAAGTGAGGTACCATTTTTCTCGGAAGACTTTGGGGAACGCGGGGTGGGTAGAAATTTGTGGATCCACGCAGATTCCAGGACTTTCCACCACAGAAATGTGAGGAAAATGTGTTTTTTTTGACAATTTTTTAGGTTTGCAAGGGATTCTGGGTAACAGAACCTGGTGTGAGGCAGTAAAGTCACCCCATCCTGGATTACCCTGGGTGTCTAGTTTTCAAAAATGTATAGGTTTGCTAGGTTTCCCTAGATGCAGGCAGAGCTAGGATTCAAAAACTACAGCTAGGCACTTTGCCAAAAAAGGGTCATTTTTCACTGTGAAATTGGGGTGTGTCCACGTAGCGTTTTGCGCCATTTCCTGTCGAAGGCTCTAGGCCTACCCACACAAGTGAGGTACCATTTTTCTCGGAAGACTTTGGGGAACGCGGGGTGGGTAGAAATTTGTGGATCCACGCAGATTCCAGGACTTTCCACCACAGAAATGTGAGGAAAATGTGTTTTTTTTGACAATTATTTAGGTTTGCAAGGGATTCTGGGTAACAGAACCTGGTGAGAAGCAGTCAAGTCACCCCATCCTGGATTCTCCTGGGTGTCTAATTTTCAAAAATTTATAGGTTTGCTAGGTTTCCCTAGGTGCCGGCAGAGCTAGGGTTCAAAAACTACAGCTAGGCACTTTGCCAAAAAAGGGTCGTTTTTCACTGTGAAATTGTGGTGTGTCCACGTTGCGTTTTGCACCATTTCCTGTTGCGGGCACTAGGCCTACCCACACAAGTGAGGTACCATTTTTCTCGGAAGACTTTGGGGAACGTGGGGTGGGTAGAAATTTGTGGATCCGCGCAGATTACAGACCTTTCCACCACAGAAATGTGAGGAAAATGTGTTTTTTTTGACAATTGTTTAGGTTTGCAAGGGATTCTGGGTAACAGAACCTGGTGGGAGCCAGTCAAGTCACCCCATCTTGGATTCCCCTGGGTGTCTAGTTTTCAAAAATATATAGGTCTGCTAGGTCTCTTTAGATGCAGGCAGAGCTAGGGTTCAAAAACTACAGCTAGGCACTTTGCCAAAAAAGGGTCATTTTTCACTGTGAAGTTGGGGTGTGTCCACGTTGCGTTTTGCGCCATTTCCTGTCGCAGGCTCTAGGCCTACCCACACAAGTGAGGTACCATTTTTATCGGGACACTTACGGTAATTCAGATTTGTAAAGCAACTGTTATTACCTATTGACTTTCGATGCATTTCTGCCTTCCAAATGAAAGACAATGTGTAAAAAAGAAGTTATTTTGAAAAATGACCTTAATTATAATATAGTATGAGTATTACCAATTGCAGAAATGTGCAAATATCTACTGTTTCTAAACTCTATATTGTGTTCCCATTTCAGAAATACATAGGAGTCTTTCATACCGAATATTTCATGCATACATTTTCCCAGAATAATTGCTATATACCCGGCTCTGGGTTCCTCAGGTTCTTGGTGAACCTACAAGTCCTATATATCCCCACAACCAGTAAGGTCCAGTGGATGTAACGGTATATTGCTTTCAAAGAGCAGTCATAATTAGAAGAAGTTACAGGTGAAAACGTTGACAAAAAAGGCTGTTTTTTTCAACTAATTTTCCATTTTTCCTATATTTAACTGTTAGTTTCTATAAAGAAACCTTGATGGATTTACACAAATGACCCCTTGATGAATTCAGCATTTTGTCTATTTTTCTAAAATGTATAGATTTCCAGGATCCATTATTGCTTTCATACCCATTTCTACCATTAACTGGAAGGAGGTTGAAAGCACAAAAATAGCAAAAATAGGCTATGTCCCAGAAAAATGCCAAAACTGTGTAAAATTTTTTGGTTTTCTGACAAAAGTCTGTCATTCCCTCAAATCTGGGAAAATGGAGATTTCAGCCCCACAAACCCTTTTTTGATACCATTTGCAGGGAAAAACCCAGACGCTTTCATATGAGGGACTTTTTTCCCATTTTTCCCCCAAAAACCAAAATTTAGCTGTATTTTGGCTAAAATCTGGGACCCCTCCAGGGGATCCACAAACCCTGGGTACCTTTAGAATCCCCATGATGTTGTAAGAAAAGGACGCAAATTTGGCGTGGATACCTTATGTGGTAAAAAAGTTACAGAGGTTTAATCGCGAACTACTACAAATAGCCAAAAAAGGGCTCAGCACTGGGGGGGAAAAGGCCCAGCAGTTAAGGGGTTAAGCAGGAGATGGTAGGCCTGCTGTCCTGCTGTGATTCCAAGAGCCCTCATGCATAATGAATGAGACTAAAGCTTTTCAGAGAAAATCCCATATCATCTTTGGACATTACCGCAACTAGGCAAAAGGTCAGTACTAAGAACCGTTATGTAGTGTAATGGCAGGGAGAATATATTGAAAGGGTTAGGTGACTACCTGAGCCTATATTAGGGTACCTATATGGAACATAACAGTATTTGAGTAGGGTGTCCAGAATACTCTCATTGGAGGCAATCCACAGGCTCCCATCCCATCTGCCCTCAACTCTGCGATGTAGGAGTTGTCCCTGAGGGGACAGAGCAGGCAGGCCAGTGTACATCCAGGACGCTCGCCCTCCCCATATTTATGTGCTCAAGCATGTTTGCCTAAATAAAGAACATCCCTGTCAGCCAGGTCCCGGAACTTATTTAAGAAGGTCATTCTGGCTTGAGTGTCGGGCGGTGTGGTACCACCAGACGTCCAGAGATCTAAATCAGCCAGAGTCCCACCGACATGTGTGAGGCTCCGATGTAAGTTCCTAAGGACCCCAGAATGCTTTGAGATGCATATGGCCCTGATAAAGGCTTTGAATGCCTCCCAGACGGTGGAGTGGGAGGCCACTGTACCTTTATTAAGCTGGAAGTATTCCAAAATTGTTGTATGTAAGTCAGATCGGAACAGCTTGTCCTGTAATGCCAAAGTTGGTAAGCACCACTGGCATTCCTGAGCATCACAAAAGGGAATATTAAAAACAACTAAAACTGGAGAATGGTCGGATAGTGTGCGAGTGAGGTATTAGGTGGAAAGCAACCACGGGCATAGGGTAGCGGAGAGAAGGCAGTAGTCAAAATGTGACCATGTGTTGTGTGGGGCCGAGAAGTGAGCGAATCCTAGGTTTGAGGTACATTTTAAATGCAGGGCGTTGGTCAACAGGTGTGTATCACAGAGGTCATGCAGTACATGCAGTTATCTAGGTTTAGTGATCGGCGAAGGTGCTCTGGTGTCAGTGGAAGGGTCCATGAGGAGGTTGAAGTCTCCGGCTACTATCAGATGGTCAAAGTTCATCTTATCTATTTGTGCAAAGAGGGACAGGAAATATTCTGGTGAGTCTGTGTTGGGAGCGTAGATATTGGCAAGCAAGACAGAATGGCCCGCCAAAATGCCAACAACTAGGATGTAGCGGCCACTGTCATCTGTGATGGTGGAAATGTGCAGAGTGAAGAACAGATCCCTCTAGAGTAGGAGCTATAGTTGGTGAAGAAATGGAGCATAACCCAATTAGTTGTATATGAGGATGTCCTCCCAAGGGGAAGATGCATCTCCTGAAGGAAAGCTATGTCGGCACCATGACGGGTAATGTATTGGAGTACCTGTTTGCCCATGTGTCTGTCATTAAGCCCCCTAATGTTCCAAGACAGGAGTGTAAGAGGTAAGTAATTAAACACAGGAGAGGATACACGGGCCATGAGGTGTTGTATGTGTAGCTGGAAAATATGAAGAAAAAACAACCTTTGTGTATCGAATAAAAATGAGGAAAACAACAAGTATTAAAGCGAACTTACCCAAGAACCCCCCGCTAACCCACACCCACACCAGGCACAAAAGGGCCCAGTACCAACCCCTAGCTTCAACCCTCTAGATCAAAAACAACAATACAATAAGCATGTGTGTGTGTACCACTGGAGGGTAGAAACACTACAGTGGACTTCCAAGTATTATAGGATCAGTTGAAGGAGTGGTAACTGGGATACAAGGATCAGCAATGCAAAATATGGACATGGTAAAGTAGAGTATCATAATAAGTCCTAAGCAGGGTACTATAGCCAGCCAAGGTGCGCAGAAGGTGAATGAAGAGGAGATATGACAGTCAACCTTGGGAAGAGATTGGCACTTTTGCTGGAGTGAATGTCCGGCGGTGACCCATCTGGTGTTGTACAATGAGAGGAGGAACGATCACCAGAACATTGCTGACAAAAGGCCTGTGCATCAACCGAAGTGGCAAAGATATGGGGCTTACTGTTTACCTCAACCCTCAGGCGCGCCAGATATAGCATACTGTAATGAAGTCCCAGCTTACATAGCATGGATTTTATACCAGTGAACTTGGACTAGAGCCTCTTGGACTAGAGCAGTGAAGTCGTAGAACAAAGAGATGATCAAGCCCTGCCATTGTAGGGGACCTTGTTCTCTGGTGAGGCGCAGGGCAGTGTCACAGTCCCTGAAGTTCAGTAGGTGACCAATTAGAGGTTTCTGTGGACAGCCTCGAATGGGGCGTGAGCCAAGAAACCGGTGCACTCCACTCCACTATGAATGTGGAGTAAAGGGTTCCTTGCCAAACAGATCCATCAATCCATCAATAGCTGTTCAACAAACAAATCCAGGCAACCAGTATTGGTGGATTCCGGTAAGTTGCTGCATCTGCCCCTATCCTCCAAATCTTAATTTCTCATTGCCACTGTCTTCAGGAGTTTTACCATGCATTCCAATCTCTTCATAGTTTTGGCAGCGCCTTCCTCCAAGTCCGAGTCTCCCCTCAGCGGCTTCAAGTCTGTTCTCATGGGGGTCAAGACTCTAGACCATGGTATCTATCCTCTTGGCTAAGGTGTCAAACCGGCCATCAATGGCCCTGGAGCCCGCCCTGAGTTCTGCCATTATTGTGTCAGTGCTGGTCAGTGGTTCAAGGCCCTCACTGCATGTGCCACCGCCCTCTGTCATCGGGGGTTGTGTGGTGTCTTGAGGTTAATGCTTGTCATAGTTGAGACGTCATTGTTTGGGGTCACCTCGAACCATAGCCTGTAGTTAGAGGGCCAGAGAAGGAAATTGATCCTAGGAGGATAATAGAGAGTTATGCTGTGATGATCACAGTATGTGCGTTGTGTGCCTTGCTAGGCAATGGAGCAGGTGGGGACACTAGGTATCGGTAATATGCCAGGTACTGGAGAACAACCACGCGATGGAGAGGGGGCAGCCAAGACCTGAGAATATGTAGAGGTTCTTTACTGATCAAAGTTGGGAGCAGATGAGGAGCCAGGCACAATGTTGGCAGCAACAGATGACAACCCACCAACACTCCCAAAGGTCACAATGTGGAACACCAGAGTCACCAAATATCATTACAGGTGCAAGAATAAGCAAGGAGTGGTGTGAGTACCAACAGCAGCCTTGAGTCAGGAGGTGGGTTGATAAAACAGCTCACCAGCAGATGACAACCACAGGGCCAGAGCGCCTGATCTGCCACAAAGGCCAGTTAAATAACACTGGATGTAGGGAGAAGACACAGTAATGATGTAGACTGGAAGGGGCCAGATGAAGGGTAGTATGCTGAGGGTGAAAGCAAATCAGCAAAGTGCCCGAGTCATAGGTCATGAAGGGTGGTAGAGGCACCCCTGTGGCAAGAGCAAAGGGCAAAGATGCTGCAAAGTTGTGCCCAGGGTGCCAGGATAGTCATATGTATGGCCTTGTCAGGAGTGTTACGAAGCAGGTTCAGCACAAGCTGCAGTGATCATGGGGCAGGAAAACATATGTGTTGGAAAGCTAGTGAGTGGTCCTGCTGCTGCGGGACCCCCATCCTCAACACAGTAGGTGGCGAGCTGCCCAGATGTGCACAAATGGCAGGGGCAGGTCAATGCGGGAGAAGTGGAGGCATAGGAGAAGGGGGCCAGCCCAACATGGCCCACTGTCCGGCTCTCCAGGCTCACCCAAGGCCCCTGTCATTGCGGTGCCTCCGGGGAGACCCCTGAGCCACCCTTACCTTTTGGATGGAGCTGCTCTGATATGGGCCTCAGCGCCTCTCAGTCTAGGGCCGGTAATGTGTCTCAGGCCACAGTTGCTCTGCCACTTGATGGGGTGTGGGAGGGAAGGCCTCACTGCTCCGACAAGCCCGCCAGCAGGGATGTGACAATGCAGGGGGGCCCCAGTCCACAGACCGGAGGAGGTTTACACCTCTGCAGGAGTGAGGGTGGTAGAGAGACCACTGGAATGGCTTCGGAGGGTAATAGCCTTGCCCTGGACAGGAGGTCAGTTGTAACGGACTGCAACGCAGGGGAGGGTGGAGTCCAGTGACAAAGTCACTGCAGCTCAGGAGTAGGCCATGGGCGAGGGCCTAGTGATGTGCCCTGCCTGTGTAGGAATACAAGCTGCACCACTTTTTAGACTAGAGTACCCACACAAGCAAGCACACTGTGCTCCAATATTACATGAATTACGGTTAAAGACACTTCCACCAGGGAAAGGGCACTCACACTGCTGAGTACGGTACAAGCATTGAGACCAACACCTTTGGTTGCACTTCCTGTTTTACAGCGTGGGTAAGGAAATGGTGCTAGATGGAGCATAGGGAGGGATGTTGTTAATCTGTTGACGAGGAATGGACCAAAACTGCCAGTGTAGAGCTCAGGTGGTACAGAACTTGGGGAGGGGTGTATGTGCATTGTGTGGACCTGTGGTGTAAGGGAGGATCGCAGGTGGGTCATTATTTTGCACAGATGCCTGCCACAACTCTCCTGCGGTGCGGATACAGCCACAGGAAGTGAGAAGGACTTGCTGAAGGACCTGCATGCAGTATGAGATTAGTTTGAACATTATAATCAGGACTGATTTTGACTTCCATTCCGGTCATGAGGACTTCTTGCTGCTTTGGGAGAAGACTAATTCATGCAGGAGCATTAAAGGCACCTGGAAACTCCTACCAGTAGCAGGTAAGTGCAGAGGCAGCATTGTTCCCCGTGTGAGGGGTCTGTGGATGCTACAGGGAGGGAGATCTTGTGTGGCAAAGCAGCACTGCCTGCTGTGTGGACGGTGACACTAATTAATGCCTGATAGCTGCTGCCAGCATCTGCCTGCCGCACAGTCACCAGTGCCTCTGACCCTGGCACAGAGGAGGGCACCCAGCAGCAGGCCAGCCTGGAGCTCACTTGTCTGCGGCGAGTGTGTGTCACAGGTATAACAGAGCGTGGCTGCTGCTGTGCTGCTCTGCCTGGCAGGGAGTGCCCAAGCAGTGAGGAATCCTGTTATAACTGTAGACAGGGAGGGCTTCCTGGGGTGCATAAACCCAGTGCTATAAATGGGTGGGTACTGAATGAGTATTTCCACTGCTTTGATCAGAACCAGAATTCCACCCATCGCAGAACTCTGTGGAATATCGCGGAATATTTAACATAACTCTGTGGAATTCCATGGAGTAGAACTCTGTGAGTTCCGCTCACCCCTACAACTTACCCATGGCTGTGTCACACACCTGGATAGATAAAGAAGGTAGATGTCTTCTCCAGGTTGGTGCACTGGGAGGCTGGCCTCTCATAGTAGCCATGGTGTCTGCTCAGAACTCTTACTTAGCGGAGTTCCTGGAGACACTGGCAAATGTGGCCCAAGGCAATATTTTGACCAGAGACCTTAATACTGTGTTGGACCCATGCCAAGATTGGGAGGGAGGACGGGTTGCCCATTCGGGAGATTTCTCCAAGAGACTAAAAAAGGCACTGGTAGAATTACGCCTGCGAGATAGCTGGCAGGAATTGCACCCCTCCACAGTGGCCTTCCCTTTTTACTCACACATCCACCATACACACTGATGGATTGATTCGATACTGTTAAGCAGTGCCTTAGTGAGCCTTACTTGCCCTGCAGAGATAGGACCAATCTAGGATTATGTCTCGGTTGTGGTACTGCTTAACCTGGGTCGGTGCAAACCCAGGAGTAACTGAAAGTTACATCCATCCTTACTGAGAGACCTGACCACTAAAAAGGAATAAGGAGGCACATAGATGAGTACTTTGAATACAACAAAGGGAGGACTCTGCCCATATCTGGAGTTTGGGATGCTGTTAAAGCTTTCACCAGGGGCAATTCTATAGCCATAGCAGCGGACTATCCGAGAAATCCGAGACCTACAGACAGATAGACCGCACCGATCTTCACATTACACAACCTGTGCACTTTCAACGGAAATAAGTTAATTACGCATGTATTACACCAATAAAGTGGAACTTTCATTACTCAATGTTAAAACTTGCTGTTACCTCTCAAGTAACAAAGTGGGAACCCCCTAGCTCGACTCCTTAGGGGCACATGAGAACGGGAATATGTTAAGGACATTTTGGGTTAATTTGGGAACCTGCTAATAGAAGATGCTAGGAAAAGGGCTGAAATCCTACATTTTTATGAGAATCTCTATTGTGGCGGTGCACTTTCACCTTAGGAAGGGAAGACCTTTCGAAATAATGTCCACGGTTCCAAACTTACAGTTGATCAAAGATAGTCTCTGGGGTGCCCAATTCTCCTAATTTGGTGCTACATCTGCCCTGGAGTGCTCTCAATCTTTTTCGTTGAGGGGGGAGTGCATAGCAACACACTTTGACTCTGTAAGAGGTTGCGGACTACACCTACAATGTAGTAACACACTGAATGATACATCGAGAATATTGGGCCTTCTAGCTGGAGGTGTGCAGACTTATTACCTTTCTGCAGTTGGGTCAGCAGAAGGAGCGATGGGGAAGGAAAGGTGAGGTGAGAATAATTAGACATTCCACAGTAAGAACCACCGAGCCTGCTCACGGCTGATGGACTTTTGAGAGAAATGTTGCCTCCTGGGAGAGGGTACGCCCTGCAGGAGCATCAGCTGCTGTGGGGGAGACTGCACCGGTGTGTGCGCCGTAGCACTGGGGTGCAGCACACGACACAGCAGCTAACGCACCGTTGGGTGGACAGTGAATTAGACCTGCTTGACCTGCTGGGTGTTGAGAGTTCGTGGCTCGGTGAGTAATTATTTCTTGTTTTCTAAAAATGCCCAAAAAAATTCATAAAGCATGCAGCTCACACTCAGAGGTAAGTTAAGTTTACGTTACGAATAATAATCGGTTCCAGTTTGAGCTAGCCAGTTGCTCGGCACTACCTACTCTACTTGTTGGCACTCACTTGGACTGATTATTTAAGACGCCATGCAGACTCCTCTGTCTTGTCATTAAGATAGCAGTAATGAATCAGGGAGTTAAAGTTCTCTGTGCCTTTTTTTATGTAGCTCATACAGTCCCAATCTCCCACTGATGTGTCCTATCTATGCATTGAAAAGGGAGACTGAGTTGGCCCATCGAAGGGGGTTACAGAGCAAAGATCACTTGTTGCAATGCATTAGCAGTTCAATCTGTAGTTTAGGTTTAGGAAATTAGGAATAGGTCACTACTAGTACTATAGGCAATCTGATTTAGAAAAGTATAATGCTTCTGCCTGTCAAAATATTTTTGAGTAGATTAACTGTACCACTAATCTATTTTTACATTAGAACCCAAGGGCAAGAGGGCATCACAGGCGGATAAAGGGCCTAACACCACCAGTGATGCGGTGGGTGGAACCACCAGCACCACTACTGGTGGTTCTGCTTGCCCCAGTAAGTCCTATTATTATTATTATTTGCCTAATGTTTACTTCTCCACACTATTATAGTTTTGCCTTGTTTATTTTTTTATACTGTCTCCTTTTTTCAACTCCTCTATTTAATGTTTGTTAAATTCTTGTTTTCACTGTATTATACTTTTTTTTCTATATTTCATGCTTCTGTGGCCGTCTTCCTCCTGTCTGCACTCTGTAGCTTTCTTCAGCTTTTTAGTAAGCTTTCCCTCTCCCCTTATATATCTTGTGGTACTGTAAGACTAAGATAACAGATTTTTGGTACTGTGAAGATTGGAGGCCCATGTAAGCTATTATTCAGCACACACGTTTTTGAGAAGACTTTTTTGCTCATGCTCAAACCGTCAAAATAAGAGAGTGGCCATGGTCATGGAACCTCTAATGTTTTTATTCATTTATACAGTATACCAGCAGTTTCCATGACAGTGCAGTATGGCAGGAAACTAGGAGATCCCATTGCATTTGCCAACAAAAACCATATGTCCTTCATTGACCATTTCACCTCTTTATTGTGCTTCAATGACTCAGAGTCATCATAGCTCTGCCCCTCTATAACGAAAAGTTTTTGAGGTTTGCTTGACTACCTGGCTTTTCTAACATTGTCAGCCAACAAACCTCCCCAAGAGACAGTTTTGATAGAAGATACTGCTAACCAAACTGTAGTGAGGTATTGCGGTTGTACTTAAAAAATAATAATAATTACTTAGAAGGCAAATCTTGCATCTAAAATGTGCCATTTTTTTTCTAGCCGCACAGACCACTAGTGCTGGGGCCGGCAGCATCAGCAGTGCCATGGCGACGGAGGTGGCCCAGGAGGCAGTTGGTGTGGGAGTTCCAGCTGTGGCAGTGATGGTTGGTAGTAAGACACATTGCTTGCTTTTTGGCAAATTAAGTATACTGTATTTGTTAAGTGAGGCAGATATTCCACTCATCATCATTCATCACCTCCCTGCCCATGGCATTTTTTCACCTGTGACCTAACTGCAGCATGGTTCAATTCAGCACTGCAGTGTTGGCTGTACAATGTGCATCTGCTTCAGTTAATATGGCATTGAGAAGTTTGCCAGTGCCCACTCAGTCACCTCCTACAAGTACTCCATTTCATTATTCTTTCCAAAGTTCTGTCCCAGCCTACCATAAAATTGAAAAATCCATTCTTGGCACGTGCCACATTTTTCTGGGCAAGTGATTTATGTGTATATATTTCATGGCTTTCATGATGGATTTATGCCTGTTCAAATCAAAAAAGCTTAGCACATTATGATCAGTGACACCCTATTATTCTATAGCAAAACCTCCACCTAGCCTAATCTCTCTAACTTACCCTGCAGTAGAGTAACTTTACTTACTGCCAAGCGAAGGTGTTTTCTGAAAATAATTTGTGGTGGAGGGAGAGTCCAGGAAGTAAAGTGGGACTAAGTGCCTGGTTTAGAGTTTGGTGGTTGGGATACTCTGTGACAAATGTGCCAAATAAAGTCTAGATCCAGCTTCTTTCCCCGTTCTGCAGTGCATCATTTTTTCCACTGCCTACTTACGGTAGGTTACCATGTTATACGTGATGTGTGACATAGTATTATTATTAATCATCTCTTTGGAATCAGGTTAGAATTGAAAGGCAGTTGGATAAGAGAAGGGCCATTGGAATTAAATTAAGATAATACATTTTCCATTACAGCCGCCCCAGCTGCCGACTGCAGAGAGTAGCAAAGTACCCGAAGCTAGCATGCCTCCATTAATGTTGCACAACAAGAATACTATCGTTTGTGCTGCATAATGCCTTATCCATTCATGAGAGGTAATTTTTCTTTTTACACACAAGGGGCCTGATTATGATGTGACTTGGCTGAGGTCGGAGGCTTTCTGAGTCACATCATAGGTTTCACTTCCGACCGCCGCATTACAATGCAGGCGGTCGAAAGTGAAACTGGACGGTCATTCCAGCTGGAGGCCTCACCATAATCTCTAAGGACGCTGATTCCCCCGTCGGGATTACAATGTAGTTTTCTGACAGGCTTTCCATGTCGGGCTTTCCGACATGAAAAGCCTTTCGGAAAGCATTTTGGGGGCCCCTAGGAGGGCCACCTTCTCCCTGTGGCCTCCTGGTGGGGGCAGAGGGGGCACCTATGGTACCTCTCTGTTAACCTTGAGGTGTCTGCCACACAGTTGCAGGGATTAACAGAAACTCCCATTTCTCTATGTGAGCTTGTGCTGCGGCTGGCTTATGGCTGCCGCACAAGCTCCCATAGAGAAATGGGAGTATGCAACCGCACCATGTGCGGTCACATTGTAATAGCGGTGTTTGGACCGCCGACCGGAGGTCGGTCGGTCCCGAGACCACAATGGTGTCGGGCGGACATAAGTCCGCACAACATCATAATCAGGCCCAAAGTGTCTGTTAGTTTTTTATACTAGGAAATCCATTAAAAGAAGAAAAAAAATCACTTAATTTTAATCTGGTGGTATTCTGGCTTATTTGCTTACAGTCAGTGCTTTTTATGTAATGCATGTGAGGGGAAACTTGGCTCTGTGATTAGTCATATCAAAAATTCCAGCAACGCTCTGCTACTGTTCCACTATATAAACAAGGGTTTGCACTGAGCATTATTTATAATTAATCTTTTTTCTTTCTTGATATATCTACTACTGCTGGTCCACCATGTGGGTGGGAGACAGCAGCCAAACTGTGGTGGCATCGGATGGAGTCCCTCCAGGCCGAATATCTCCGCTTTTGGCTCTGGACGGGGAGGAGGTGGAGGCATCTGCCTCTGCTCTCAGTATCTCCAGCCAGTCACCAGCGTCTCCATCTCGGCCACACCATCGGCAGCGCCGACGGCAGCTGAGATCTACTACTCCTGCCCCCCTCATCATTATCCACAGATCCTTTCCAATGCTGTGTCCTACGAGAGCTGGCACTGCTTCGCCTAGAGTTGGCACACCTTCACGCTCAGATTGATGCCCTCTAACACCCTTTTTTAAATATATTTGCTTTGTTGGAAGGGACTTTTTTGTTGTGGGTGGAGAGGGTGAGAATTGGGAAGGGCAGTTGGACTTTGTACGACTTTCTTTCATTGAACATTAGTTGGGGTTATTTATTTATTTATTTGGGGAGCTGGGTGGGCCTGTTGTGGCTGGAGAAGGTGGTTTTTATTGTGAAATGACTTATGACTATTTGTTTTTAATGAAAATGTATGTATGTGATCTTTTATGGCTCTTTTTGAGAGGAATAAAGTATATTGATTGATGATTGATATTTGGGGAGATGGGTGGGCCTGTTGTGACTGGAGAAGGTGGTTTTTATTGTGAAATAAATTGAAGGGAAGTTGTTTCTGATGGAAATCTGTCTTTTGTGCTTTACTTTGCTCTGCTGCCTTTTAGCGCAGCCTGTTTCTTTTTTTAATCCACTTATCAAAGTGTATACCAGTAAGTTATACCCGTGCCCTACTACCCTCTGTAACTATATTGAGCACTAGGGGGTGTGCCTAAGCCTATATTGCCAACAACAATAACATCTAAAAAAATCTTAATCTTCAGTAGAAGTTAATTAGTAACTAAACTAGTTCACTTCACTCCATAGTTCTCTTACCTGAATAGATGAAGAATTGGCTGCTATCTCTCTCTCAATCTTCCAAAAACCTATTGCAGGGTTTCCCAAGGTGCTAGTAGTAGCAGGCCAGTGAGCTAACAGGGAAGACATCATAAGTGGGGTCCCACTCCCACCCTAGGTGAAGTCCAACTGTAGGATTAATCTGAATGATTATCCATCACAGGCAGATTTAAAGAAAACACAGAGTTAGTGGGTTATCTATTTATATCATAACATCAAAAAATGAGACAAGACTACCAACATGACACAAAGACCCGATATTATAACAAAAACTAGCAGCAGTAACTTCTTCTGAGCAATGGGGAGCGAGTATTAAAACTAAACTTAGGAAATCCTGGAGTTAAGAGGAGTGGACTCAGGGTAATGTTATGCGTTTACACAATACAAGGTCTGAATGATGATGTTGACAAATGAAGATTATAGATCCCTTTTATATGTGGGTGGGTAAGTGGGGCTGGTGTGGGCTATTACTCAGGTAAAAGAAGATCCCGGAGTGAGTTGGTGTTGCTTTCACCACATCCACCCCACCAAGTGTGTGAGCCATTTATCATAAGCCGCACCTTAATATATATCAAACAGCCTGGGGAAGAGGTTTAGGGGTTTGATGAATGGATGGGGACAGGTAGTTGGGAAAGGTGTGACAAAGACAAACACAAACACTAGACAACAACAATATTCATCAGGTAGATAAGCAGCACATCATCATCATCAAATCTGGTATGGAAGGAAATGAAGGATTGACAGTTCAATTAAATTCATTTCAAACAGTCCTTCAGCCCCAGAGACCCAAGTTACTATATATCTAAATGTTTTGTCAATTAGGTTTGAAAAAATACAAATTTATGGAGGTGTGAACCCACACAGTTCTGAAACTTAGAATTATCAAAAGGAAAATTAATCTGTACATAAATGCCAAATTGGGCGGTGCATCTGCATTCTTCTCGGAATGTCCGTCTTCTTGGGTGCCTGTCTGAACCGGTCCGGTAAGGTAAGCAGGAGTGTTAGGAAGCTCTCACTTTTCTTGCAGGAGAAGAGAAGGCTTGGGGATTGTAAAACAGAAACGATATTGTAGAGTTAAGGAGATGGACTGAAGGTAAGCTTCATGAGGAGTGTACCAAGAGGCAGAGGTAAAGAATAGGCTGCTACAATCATTCATTATGACCCATGTGTGATTAACTGAGAAGTGAGAGCATTTTACAAACAATCCCAGCCAAGTAGCTGCATGAACCAGGCTGATCAATCTCACAACTGTCATCATAACATTTAGTCAAGTGCATCCACCATGTAAAGAAGTGACATCAGATTTATGTCTCCAGTGGCAACAGGCCACCACCCCGACCACAACCACATAATAGAGGAGTTTCACATTTGAGCCAGCACGCACACTACTCAGCAGCGTTTCCCAAATCAACGTAACTCTTTCCAGTCAACATAGCAGAGTAGGTCTTTTAGAGCCATCATCATGTTGGTTTCCCTTTGAAGTCGATAACTTCCTTCTTCTGGCTGTTCGGGTAATACCGCCCTAAATCCTGACTCTGAGTAACAAATCAGTCACACTCTGGCTCGACCCAAATGAGATTGAAAGAGATGGACCTGTAGTGCACTGCTGTTGATGAACAAGAAGAGAAAATTAATTTAAGAATTTTGTGTACATTTGTACTTGTAAACTAAACTGACTGGTCTGGTCTCTGAAAAACAGCAAGGAGTGAACCATGGAAGTAAAGTGTGAAAGGGCCAATCACCTTCAGGCGAAATCACCCGTCAGCCTCCCAGCATTGCAAATCATTGAAATCAAGTTTATTAAAATTTGATGAACACCCTCCCTCACTGTCTGCCACCACATGAATCATCAATCATCACTCACAATCACTCAATAGTATATCCCTCATTGGTGCAATAGTTACCTTTTACAATCCAAGCATTTTGGTACACAATTATATCTCCTCTTTCGATGGAAGCAACACATTAGCAGTCTTGTAAATCAAATGATATTTACTGAGGTAGCCCAGTTAGGGAATGAAAGAAAGAAGGATAGGCATGGGACGGAGGCAGACATTGTCTCCAATGTCCTAGAAGAGAATGGGGAGGCTTATTCACTGCACGCTGGTCTAACTCCAATCCGGATATACATGTGTCTAAATGGTGGGGCTGAATAAGTCAGACACAAACAAAATATATAAAGTTCCTCCCGCTGTATCCATTTTTTTGGGCAAAGCAGGTTGACGATAATCTGAAAGTTCTATGTTCGCCTGCTCAGTCAGGGAAGTAGAGTTCATCCTCAGACTTAGGTGGTTTGCCCAGAAGTTGGTCAGCTAACACACTTGAGCCTGACCAATCGCCTTCATCCTCCTCCTCCTCCTGTGGCATTGCAAAAACAGTGTAATTGTGTGCTATGAAGTGCTGGTTCATTTTAATCATGGTTAATCCCTCTAAGTTTTGAAGTGTGTCCTTCTCACTCTGACAACAGTGCCAGTTGCACAGAACACATGCTCAACAGACACACTGGCTATCTGACAAGCAAGACACTTTGGGGCCGATTCCGATTCAGGCCGGAAATCTCCCCGACCGAGCTGGACCCGGAGAGATTTCTGACCGAATTGGACCCTAGCAGCCCGACCGAACGAGTACGATGCGCACGTATGCTATCGGACTCGATTCGGTCGGACTCCCATTGAAGTCAATGGGAGCCAGTCGTACGACGCGTACACGGGCTCCCATTGACTCAATGGGCACGACGCGAACAAGGGCGCCCCCTACAGCGGGTTTGTGTAGATGCGGGTCGCGCCATACATGCACGTGTAGGGGGGACCCATGGGTCCCCCCTTTGTGCGACTCACGCGCCTACGCTTCCAGGGGGGTCCGACACGGACCCCAAAGTGCGGCTCCGACAGCTCCTTGGAGCCGGACTGCGCGAGTCGGTCGGAACGGTCGAGGTGCGCATCGTACTTACCCGGCCGGGGAACGTCTCCATTGCGCGGTGCGAGTCGTCCCCGTGCGAGTCGGTCAGAGCGGTCGGGTCCTGCGAACGAGTCAGTCGGAGATTTTGCGAGCGCACGCATCGTACTCGCTCGCCCGGACGCACGTACGTATCGGTCGGGAAATAGGGCTCCGAATCGGATCCGGTTAAGCCGAATCCGATTCGGTGCCCTACCGGCCGAGATCGGAATCGACCCCTTTATCTCCAGCCAGCTGAGTTCTGGCCATTGACACATCTTCCCATACCATTAGACCAAAGGATTTTAATCCATGTAAACCTCTTTTGGGTCATCCAGATTGTCCTGGAACATCCTCTGAATGGTCATTGGTGCTACCACTAGCTCAACCTCTTTTGCCTTCACCTCTGCACATGACTTAAGCCCTGCCACTTGAAATCAAGCCATTGAAGAGGTTGGGTCTGATTCTTTAGTTGCCGTTGTTGTTTTTGCTGGTGTTCTTGTTGCTGGTGTTGGCTGCTGTAAGACAACAACACTGCCCTCTCTGGAGGTTGAAGGGTGCACACCAGAACTTCTCGTTGGGACCTGATTTCCAGCCATTCTTCTTCCAGGTCTCTCACTTGATCAACAATCCAAGTCTTGTATAGTGAAACATCCACTTCTAAAAGAGGAATGAAAGCAGCTAGTAATTTTTTGTACCCAGGATCAAGTATCGTGGCACAGATGTACTCTTTGGATGACATGATGTCTCTTTGCAGCCTTGGATTAATAGCCATGCGAAGGCTGAAGCTCTCAACCAAGTCACGCACTTCTCTGTTCATGCCTGTGATCCTTTGTGACACCTTTTTAAACTGATCCTGTAGCAGATGCAACAATGGAATTGTTTGCCTCATTATACTGTCTTCCTTGCTGACTTCCCATGTGAAAACCTCAAAAGGAAGTAGCATCTGTGTCAGGCATTTGGCTAGGCCCCATTTGTCCATCTTCATGGTCATGCTTTTCCCAGTTTCATCCCCTTCTCTTGGAATGCCATTGTCATTGATCAGTTTATACTGCTCAAACAGACGTTGCAACATGTAATAGGTCGAGTTCCAATGTGTTGGCACCTCCTGTATTAGGGCTTTAACTGGTACTATATTAGCATGCTGAATGATCCTCAATTGCTTATAGGCTTTAAGAGAATGGCTGAAATGAGTACAGATTCTTCTGCAGGTGGTCTGTATGTTGCTGACTATGTCTTCTTTTTTGAGAAAGTCCTGCAAAACCAGGTTGATGAAATGCGTCAAACACAGGACCGTGATATAACTACCATCTGCCATGGCTTCAACTATATTTCTGACATTGTCCCTGTCAATAAATCCAATTCTGAAACATCTAGGTCACAGCCATTCAAACACCTTGCTGTTAAAATCTTCCAAGATGTTTGTAGCTGTATGGGATTTCCCCATGACAAACATGGCTAATGTTGCATGCCACCAAACGCCCTTAAAGGTTTCTTCGTCGCTGAGACATGTAGGTAGCTGTTTCCTAGCCCCCAAAAAAAGATCCAGTGTGCAGTGATACACATGTAATCAGTTGCTTGATAACTGGTCTACATGTCCGTCGTTGGGTTGATAGTGTGAACAGCACTCTGCTGGAAAGCTTGTCCAACAAATTGCAGCACATAGTGATGAAGTGCACAGGAACAGCAACTCTGGCAAAATAGGTCAAGCTGTGAACTTTCCATTTCAGGAAGATTGCTACCACAAATTCTAAAAATCCCACTCCTTGCACTAAAGAAAAAGGATGGAGGTCAAACCCTAACATTTTAGCCCGCTTCCTGTTGTACAAATGTGACGTTCGTTGGTTGTGTTCATAGGGCCCCTCCTGCCTAATCATTCCCACTATAGTAGCCTGGATGTTTTCTTTTCTGTTGCCACTGATGCAGGCAACTTCCAGAGAGAACCAGGAAGTGGTAGACTTAATGAATGCCTTGGGGCAGTCACAGTATGTGGTGGTGTCTTAATCTGAGTCTTGTGCAATTTCGATGTTGTTGATGCAGATTATGCAGGTGTACTGCTGGGGACAGGTCTGCTTTGTGTAAAGCTTTCACCCTCTTCTTCCTCATCACCTTCCACCATGACCGGAGCTGATTCCCTGCTCTCATCCCCACCACCACCTGCAGCAATTATTTTCATGTGCCTCTTCCAACAGATTGTGTTATGTTTTTTCATATGGGTTGTTTGGCCACCAGTACCATAGTGCGAACCAGGCTTACCTCGACGCGCACTTGTGTGGCAAATTGAGCATATTGCAATGTTATCCTCCTGCTTGCTAATCATAAAGAATTCCCAAACCGGGGAGGAGAACATGTTTAGTGGGTCACTGGTGCCACTTGAGTACCCTTTCTTTTTCTTGCTGAAGATTGGGTAGAAAATGGTTCAAGAAGAGGTACATCATGCTCAGCAGGAAGCTTAACCTCCTGTTCTGCTCCTGCATCAGGGAGATCTACTTTCGCTGGGTGCGGCTCCTGTTTGCTCAGTTTTCTGTGATGATTGGGTACTAGTTTATGGCTTAGACAAATCCAATTCAGACTCACTGCTCGTTGCCATAATTGCAGTGGCTGCCTTGCTGGGAAACAAGGGCTTGGGCTTAGGTTTGGGTGGTGCTGTTGCTGATGTGGGAGTGCTGCTCCCAGCTTGTGGTACACGAACTGTCTTGAAAAAGGAGGATGGCGGCAAGCCTGTGGCAATCTGCTTTTTCCTCTCCTCACTAGCCACTTTCTTGACAGCACCTTTCTTTGGAGCCATCTTCAAGGTCTGTCAGTTGGCACTTAGATGCACAAGTGGAAGAGAGTTGGATTCATGTGTTGTGGTCATGTCACTTTGTGCCGGCCTTATATCTGGCAACACTGTGGGTGATGTCTCTTGTGCACTAAAAGCAAACAAGAAAGAAAAACATTTAGTGAAACATGGCATTTGTGCAGTTTGAATATAATTGAGTGTGTTTACTTAAATAATTAATAACAATAGTCTATCCATTTCAAAGTCAAACCACAGCACCATAACATAATGTTTCAATCAGGATAACAACATATAGATGTAACTGTTTGCTACATGTGCATCTAAGGGGAGACACCTGTGGCAGGCAGGGAGGTACTGGTGAAAACTGAATAATTCTTAAAAAATAAATGGTGGTGTGAGCTTATTGCAGGCAGGAGGACCAGGGGAAAATGGAATAATCCTTAAAAAATAAATGCTCATGTGAGCCTATGGCAGGTAGGGGGTGCAGGGAAAAATTGAATAATCATTTAATAATTAATGCTGGTGTGTGGCTGTGCGCCTATGGCAGTCAGGGGGACCAGTGAAAAATAAGTAATGTAAACCCTTAAAAAATTAATGCCGGCAGGTGCATATGGCAGGCAGTGAGTAGAGGGAAAATATAATATATATATTTTTTAAAGGTGTAAAAAATATGAAAAATAAAACAAAAAAATAAACAAAGATCATTACTAGAGTACTAGGCGACTATGAGAAACCCATTGAGAAACAAGGAGATTCAGGGGAAATGGTATAAATGCATATAGTATAAAACAGTGTTCATATATACATATACTAAAATGATCCTCAAGCATATTAAACTGATAATATGAAAAGTAAAAAATGAACAAAAACAAAAAGGCATAGTCCTCTACTATCAATGGCCCTAGAAAATAACTACGAAAACTGGAAAAAAAGGACTTACACACTGGCTGGCTACATAAAATGGCCACAGCTATATGGTCAACCAACAGCAACAAGCAGGGAGGCATGGACACAACAAATAACAGATGCAGGCCTATGGAAATAGCACACTGGCTGGCTACACAAAATGGCCACCTGCCACATGGTCAAGCAACAAAAAACAAGCAGGGAGGCAGGAACAACAAAGAACACATGTAGACCTATGGCAAAAGCACACTGACTGACTGTACACAATGGCCGCCGGCCACATGGTCAAACAACAAGCACGGAGGTTTGGACAACAAAGAACACTTGCGGGCCTATAGACACTGACTACACAAAATGGCCACCAGCCACATGGGATGGAGAAAAAAGACAAAAGTGGCCTATGGCAAACACAAACACACACTGGCCAGATAAAGGAGGCATGTTAACAATGAACAAAATACTTCAATTTATTCAGCAATGCCAAAAAGAAAAACTAAGTGAGCTTTAAAAAATTTGCATCAACACACATCCTCCCAAGTCATCAAATATTACGCCATCAAAATACACTTTTTGCAGAAACAAATGTGAAATACATGAAAATAGAACCCACATTTTTAATTTAACCCAGTGCCATCCCTGGCCTAAGTGATGTTTTAAAACAACATATATCACAGAAACAGTTGTTTATTGTACCCAATGACTATTACTGGCTGCTTTGCCCCTGGACAGATTAGGTCACATAGTAAAATAAATCAATAGTGCAAATTTAACAAACAAGGAGAAAATGTACTGAACTGTGCAACCTTTTTTGCCCTTACAAAAGATAAAAAATTGAATGCAAAATAATAACTAGTCCTCTACTGAAACTCTAGGCCACCCACCATAACCACAATCAAATTTAAAAATTGAACAAATGTACAAATAAATACTGGTGTATGTCCTCTATCAAACAAACAACACACTTATACAAACATTATTAAACATACTTGTGATATCACAAAAACAAAGTCCTTAAAATCCAATGGTATATATGCAGCAGGAAACGCAAACAAAGAGAGTGATCCTTTCACCTCGTAATCCAAATGAATGTGACCAGGAGATGAACAAAGCTCTGGGAGGAGCCTGCTGGACAGGAAGTGAGAGTTGGAGTCTCTGGGGCACTTCCTTCTTGTTGAAAAAAAAGTAAAATTAAAATAAATGCTTTTTGCATTAAAAAACCACCTGAACGGTCCATTGGAGTAGAATATTCACTCAGAAACAACTTTTTGAGTAAATGTAGCTGATTTTTGAGTAGAGGGTCTGCTCAAGAAGCAGCCTCTGTCACTCGCGCTTGCCAGTGTCATGAAAATGGTGTCAGGAGACTCCATGGGGGCCGGTAGCATCAGGCAAATCTCGTCCACGCCCGGAAAATCTCATCACATAAACCAGTGCATGCTAAAACAAGTCTTGAAAATGCCAGTGGAATTATAATTTCGTCACGCACCAGATGGTGGAATTTAGCGGGAACTCTGCATTATACACGTTGCGTGTACTTCCCGAATTCCACCAACTCCACGAGCTGAATTATATTTCCGCCCAGGACTAATTAGCACAGTGCCATCCACACCGAGCTAGAGAGTCACAAAGCCTATATCAAGTACCTTGCACCGATTCCTCAAGGTTTCTTCCACAGGAACTGATGACTAGTCTCCAATCCCAAACTCCACTGCAAGCGAACAATATTCACTCCCAGTAAAGAGGGGGAAAGGGGAATGGGATTAAAGAGAGACTCCACTGCGCTGCCTCGACACTTTGGGTTCTGGTCTTAACTCTGCGCCTACAATACAAAGCGACACATTAATACCTCCAAGACTTATGCCAGACTACACTCTTTTAATAGTGAATACTATAAAAAAGCAACTGGTACCTGAACCCCTGCAGTGATGTGCCACTCTCTTGTTGTAGACAGTTGTTGATAGTGTAGCGATAATCAATTCTTGACTTTGCAATTTTTATTCTTGTCTTATCTTATGTTGTTGGTAGTTGAAGAAGCAGAGGATGGTAAGTATAATATATATATATATTGCTACATACGTTGCTACTGAAGAGGTCTCTATGAGCTACTGGTGCCAACTGAATTGGTGATATCGCTGAGAAAGTGTCTTGTATATTGCTACGCAGCAGCCGCTGCTGGCTATCTCCTTGACTAGTAAATCCTTAAGTAGTACATCTGTTTTACATGAAATAAAGTTTTGTATATTTCTAAATTCACTGGCTCAACCTTAGACCCCTGTTACATCACAGAAATCTAGTCGTAAATGAATGAGAAAACAATTGTGAGACTCGAGCACCGCTGGCTGACAAAAAGAACACTGTCCCAAACTTCGTGACGTCTCAAGTCTTTAAGAAAATAGCACAGGACTTACTTCTGGGAAGAGAGGTTGACAGACTTCTACTCACGAGTGCTGAACTCTCAAAAATGGGAAGGAGCGGAGGTTCAGACTTCTTCCTTTATGCTGTATGCGCGTAAGAATGACCTCCACAGGAATGCGGAGGAAATGCCACACGCTGTGAGACTCTGGACAACCAAAAATGCAGGCGGTGAACGAGCGTGAACGAGAATACGCTCCATTCCCCTCAAGTTGACGGTTGAAGTGCGATGCACCACAGGTGCGGGCGCGCGATGCCATCAACCATCAAATCAGCCCAAAACACTAGAACGCCCACCCCAGGTACCTGCCCTCTTGAAGGGACCGCTATGCTGGCACACATTTAAGAGAAAATCGGCGAAGCCGATTACACGAATAACTAGCCAACCGCTTTCTTTTGACCTGAAATTGGGGATGGATTTGACACTTCCCCAAGGCAGCCTTGACAGTACCTCGCACCAAAACCCCTCCCTTCCTCTCCTTGGGTTTTTGTGGATGAGCTCTGTGAAATGCACGAATCAATCTGGGAGCATGAACATTGGAGCCTGGTTCCCAAGATCTATCCTCCGGACCAAAACCCTTCCAATCGATTAAGTAATGAATCGTTCCCTTCCTAATCTTGGAGTCCTACAATACTTTTGACCACAAACTCCTCTCCTGCTTCACACTGAATGGGAGCGGGCGGTTGTGTTCTACGTAAACTGGTAGGATTCCTCTTGACCAAGGAAACATGAAATACAGGATGAATTCTAGTTTGAACTGGTAACCTGATTTTAACACTGACTGGATTCACCATCTTATCCACCTCAAAGGGTCCCACAAATCTAGGTTGGAATTTCCGATTGCCCTTTAGTTTCATGTTCTTAGTGGAAACCCAAACCTTGTCTCCAGATTCAAAAACGGGGTTTTCTCTCCTCTTTTTATCTGCCTGCCTCTTATAGGAGTCTTTCGCTTTCTTTAAATTTTGCTTTGCTGCAAGAAAGGCCTTTTCCAACTCACTCACCACCTCCTCTACTGCGGGTACCTCACTCTCTTCCTTACCCACCATAGTATTTGGGTGCCTTCCTGCATTTAAAAAGAAAGGGGAATATCCCGTGGACGAGTGAATTGCATTATTATACGCAAATTCTGCTGCCCAAATTAAATCTGGCCAATCCCCCTTGTGATCCATCAGATAGAGGCGTAGATATTGTTCCAACTCTTGATTTACCCTTTCCGTCTGTCCATCCGTCTCCGGATGGAAGCTGGAAGACAATCGAGAGTCTACTCCTAATCTCTTCAAAAATGACCTCCAAAAGCGAGAAATGAATTGGGGACCCCGATCTGAGATCACCACCCTGGGTATGCCATGGGATTTCACAACATGTTGCGTAAATAATGAGGCCAATTGGGCAGAATTGGGAAGGGACCTTAAAGGGACAAAATGACTCATTTTGGTGAAATGATCTACCAGGACCCAGATGGTGGAATAACCCTGACCAGAGGGAAGATCTACAATGAAATCCATCGAAACAGTATGCCATGGATAAGGGGCTACAGGTAATTGCATAAGCAAACCCTGCGGAGCCTGTCGATTAGTCTTCCCCTTAACACACTGTTCACAAGAGGCCACATACTGTCTCACCTGAGTCTCAAGGTCTGGCCACCAAAATTCTCGTTTGACCAGTTCCAAGGTCTTCTTCAATCCCTTATGGCCGGCCATTTGATCGTCATGACAATGTTTCATAATTTCAAGGCGTAATTCTTCCTTTGGTACATACAGATTTCCATTTTGATAAGGTTTTCCTTCTTTGATTTCTCTTCCCGAATCTTCATTCAACCAATTCATCATTTCTTCATGAGAGAGGATTCTTTGATTTGGTTCTCCACCTCTGAATACACAATCGTACTAATGATCTTTTCTTTGGGAATAACATGACCTTCCTGACTCTCTTCTTCCTGTTCTCCAAAATTCAAATGAGAGAGAGCGTCGGCCTTTCCATTAACCGATCCTGGCTTGTAGGTCAACACAAACTGGTAATCCGCAAAAAATAAAGACCATCTCAATTGTCTCGGGGTAAGAGTTCGGGCAGATTTTAAGAATTGTAAATTACGGTGATCTGTAAAGACTGTGACCACATGCTTGGCTCCTAGTAGATAATGCCTCCAATCTTGAAAAGCATCTTTCACCGCAAGCAGTTCTTTATCAGCTATTGTGTAGTTTATTTCTGCAGCGGACAATTTCCGAGACCGAAAGGCTACTGGATGGAGTTGCCCAGTGGGTCTATTTCGTTGTGCCAAAATCCCTCCAATGGCCAAGTTTGAATCATCAGCTTCCACAAAGAAAGGTTCCTCTGGATTGGGATGTTGCAGAATGGGAGCAGACGTGAAAAGTTCCTTCAACTCTTGGAATGCCTTTTCTGTCTCAGGACTCCACAAAAACTTCTCTTTCTTCTTTAAGAGTCGAGTAATTGGTGCCACCTTTTCCGAGAAGTTGACAATGAATCGCCTATAAAAATTAGCGAAGCCAATAAAACTTTGTATTTCTTTGACACTATGCGGCGCTGGCCAATCTTTTATGGCTCTCACCTTTGACTAATCCATAGAGACACCATCAGGGGACAAAACGAACCCCAGAAACTCCACACGATCCGAGTGAAAAATACACTTCTCTAGTTTAACAAAAGATGGTGTTCAAGCAGTTTCTGAAGTATGGCCCGCACATGACCCACATGTTCCTCTAAATTGGCTGAAAAAATGAGTATGTCATCTATGTAAACTACTGCTGAGCGATCCAGAAATTCCCGCAGCACATCATTGACAAAATGCTGGAAAGCTGCCGGGGCGTTGCACAGGCCGAAGGGCACGAATCGATATTCAAACAACCCGAAACGGGTGCGAAAAGCGGTTTTCCATTCCTCTCCTTTGGCCATCCTAACCAGATGGTATGCCCCCCTCAAATCCAACTTAGTGTAAACCTTAGCTTCTTTTACTTGATCCAACAATTCAGATATTAGTGGTAACGGGTATCGATTCTTCTTGGTAAC
This sequence comes from Calotriton arnoldi, assembly GCA_963921515.1. NCBI lineage: Eukaryota > Metazoa > Chordata > Amphibia > Caudata > Salamandridae > Calotriton > Calotriton arnoldi. The sequence continues at coordinate 660,027 of CAWUFW010006795.1, read as the reverse complement.
GGCATTCAAAGCGCGATAGTCAATACAAGTTCTAAGATTGCCATCTTTCTTTGGAATGAAAAAAGTGGAGAGGAAACTGGAGACTGCGAAGGCTGAATGAACCCATTGGCCAAATGTTGTTCTAGATATTCCTTGAGATGACAATTCTCAGTTTCTGTAAGGGCATAGATTCGACTGCAAGGCAAGGATGCTCTGGGTTCAATTTCAATCTTGCAATCATACTCCCGATGAGGGGGTAACCTTTGAGCTTCCTGTTCGTCAAATACCGCCTGCAAATCTTGATACTCCACTGGAATCCCAGGAGTTTCCACAGCACAAATCACGATGGGAGTCTCGGCCAGAAACGATGATTGGTTAGGATCTAGACTAACTTTACTGGAATGAAAACAATGATCCTTACAATATTCCGAGTTCATTTGGATAGCTCTTTTAGCCCAGTCAATTTGTGGGTTGTGCTCAGTCAACTACGGGAGGCCAAAAATCAACTGAAATTGAGGGGCATCTATGAGACTGAACCTTACATGACTGCGATGTGTCCCAGGGCCAATCACTATTAATTCTTCAGTGTCAAAAACAATTGGTCCAGACGATAAATTAGTACCATCGACAGCACGCACTGGCTCTGGTTTATCCTTCTTCAAAAATCGGATTCCCAATGACTGAGCAAATTTGATGTCGCAAAAATTCCCAGTCGCCCCTGAATCTACCATGACCGAAATTTCATCCACCTCCGTGGTACCAAACTTTAACTTACTAGGTATGATTAGATGTGGGGCTGCGGATTGTAAAGTGTTTGCAACCAATTGAGAACTTGGAGTTGGCTTTTCAGAAGCTCCCACCAGAGCAACCCCTTTTACTGGTGGAGCTGATCTTTTACCCACGAACTAGACTTAGGCTTCTTTGGACAATCTTTTACGAAATGCCCCGAATTCCCACAGTACATACATAGTCTTCCAGATCTGCGCTTCTCTCTTTCTTCCTTAGTAAGAGGTCCACGTACTGAACCAATTTGCATGGGCTCCTCTCCAGCATTCGCCTCACCAGACTTTACAGGTTCGGATTTGATTCTATCAAAACGTGGAGAGAAATGACGAACTTCCTTGCGCCGCTCACTCCTTCGTTCATTTTGTCGTTGGTCTATTTGAAACACTAGATCAATTAACTCAGAAACTTCAGTTGGTCTTTTTGGAACCTGGGCTAGTCCATCTTTAAGTTCATCCTTTAGCCCTCTATAGAAGATTGCCGCTCTCTTAGATTCAGGCCATTGAGTTTCTACAATTAACTTATTATACTGAGCCAGATAAGCCACCAACTCACGATTTCCTTGTTTGAGATCTAAGAGTTCGTTATCCGTAGTCTGAGAAATTGATCGTCGATCAAAAATTCGCAGGAACTCAGACTTAAATTCTTCAAAATGATAAAGTATGGAATCATTACAATTTACCAAAGGCATTGACCATGCTGCTGCATCTCCACTCAGGTAAGACAGTACGAAAGCCACCCTGGACTGGTCCTCTTTGAAAATAATGTGTTTACATAGAAAATGCAAAGAGCATTGGGTGAGGAACACTTGGGCCTTGTGGGGGTCCCCACTAAACCTCTCGGGGGCTGCTAAAGGAATGGTTGGGGACATAGCATGTACAACTTGAGTTGTCAACTCAGCGGCTGAAGGGGAGGGAGAAAAGGATGATGACTTCTGCTCTTTGGACATAGCACTTGACCCAGAAACAAAATCATCAAAACGCTGCCGGAAAAAACTGTTTTCCTGACTAGCCTTTCTAACTTCCTCCCGCAAATGCTTATTGTCTTCCATAGTTTCACTAAGCTGTTTCTGAATCCCATCTAAAACTGCTGCTAATGCCTTGAGATCCAATCCCTCAGCCATCCTGCCCAAGTGGAAGTAGTGTTTTGGCACTTCAATCTATCAAGTACCTTACACCGATTCCTCAAGGTTTCTTCCACAGGAACTGATGACTAGTCTCCAATCCCAAACTCCACTGCAAGCGAACAATATTCACTCCCAGTAAAGAGGGGGAAAGGGGAATGGGATTAAAGAGAGACTCCACTGTGCTGCCTCGACACTTTGGGTTCTGGTCTTAACTCTGCGCCTACAATACAAAGCGACACATTAATACCTCCAAGACTTATGCCAGACTACACTCTTTTAATAGTGAATACTCTAAAAAAGCAACTGGTACCTGAACCCCTGCAGTGATGTGCCACTCTCTTGTTGTAGACAGTTGTTGATATTGTAGCGATAATCAATTCTTGATTTTGCAATTTTTATTCTTGTCTTATCTTATGTTGTTGGTAGTTGAAGAAGCAGAGGATGGTAAGTATAATATATATATATATTGCTACATACGTTGCTACTGAAGAGGTCTCTATGAGCTACTGGTGCCAACTGAATTGGTGATATCGCTGAGAAAGTGTCTTGTATATTGCTACGCAGCAGCCGCTGCTGGCTATCTCCTTGACTAGTAAGTCCTTATGTAGTACATCTGTTTTACATGAAATAAAATTTTGTATATTTCTAAATTCACTGACTCAACCTTAGACCCCTGTTACATCACAGAAATCTAGTCGTAACTGAATGAGAAAACAATTGCGAGACTCGAGCACCGCTGGCTGACGAAAAGAACACTGTCCCAAACTTCGTGACGTCTCAAGTCTTTAAGAAAATAGCACAGGACTTACTTCTGGGAAGAGAGGTTGACAGACTTCTACTCACGAGTGCTGAACTCTCAAAAATGGGAAGGAGCGGCGGTTCAGACTTCTTCCTTTATGTTGTATGCGTGTAAGAATGACCTCCACAGGAATGCGGAGGAAATGCCACACGCTGTGAGACTCTGGACAACCAAAAATGCAGGCGGCGAACGAGCGTGAACGAGAATACGCTCCATTCGCCCTCAAGTTGACGGTTGAAGTGCTCTGCACCACAGGTGCGGGCGCGCGATGCCATCAACCATCAAATCAGCCCAAAACACTAGAACGCCCACCCCAGGTACCTGCCCTCTTGAAGGGACCGCTATGCTGGCACACATTTAAGAGGAAATCGGCGAAGCCGATTACACGAATAACTAGCCAACCGCTTTCTTTTGACCTGAAATTGGGGATGGATTTGACACTTCCCCAAGGCAGCCTTGACAGTACCTCCCACCAAAACCCCTCCCTTCCTCTCCTTGGGTTTTTGTGGATGAGCTCTGTGAAATGCACGAATCAATCTGGGAGCATGAACATTGGAGCCTGGTTCCCAAGATCTATCCTCCGGACCAAAACCCTTCCAATCGATTAAGTAATGAATCGTTCCCTTCCTAATCTTGGAGTCCAATATACGTTTGACCACAAACTCCTCTCCTGCTTCACACTGAATGGGAGCGGGCGGTTGTGTTCTACGTAAACTGGTAGGATTCCTCTTGACCAAGGAAACATGAAATACAGGATGAATTCTAGTTTGAACTGGTAACCTGATTTTAACACTGACTGGATTCACCATCTTATCCACCTCAAAGGGTCCCACAAATCTAGGTTGGAATTTCCGATTGCCCTTTAGTTTCATGTTCTTAGTGGAAACCCAAACCTTGTCTCCAGATTCAAAAACGGGGTTTTCTCTCCTCTTTTTATCTGCCTGCCTCTTATAGGAGTCTTTCGCTTTCTTTAAATTTTGCTTTGCTGCAAGAAAGGCCTTTTCCAACTCACTCACCACCTCCTCTACTGCGGGTACCTCACTCTCTTCCTTACCCACCATAGTATTTGGGTGCCTTCCTGCATTTAAAAAGAAAGGGGAATATCCCGTGGACGAGTGAATTGCATTATTATACGCAAATTCTGCTGCCCAAATTAAATCTGGCCAATCCCCCTCGTGATCCATCAGATAGAGGCGTAGATATTGTTCCAACTCTTGATTTACCCTTTCCGTCTGTCCATCCGTCTCCGGTTGGAAGCTGGAAGACAATCGAGAGTCTACTACTAATTTCTTCAAAAATGACCTCCAAAAGCGAGAAATGAATTGGGGACCCCGATCTGAGATCACCACCCTGGATATGCCATGGGATTTCACAACATGTTGCGTAAATAATGAGGCCAATTGGGCAGAATTGGGAAGGGACCTTAAAGGGACAAAATTACTCATTTTGGTGAAATGATCTACCAGGACCCAGATGGTGGAATAACCCTGACCAGAGGGAAGATCTACAATGAAATCCATCGAAACAGTATGCCATGGATAAGGGGCTACAGGTAATTGCATAAGCAAACCCTGCGGAGCCTGTCGATTAGTCTTCCCCTTAACACACTGTTCACAAGAGGCCACATACTGTCTCACCTGAGTCTCAAGGTCTGGCCACCAAAATTCTCGTTTGACCAGTTCCAAGGTCTTCTTCAATCCCTTATGGCCGGCCATTTGATCGTCATGACAATGTTTCATAATTTCAAGGCATAATTCTTCCTTTGATTTGGTTCTCCACCTCTGAATACACAATCGTACTAATGATCTTTTCTTTGGGAATAACATGACCTTCCTGACTCTCTTCTTCCTGTTCTCCAAAATTCAAACGAGAGAGAGCGTCGGCCTTTCCATTAACCGATCCTGGCTTGTAGGTCAACACAAACTGGTAATCCGCAAAAAATAAAGACCATCTCAATTGTCTTGGGGTAAGAGTTCGGGCAGATTTTAAGAATTGTAAATTACGGTGATCTGTAAAGACTGTGACCACATGCTTGGCTCCTAGTAGATAATGCCTCCAATCTTGAAAAGCATCTTTCACCGCAAGCAGTTCTTTATCAGCTATTGTGTAGTTTATTTCTGCAGCGGACAATTTCCGAGACCGAAAGGCTACTGGATGGAGTTGCCCAGTGGTTCTATTTCGTTGTGACAAAATCCCTCCAATGGCCAAGTTTGAAGCATCAGCTTCCACAAAGAAAGGTTCCTCTGGATTGGGATGTTGCAGAATGGGAGCAGATGTGAAAAGTTCCTTCGACTCTTGGAATGCCTTTTCTGTCTCAGGACTCCACAAAAACTTCTCTTTCTTCTTTAAGAGTCGAGTAATTGGTGCCACCTTTTCCGAGAAGTTGACAATGAATCGCCTATAAAAATTAGCGAAGCCAATAAAACTTTGTATTTCTTTGACCCTATGCGGCGCTGGCCAATCTTTTATGGCTCTCACCTTTGACTCATCCATAGAGACACCATCAAGGGACAAAACGAACCCCAGAAACTCCACACGATCCGAGTGAAAAATACACTTCTCTAGTTTAACAAAAAGATGGTGTTCAAGCAGTTTCTGAAGTATTACCTGCACATGACCCACATGTTCCTCTAAATTGGCTGAAAAAATGAGTATGTCATCTATGTAAACTACTGCTTAGCGATCCAGAAATTCCCGCAGCACATCATTGACAAAATGCTGGAAAGCTGCCGGGGCGTTGCACAGGCCGAAGGGCATGACTCGATATTCAAACAACCCGAAACGGGTGCGAAAAGCGGTTTTCCATTCCTCTCCTTTGGCCATCCTAACCAGATGGTATGCCCCCCTCAAATCCAACTTAGTGTAAACCTTAGCTTCTTTTACTTGATCCAACAATTCAGATATTAGTGGTAACGGGTATCGATTCTTCTTGGTAACGGCATTCAAAGCGCGATAGTCAATACAAGTTCTAAGATTGCCATCTTTCTTTGGAATGAAAAAAAGTGGAGAGGAAACTGGAGACTGCGAAGGCTGAATGAACCCATTGGCCAAATGTTGTTCTAGATATTCCTTGAGATGACAATTCTCAGTTTCTGTAAGGGCATAGATTCGACTGCAAGGCAAGGATGCTCCGGGTTCAATTTCAATCTTGCAATCATACTCCCGATGAGGGGTAACCTTTGAGCTTCCTGTTCGTCAAATACCGCCTGCAAATCTTGATACTCCACTGGAATCCCAGGAGTTTCCACAGCACAAATCACAATGGGAGTCTCGGCCAGAAACGATGATTGGTTAGGATCTAGACTAACTTTACTGGAATGAAAACAATGATCCTTACAATATTCCGAGTTCATTTGGATAGTTCTTTTAGCCCAGTCAATTTGTGGGTTGTGCTCAGTCAACTACGGGAGGCCAAAAATCAACTGAAATTGAGGGGCATCTATGAGACTGAACCTTACATGACTGCGATGTGTCCCAGGGCCAATCACTATTAATTCTTCAGTGTCAAAAACAATTGGTCCAGACGATAAATTAGTACCATCGACAGCACGCACTGGCTCTGGTTTATCCTTCTTCAAAAATCGGATTCCCAATGACTGAGCAAATTTGATGTCGCAAAAATTCCCAGTCGCCCCTGAATCTACCATGACCGAAATTTCATCCACCTCCGTGGTACCAAACTTTAACTTACTAGGTATGATTAGATGTCGGGCTGCGGATTGTAAAGTGTTTGCAACCAATTGAGAACTTGGAGTTGGCTTTTCAGAAGCTCCCACCAGAGCAACCCCTTTTACTGGTGGAGCTGATCTTTTACCCACGAACTAGACTTAGGCTTCTTTGGACAATCTTTTACGAAATGCCCCGAATTCCCACAGTACATACATAGTCTTCCAGATCTGCGCTTCTCTCTTTCTTCCTTAGTAAGAGGTCCACGTACTGAACCAATTTGCATGGGCTCCTCTCCAGCATTCGCCTCACCAGACTTTACAGGTTCGGATTTGATTCTATCAAAACGTGGAGAGAAATGACGAACTTCCTTGCGCCGCTCACTCCTTCGTTCATTTTGTCGTTGGTCTATTTGAAGCACTAGATCAATTAACTCAGAAACTTCAGTTGGTCTTTTTGGAACCTGGGCTAGTCCATCTTTAAGTTCATCCTTTAGCCCTCTATAGAAGATTGCCGCTCTCTTAGCTTCAGGCCATTGAGTTTCTACAATTAACTTATTATACTGAGCCAGATAAGCCACCAACTCACGATTTCCTTGTTTGAGATCTAAGAGTTCGTTATCCGTAGTCTGAGAAATTGATCGTCGATCAAAAATTCGCAGGAACTCAGACTTAAATTCTTCAAAATTATAAAGTATGGAATCATTACAATTTACCAAAGGCATTGACCATGCTGCTGCATCTCCACTCAGGTAAGACAGTACGAAAGCCACCCTGGACTGGTCCTCTTTGAAAATAATGGGTTTACATAGAAAATGCAAAGAGCATTGGGTGAGGAACACTTGGGCCTTGTGGGGGTCCCCACTAAACCTCTCGGGGGCTGCTAAAGGAATGGTTGGGGACATAGCATGTACAACTTGAGTTGTCAACTCAGCAGCTGAAGGGGAGGGAGAAAAGGATGACGACTTCTGCTCTTTGGACATAGCACTTGACCCAGAAACAAAATCGTCAAAACGCTGCCGGAAAAAACTGTTTTCCTGACTAGCCTTTCTAACTTCCTCCCGCAAATGCTTATTGTCTTCCATAGTTTCACTAAGCTGTTTCTGAATCCCATCTAAAACTGCTGCTAATGCCTTGAGATCCAATCCCTCAGCCATCCTGCCCAAGTGGAAGTAGTGTTTTGGCACTTCAATCTATCAAGTACCTTGCACCGATTCCTCAAGGTTTCTTCCACAGGAACTGATGACTAGTCTCCAATCCCAAACTCCACTGCAAGCGAACAATATTCACTCCCAGTAAAGAGGGGGAAAGGGGAATGGGATTAAAGAGAGACTCCACTGCGCTGCCTCGTCACTTTGGGTTCTGGTCTTAACTCTGCGCCTACAATACAAAGCGACACATTAATACCTCCAAGACCTATGCCAGACTACACTCTTTTAATAGTGAATACTCTAAAAAAGCAACTGGTACCTGAACCCCTGCAGTGATGTGCCACTCTCTTGTTGTAGACAGTTGTTGATAGTGTAGCGATAATCAATTCTTGACTTTGCAATTTTTATTCTTGTCTTATCTTATGTTGTTGGTAGTTGAAGAAGCAGAGGATGGTAAGTATAATATATATATATATATTGCTACATACGTTGCTACTGAAGAGGTCTCTATGAGCTACTGGTGCCAACTGAATTGGTGATATCGCTGAAAAAGTGTCTTGTATATTGCTACGCAGCAGCCGCTGCTGGCTATCTCCTTGACTAGTAAGTCCTTAAGTAGTACATCTGTTTTACATGAAATAAAGTTTTGTATATTTCTAAATTCACTGGCTCAACCTTAGACCCCTGTTGCATCACAGAAATCTAGTCGTAACTGAATGAGAAAACAATTGCGAGACTCGAGCACCGCTGGCTGACGAAAAGAACACTGTCCCAAACTTCGTGACGTCTCAAGTCTTTAAGAAAATAGCACAGGACTTACTTCTGGGAAGAGAGGTTGACAGACTTCTACTCACGAGTGCTGAACTCTCGAAAATGGGAAGGAGCGGAGGTTCAGACTTCTTCCTTTATGCTGTATGCGCGTAAGAATGACCTCCACAGGAATGCGGAGGAAATGCCACACGCTGTGAGACTCTGGACAACCAGAAATGCAGGCGGCGAACAAGCGTGAATGAGAATACGCTCCATTCGCCCTCAAGTTGACGGTTGAAGTGCGCTGCACCACAGGTGCGGGCGCGCGATGCCATCAACCATCAAATCAGCCCAAAACACTAGAACGCCCACCCCAGGTACCTGCCCTCTTGAAGGGACCGCTATGCTGGCACACATTTAAGAGAAAATCGGCGAAGCCGATTACACGAATAACTAGCCAACCGCTTTCTTTTGACCTGAAATTGGGGATGGATTTGACACTTCCCCAAGGCAGCCCTGACAGCCTATTGCCATTTTTACAACAAAAACTTTAACCAGAGGTTTAGCAAGTGCCATCCACGCTGAGCTGAAAAATAACAAAAGCCTTTCACCACTCAAGGCACAGTATTCCATCTTTGGATTTGTAAAATACTATCCAAGGCAACCTGGAATTAATAAAAGCAACCCTTGACACATGTGTTTCACTCTAGTTAGAGCTCTTCAGAGAAGTATTGATTTGACCAGACACAAGGGAGCACCCAATATAAGTCAAGACAATACCCTTTCAGGCTAAGTGGGCGCACACCGCAGATACACTCCCTGTCCACTTTTTATATGGTAACTGATCCCCTGATAAAGCCAGTAGGTTTGCTTTACTTAAATTGACATTTCACTAAATTGTTACTTCATGTTAAAAAACCATCAGAGGTTCATTGAAAAAAAAAAAAGGTTAAAGTGACGTTCTAGTTAGGCAAAAATGTCAGTTTAAACTTAACATTCTAAGCTCAAAATAACACTGAAATTCACCACTTATAGATAATTCGAGCCCTCTCCATGCACTGATAATGACTTTGTCAAAGGGTTAGAACACCAACATGTAAAAGGCTTGCCTTTGACTCGAGCATGGGGTCAGAACATTCAACCTATATTAAGCAGATCTACTGGTTTTGCCAAAAACCCACCACAATAATTTATCAATAACCGTATTCCAAAGTAATCTTTATAAATACACACATGGCAATGCATAATATTTTTGTCAAAAACATCTTTATAATAAAACATTTGTATTCCAAACAACCATAAATGTGTGTTTGAGTCTTTCTATAACACTGTTCAGGCTACAAAATGCAGCCATAAAACCAATCACAAGGGATCCCTGCTCCGCAGCTGAAGAGTCCCAGCTTCAGCTTCGGAGTTCTTTAAAGACAATGGTTAGCTCTTCTAGAGTCATTAATTTAATGTTCCAGGAGACTTACACTCTTTGTTTAACTTTCTGGGGGGCTACTGTTCTCCTTGCAGCCCCCATAACACTTTTCCTAATTGTAGGTGGTGCCTCTGCCCCTCCTTGGGGTGCTAGAAGAAATGTAGCAAAAATAAAAGCCTGAGAGGGGGCAGCGAATATATACTGGGCAGCCTCACTGCTTCAATGGAGAAGCAGCAAGACCGCAACTTTTTTTCATTTACTTAGGTATCCTGGTCCCAACCGGGGTACCCACAGCCTATTTTTGTTTTCTTAAATAGCAACACAGGGAGCCCCCTCCCCTGCTGCCCAAGTCATTTTTATCTCTTTTTATATTTTTAGTATGTGCTCCCAAGTTACTTTAGGGCACAAGTTACAGTTACTTGGGATAGCTATAACTGGTGAATATGAGTGAGTTTGTTAATTTAAAATAGTATGTTTTACTGACATTTTCACCTAACTATGAAGTCCCTTTAACCTTTGCTTTTTTCATTGGATTTCTAGTTTTAAAAAAAATATAAAGTAACATATTATTACAATTCCTATCCCTAATATCACTTTAATCTTTGTTTTTTTTTCGATGTATACAATACAATATATAAATATTTTTGGTCAGTTAACATTAGGCATGGGTGAAGCTCGCAGAATTTCACTCAGCGGAATTCTGCAGAGTACCCAAAAAACTCCGCCATATTGCGCGGAGTTCCACAAGTGGGCAGAGTATTGCTCTGCCACTCTAATAATATAAATAACGCATTCTCACAGGTCTCCCAAAGCTAGGTACATCAACATTATAGCAGGCTGGGATGAAACACAAGTGTGAAATCTCTGCAGTTTGCTTCATGCTCACTAGAGGGTATTAGAGGGCAGTGTTGGTCTGCAAAGTATCCTTACTCTATGATCCAAATTGTTTATTTGGGCTCCATTGATTTTTGTCCATGCTAATTTTATAATGGAGCACTGACAGGGCAGTCTTGCTGTGCAAAGGAAATGAATGTGCGCAACACCCAGCAAGGAGCCGACGGCATGTGGCTAGTGCTAATGCTAACTTAGTTATGAGCAGCTCAGAAGTCAGTCTCTCATGTCTCCTGTCCAAGGTCACACAGTGCAGAAGTGAATGCGCTGGGACTGTAGTCTCTGGTGAATGGCAGGATGCCTCGTGTTTGGGTCTTCTTGTGTTCTGTACAGCATGCTCCATGGTTGCAGTCCCAATATATATATAGGGTTGCAAGGTTGAAGGCGTAAGCCGAAACACGTTGGTGTCCTGTATTGGGTGTTGTTATCCAATGAAAAATAAAAATTAAATCATCATTCGGATTTCATGTGTTGCCTCAGTTGTAGTAGCGGAGAGAGTGCAGTTGGATCATCACAGGTTGATGGTTGTTGTGGAACAATAGAAATTACAAATATATATATATATATATATATATATATATATATATATATATATATATATATATATATATATATATATATATATATTATGGCTCTGTTTCCTTTACTTCACAGGAAAGTAAGCACTCACGGGTGGCGTTTTTGAAGATATTTTATTCTTCCAGAAACAAACGCGTTTCGGCGGTCTGCCTTCCTCGGTGTTACTGACTCACCGGAAGCAGCCGTTTTTTCAACAATCATACAAATGCATAACAATCAGAAAGGGACTCAGCAAAATGCGTTTGAAATAAGCGCCATCTTGTAGTATGTGATGTACATATTCTATTCACATCTCAATAGTACATACGTAAATGCATTATAAACAAAGAGATATCACAATTGCAAGTCACAATCAATTCTGTGATAGAATTCATTACATAATAAAAGCTTATATGAACAAATTCATTATACTTGTAATATACTTTCAATTATAAAAGAGACAAGTTTTCGCCCCTATTCAATATTATGTAAACCTTGATCATGCCGTATATCGGCTAAGCAACCCTGTGACATCATAATCAATACAAATCTTGCCGTGGATAGGCAAAGAGTCCCTTTCATTTCAATTCTTAAAAAATACACGTTTCATAAGACACACAGGATAACAATCTCAGGGGAACTTCTTAGCATTATCAGTATATAAATCATAAGCCCAGATGTGATGCTAATTCCTCACCACTGTTCAGACCCTTGGGAAATTTTGTTTGTAAGTCTATAATATAACGCGATTCTAGCCTGCGAAGTTTTTGAATTCTATCTCCTCCTCTTGTTCTCTCGGCCACATGATCCAAGCCATAATATTGTAGCAAGTTTCTGTTACTAGAGTGTTTTTCTGCATAATGCCTTGCTACTGGGTACGATGCATCTTTTTTAGCAATCGCCCTCAGATGTTCCAGTATTCTGATTTTAAGACGATGAATAGTGCTACCAATGTAGCAAAGGCCACAAGGACAAGTTAGACAGTAAACTGCATGTGATGCACTGCAAGTCATAAATTTAGTTATAAATCTTTTCTTTTTTATATCTGGAATATTGTACGACAGAACACTTTTACTGTTTGAGCAGGCTTTACATTTCCGGCATGGGAAAAATCCTCGCATTTCCCTTAATGTTCTCGTAGGTTGAGGTTCCTTTTCAAGATGGCTACGTACTAACCTATCTCTCAGCGATCGTGCCTTTTTGAAGGTAACCAATGGATATGTCGGGATATCTTTACTTATGACATTGTCAGTTTTTAAGATGTGCCAGTTTTTCTTAAGCATACGTTTCAGAAAATTAGCTTCTGCTGAATAGGTGGTAACCATCCTAAACTTGCCCTCATCTAAGTTATTCGACACTCTCCTATTTGTACTGCTCTCCTGCAATAGATGTTGCCTAGGGATCCTTCTTACTTTCTGGTGTTTTCTCTAAAAGAATAGGTTTATAACCTCTCACCTCAAATCTGGCTATGCAGTCTTTTGCAGCTGCTTCAAAATCACATGCCCTCGAGCTATTTCTTTTTAATCTCAAAAGCTCACCATATGGGATGCTCTGTACGAGTTTGGGTGGATGATTACTAGTTGCATACAAAGTTGAATTGCCTGCTGTTGATTTTCGAAAAAGGGCTGTTTGTAATTCACCTTCTGATACAAACACCTTCAGGTCCAGGTAGTCCACTGCCACTGGACTGACTGTGCCCGAAAAGTGCAAGTTCAGATTATTACTGTTAAGATTGTTAATATATCCATGGACTGACTCTGGCGTGCCCTCCCACACCATGAAAAGGTCATCGATATATCGATACCAAACCACAGCTCTACCTTTAGTTGTTCCACATTCATAGGTTCTGGACACCTGCTTCTCCCACCAGCCTACAAACAAGTTCGCATAGCTGGGGGCGAAGCAGGTGCCCATCGCCGTACCAGAAATCTGTTTGAAATATTTGTCTTCAAATAAAAACATGTTGTAAGTGAGACAAAATTTGGTAAATTCGATCAACATTAGATTGTGTTCTGCAAAGCGTAGCTGTCTTTTGTTCAAATAGAACTGTAAAGCTTTTAAACCGTCCTCATGGTTTATACAAGTATACAAACTAGTAATATCCAACACTACTAGTTGATATAAGGGGTTCCAAGTTACATTTGCAATTTTATTCAAAAAGTCTTTAGTGTCTTTCACATATGATTTCAGTTCCACCACGAATGGAAATAGAAAGTGATCAATAAACATGGACAAGTGTTCAGTCAGACTGCCCTGGGATGATACAATCGGCCTACCTGGTGGTTGTAGGTTGTCTTTGTGAAGCTTGGGGATATGGTAAAAAGTTGCTATGACTGGATTCATGTTACGCAAAAATAAATATTCATCAGTCCCCAACATCGATCTGTCATACCATTTCCTGATAAGAGTCTCATAACTACATATGCTTTCTTGATATGTTTCACGTGTGGTCTTTGTATAATACTTAGTATCTGATAGTTGTCGAAGGGCTTCCTCACAGTATTGCATCCTGGTTTGTAAAACCACGTTACCGCCTTTGTCAGAAGGCTTGATTATTATAGAGGTATCCTGGAGTAGATTATTTAGTGCCTGCTTATCTTCATTAGTTATGTTGTTCTTCCTAGGACTTTTCAAGTTTTTACATCTGAATTTTAACAGATCGCTGACCATGGCATCTGAAAAGACGTCAATTGCATCAAATGGCATCTGTGGTACAAATGTGGATCTTGGTTTGAACGGACTTTCTTCCATCTCCTGATCTATTCCGGCCTGTACCGCTCTCTGAGCCATGTTTGCCATAATGTTAAATTGATCTTCCGGTTCATTATGAAGATTTTGCAAGAGTTCTACTGCTTGTAAATCATTACAGGTTAGCAGATCTGTTGCTGTCATTCTAGATGATATTTGTTTAGTTTCTTTCATAGTAGGTCTCAGTTTGAAATATTTGTGTAGCTTTAATTTCCGCATAAAGCTGAAGAGGTCAATTCTTGTCTGTGTAAACTCTAGATGGCTACTCGGACAGAATGTCAATCCTAGATTTAATACTTTGATCTCGCTGTCAGACAGATGTTTGGGCGTGAGATTGACCACAGTTAGATTGGTGTTATCTATCGTCGTTTGTTGAGTTTCTTTTTGCGTGCCACCCATGCCAATGCTCTTCCTCTTCTTACCCCACCCTGATCGTCACGTTCTCCGGTGAGTTGTTCGGGCGGTTTGTTCTTGCCCCCCCGCAGCCATGACTGTCTGATTATTTGAAACTCATTGTAAAAAGATGTCGTTATCTCGGCCCCTGCAGCGGCACTCCCGGCATGTTCATCGCCAGATTCATTTTCGGTCATGTCAGATTCAGATGTTTCGACTCTAGGGATTGCCGCTTTGCTTGTTCTTTGTATTAATTCTTTTCTGGGGCCATCAAATTTGCAAGCAAATGTTAAAACTCTCCCTTGTAAATAATCATTTTCGTCACGCTCAAATTTTTCTTGTTTTCTCAGCTTTATTTTTTGTTTGTATTTCAACAGACGTACTTTCATTTGTCCTAGCAGTTCCTCCATTTTGTTTTTATCTTCTCCTTTAAATAGCAGGTCTTCCAAATCCTTAATCTCGCTTAGTGCCTTCTCCCGGTCGCTCCAAGCATACTTTACCAAGATGCCTAGAGTACCTTGACAATATTGCGCAGTATGTTCAGCCCACTCTGATAGTAAGCCTGGGTCCGGATTTTCGTATGAAGGAACTGTATACACTCGAAGACCCCTAGGTACCCTATTCACTTCAATATAGTTCTGGAGGGAAGTGGCCTCTCACCACTTAAGCGTCTCGTGTTCATATAGTCTCTCCAATTTGATCATGATGTTATTTAAATTGCTTGTTGGTTTCAGTTGTTCCGTTACAGATAGATGTTCCGTTCCCCTTTGTTTCTTGAACATGTCTTTGGCTGCTTCGCGGCGAACTGATTCACTGAACATGTTGACACAGTTCAGTGAATGTTTACTGGATATAAACCCCAATAACGTCTCCCTTGTCCTATATATATATATATCAAACCAACATCCCAACTTCACCAAAGAAAAGGGAGCACGCACACGAGGATCCAAATCATGGCTGATTTAATGTAGTGTGGTCACTCCGGACCCGGCAGAAAAACACTGAGACGCATTTCGGCTGCGCACAGCCTTTCTCAATCAGTGAATCACCATATTACAGACAGCTTTAAAAACCCCACTAGTCATGGAAATAGAAATAGTAATGTCCCCGATAATCCAAACATTAACAAGCAGGACTAAATAAACATGCAAATTTCAACCGTGCGTGCAGTACCTGTTGGAAACTGTACAAACATTTATGCAACTCACAGGACAAAATGACCCTTAAGCATAATGTGTGCACTGTTCGCGCTGCATGGAATCAAAATATTTCAACCTGCAGACATTCAATGACCAATTGGTAAGTTGATAAAATAAACGGAGAAATGTCACTTCACAATAATTATGTTCGGGCTTTGCACATCATTAAAAAGTGTAAAGAAATTAAGTTCAAAGGATCGCCTCTTTCACAATGGATAATGTTATCACGTGCAGCAGTTCACGTTAACTCCAAATGTGGGCTGCTCAACATCCATCTATTGATTACAAACACAATGTAAACGTCCCACTGTCTATGCCGCTGTTCGCAAAGAAATGTTCAAGACTCGGGAATTACATCGTGGTAGTCTCAGATATTAAACAAACATTGTTCTGTAGCGCGTAGTCAGCCAGAAAGAAGCGCGTTTAAAATCCTTTCATATGCCGGGCATGGAGACTTTCTCACTCCGTAAAATAAAGCCACAAATCCTCACCGCAGTGCAACAAATGTTGCGCGGTGCCCAACACCAGGTCATCCTCGGCATTCTGAGTGAGGCAGACAACTCATGGCGGAAGGCAGAAACTCCACGCTGAAAATCTCCCAGATTTCCTCGCGCTCGGTCATGACCTCCACACAAGCCCCCACCTCATATTGCTCATCCCGGTCTGTCCCTGGGGGCTCACCAAATACGGTATCCTGTTGAACTCCTTGCTTCGCGGTCAAAGAGGCAAGCCCAATTTACGCTGGCGTTGCGTGCAAAGGTGTCGCCGCAGCCACCTATGATATCAAACCAACATCTTAACTTCACCAAAGAAAAGGGAGCACGCACACGAGGATCCAAATCATGGATTTATATATATATCTATCACCATAACCACAAAATCCTAAAGGTCAAGGTACGACCACACATACACACACACCCACACACACCCACACACACCACACACACACACGCAAACGCACACGCACACACACACACACACACACATGATTTTGCCTACCTACACCTTTAGAACATGCGGTTAGGGTGATAACTGTATTCTTCCTATCACTGTTATTCCCTGCACTGAAATAATGTACAATTATTGCGTGCCAATTTGCCATGCACAGCCTCAGCCTTGGCTTTCACTATAGTATATCAGAAACATAGACATACTTTTGACAGACAGAGGGATAGCCAGAGATAAAAACAAAAGCGAGGGTCACATTCACCAATTAAACAAATAATGAACGCAGATCATAACTAAGATGAAAACAGCCTTATGAAGGAATGCTCCATTTTCTGCAGTTAAATTGGAATGAAGTTACCTAAATGCTCAACTGTGCTTAAGGAAACATAGTTTCCATGGTTACACTCACGGTATTCTAAATGTTATATATGATTCAATTAGTTAAAATGACTATGTACAACGTAAAGCCAGCTGAGCATGTCAGTAACAAAAAATACAAAATCCCTGTAAACAGAAAAATCCAACAATACAAATATGTCCGAATCAAAATACGTTAAAAGGAAAATCTGCACATCTGAGCTTTCAGGAAACGTTTAGTTTCAAACAGGTTAGAATAGAATGTTGGAGACATACTTAAACCCCATTAAATAATTTTGCTGCGTACATTATTCTGGTAGAAACATTTACAACAACATGATGTTTATCTCTAACAGGAAAAGTGTCTTTGAAACCATTTTACACCTACAGTGACACTAATAGCCACAAGTTAGAAGGCAACATTAACACTGGTACCCTTATCTTATCTATATATGTTCTCATAGTAGCACTTGATCCTCCAGTTATAGGCACCGTGTTATTAATGACCTGTTTCAGCAAGCACTCTAAGAGCCTTCATTCCTGGCATCATTACTCTCACACCAAATACAATGCTCGTGACCTCTCCCTTACTGTGACAGATGCCTTTCAAGTGCTCTTAATAATATTACAGGTGAGATTATATATCTTATTACCCTTAACACTATGAAAGAGGCAACTTTGAATGTAGTATTATTTATTGGTGTAAGTATGGGTTGTTATTTAATTACATTGTGCTTTTTTGTATTGTTACTTGACATAAATATTCTGAGGCCATAATATTGCATTTGGTGTGCGAGATATGATTTGCAAGGTTGTTGTGTGAGTTGTGGATTGTTGAGCTAAGCATAACTTGTGGATGTCAGTATTTTTAGTTTTAACTCATAACCATAACCATAAGAATAACCATACTCTAACTGTGTTTTTTAAGAGTTTCTGAGTTTTTATAATATTTGTTAATGTATTATAGCCAAATTTAACCATAATTTCACCTAAACTTGTTTTTTTCATTCAGTGTTTGGGAGCTTCTGAATATATACTACATCGAACTTCTTTAAAAGTGTAGCCTAGCCTATGAGCAATGAAGCCCAGATGCTTGTGGCCTTTGGCCATGGACAGCAGGGGGTGGCCACAGGCCCTGGCCTTCAGCCAGACCCTGCTCACAACCCAGCACAAGTGGCCAACTTATGCTTCGATTGACCTTCAGCTATTTTAGAATCAATAATTTGTCATGTATTGAAAGAGTATGTGACTTTAAGTCCAACAATGCCTGCATTTGGTCATAGAAGGTAGAAAGGTTATACAGTAATGGATTATTTCTCTTTACTACTACTCACCGATTAGTAGCATTCTTAATAAATATGAAAAGAAAATGTTTTATTTTATTTTGATGTTTGCATGAAAAATACAATTGATACTAAGGGACTCATTATGATGTCGTTCAGAAAACAAACCGACTGACTCGCATTCGGCGAATCTGACCGACTGATTACGATGTTTCCGAACACCATTCGGAAAGTCTCCCATTGACTTCAATGGGAGCCTGTGTCCTGGCCGACAACACAGACTCCCATGGAAAAAACGGGTGGATGCGGAAAACCTTGCACCTGTGGTGGGCACCCCATGGTGCCTGCCACACTGTGCATGGTTTTACAGGGGGGGGTCCCTTGGGTACCTCCACTGCTCCCAACCGGAGGCCTCAGGATGAAGGGGGGCCTTCTAGAGGCCCCCCAAAGTCAGTTTCCGACAGCCTTTTTTTGTCGGACCGACCAAGTCAGAAAGGCGGTCCGTAGAGGTGTACGATTCGGCTCTGACCAACTCAGAGTTTCCGAATGCCGGTCAGAACCGATTCGGACTGACCGAATGGTTTGCTTTCCAATCAAGAACATTGTAATTGGTCGGTCGGAAATGTTTCTGACCGAGTCAGAAACATAGGTTTTGACACAGTTTAGGGGAATCCGACTGCTGTTAGGAGCCTTTCCGACTGACATCGTAATCAGCCCCTTAGTATAGAATGGTTTGAACATCTTTGGATATCCTGTAATACTACTGGTGTATTAGGAGTTACTAGTAAATAGGTATGCAATTGGAGCTTGCAATCTTGTAACAGAGGTGGCAATCACCCCAATGCTGTGTTTTTAGAATGTGAGGGTAACAGCAATTGACTAGGTTCTTTCTGTTCATCCTTTTGCTTGATTCCTATTTATTGTTTGACTGCATTAAATTGTGATTGTAAGGCTTTATTTTCAGAACTTACTAAACTGCTCTACTGCTGTTATTTATTTACTATAGATAATGTTTGAGGCAGAGTTTTTTTGGAATACTGAAACAGAAGCACTTCATATCGCCACTCTGATGTGTTACTCATCTGGGCACCGCGACATCTACAGGTCATAGTAGATATCTAATGACAAGATGAATCTTAAGCACTTTGCTGCTATATTGAAGCATCTATCATTTGCTATAAACGCTATATATTTTCAGAGTATCTCTATGTCTAAGACTCTGTGCTGCACTGGAACACTGCTATTCCTGAAACTGGAACATAGCAATCAATGTTATTCAAGGTTTTGGCTTATTCATGCTTTAATTTGTGATAAGGTTACTACCTTTTGGCTTTTGAGTAAACAATCTCTGGTCGTAAAACACATTCAAAGTTGCCTTTTCATAAAACTTTATTAAAATAAACATTCATTACATATGTATAGCTAACACTATGGGCGATATTCACAACAAATGGCGAAAACTATCGCTAACCTCAGTTAGCGATGCGTTTCTTTTTCGCCATGTACCCCGGGCAACTATCGCCGTGTTAGCGGCGTATTCACAACACGGCGCTAACAGGCGATAGTTTCCCCTACCGGGTGAAATGTCCGGCGATAAGATTAGCGGCACAGCGATAAAAATCATCACGCTAACGTGAAAAAAGTGGCGATGGGCAAATTAGCGACCAGGAACGGCACGCTAATTAGCGTCAGTGCACCTTTTTTCACGTTAGGCGGGAAAAACCACTATAAAACGCCCTCTAAGCAGCCCAAACACAAAAAAAAAGAAAAGAAACAATTGAGAAAAAGCATGGGGGAAGCTGGACCCAGTACAGAAGCCAACAACAACCCCCCCAAACACCCAGGTGGACCAGCCAGAGACCCAGGGGAAGGGCAAGCAGAAGAGGAAGAGGAAGACCCGGTTCAGTCCGCAGGAAAACCAGGTCCTGATTGCAGAGGTGACAGAAAACCAACAACAACTTTTTGTCAGCTCCACAGTGTCATTGGGCACAAAAAATGCAATATGGCAGTCCATCGCAGCCAAGGTGAATGCTGTCGGAGAGGTGAGGAGGACAGTGGACGACTGCAAGAAGCGCTGGCATGATGCTAAGCGCAATACCAAGCTGAAACTTGCAGCCAATCTCAAAGCAGCAATGCAGACTGGAGGTGGGAGTCCAGCACCACAGGAGGAGCTGGATCCGTTGGAGGAACAGGTGTCCCAAGTCATCAGCGAGGAGACGGTGGTTGGAGTTCCGGGACAGGATACTGCTCAACATGACCAGACACAACACCTGGGGGGACGGGGGAGATGGGCCTAATGGCACCCATGCACAATTAAACATATTGCAGTGCACACCCAGAATGACTGTGGATCATGTCCTGGATACCCTTGGCCCTGGTGGCATAGACACATATCACCCTACTCACCCAATACATTGCAAGACACATATTGGTGGGCTCACAGACCTGGAAATGTGCACACACAAGTCTAGCAAATATAGTCCAAGTATCATATCAGACCACAAAATAAGGGCTACATGAAAAAGCAAAGGGACATATTGATTGGAGATGCGGCAGGGTGTCAAAATGGCCCCCTACCTCAACACCACACATGTGCATGTTCCCGTATGTCTGAGTCGTGTGCAAGATTGTGAATGTGCATCAAGGGTGACACTACTGCACATACACAATCTTGCACACAACTCAGACACACGGGCACAATGGTGCATGTGTGCTGACATTGCTGGTGGCATGCCCACCCATGCACATGATCAGTCACATACACACTGCATCCTCATTTTGGCGTCAGAGAGATGCGGGCCGGTGCAGACCAGTCGTATATGCATGGTGTTGAGGCAAGGGGGCCATGTAGACATCCTGCCGCATCTCCAGTTAATGTTCCTGCTTGTTCGTACAGGAGATGCAGTCCTGTGTACACCAAGTGAGAAAGCATCTAGTGATTCTGCATACCATAAACACATGCATTGTCACAACAAAGTGATCATGTAGCCTACTGGCTAAAAGGTGCGTATCCCACAATGCACACAATCAGCAGACTTGATTCAAAATGTGATGTAATACAATGAGCAGGGGGGATATGCCTACAACACTACAGTGCATGGACAATGCATTTCAGGAATGTGTCACCAAATATGTACCACATTACTTGTCCGTGTGCCATACTCACAGAACTACAATGTCCCCTGTATAGATGTATGACAACAAGCAAGGATAGCAAAGTAGCACCAAATAATGACAAGTAGCTAAATGGCACCATCACCCCTTAGGCCAAATAGCACTCCTCCACTATCAAGTGTACACATCTGCCAGACAGAAAGCTGCATTCCACATCAGTCCTGCTGTGATTTCCCCATTACACCATTATGTGCATGTAAACCTATCAGTTTGGTAAGTCAACTGTATCAGTGAAAAAATATGCACTCATGGTCCTTATCATCCACACGCAAAGCCTGGCATCCAATAATCTGAACCATGACAGCATGTATCATCCATGTGACCATCTGCGTGGCAATAACACAAACACACATCACCCTGCCATTGGCATCTGTTGGGAGGGGGACAGAGACAGTGCCTGAGCACCACTAATACACCTCAGTAAATCCACATCCATCATACACCACACGTGGGGTCAACGTTGAGTGTAATGGGTGTTGACCCTGTCTGTACAGCCAGCATAAACAATGGAAACTCAACCTGCACCATACTCACAATGGGTAAGCCAACAGGAGGGCAGTAAGCAATGCATGCAAGAAAAAACATGACTGATGACATGCACACAAGATAAAACACAATAGCCCAAGCTAGCTGGATGCACATGTGTACCGCATTGTGTAGCACACATAGAAACAGCAAGTAGGCCTTCGTTGCAAATGTGCATAAAGGGGCCCTCCTCACACATGACTATTCTCGCACCAAACCCATGCACATGTGCAGTACCCAGCAAAGATGGCTGTTTGTGAGCCACACTGACAAAGCAAGTGACAGTTCATGATGAATAGCATGCCTGCCCCCCAAACATATTAACATGGAACAGGCCACGTCACTGAAGTGCATGAGTGTGGACTTCATCCTTAAAGAAGCAGGTCACACTCTGACACTTCCTCGTGTATATACAACCCCTGATGTAAACAAGACATCAGCTGACA
The DNA here is from genome assembly GCA_963921515.1 of Calotriton arnoldi. Lineage (NCBI taxonomy): Eukaryota > Metazoa > Chordata > Amphibia > Caudata > Salamandridae > Calotriton > Calotriton arnoldi. The sequence continues at coordinate 637,829 of CAWUFW010006795.1, read as the reverse complement.
AACAATGCACAAGTGTCCCAACTCTGACCAAGACCCATATTTACCCCACCTTGCAACATCTCACCATTGTAAAGGCACATGAGTGAAAGGCCCACTGCCTGAAAGGGATAAGGAGCAGCAATACCAAAGCTGCTGGGGCGACTCTACCACAATGTAGTGTGCACACACACATAAATCTGAGCTACTCAACATTGACTACAATGTGGGATAAACTGCATCACTTTCACAAGTTAACAGAGGACACAACTTGTTCCGCTTGTGTGTAGAAATTAGCCATTCACCTGTGTTATAGCTGTAAACTGTGAGATGACAATGTACAACTACAACGTCACATCCGTGATGTTGCACTAATATTCACTATCCGGCAACAAATATGCATCTCCTCCCAAACTGTCACAATGGACATTGTCATGCAGTCTGCTTGTAAACTCATCCAAAGCATGTCCATACATGAAACACACAGTTAAACTGCATCTCCCCTTTACATTGCAGAGGGAGAAACATCACCTCCAGAACAGCAGCCTGTCCCACTCTTCACTGATGAAGAAGAGGAATTCGCCACCATCAACACTGACACCCTCCAACAGCTGCTAGACTCACTCAGCACCCCATCTCCAGGAGCAGGGCAATCTGTCCAGTCAGAGTGGCTCCAGCGATGGCAGCCAGGAGTTGGGCCGCATGCGACGAATAATGGAGAACATGGAGCGGATGCAAGCGGAACAAATGGCTGCCACGGCTGCACATCAACGCAATGTAGCTGGAATCTTCCATGCCCTGCAGCTGATCATCACTGCATTGCTGCAGCAAGGTTTGGCACAGATGAATGCTGCTGCAGCTTCTACATCCACATCTCCGCCCCCTGATGTGTCAGTGCCTCACAGTGCTGCAGCCAATCTACCACCAAGCCCATGTGAGGCACATGACACATCCGAGGACGAAGATGTGGATGACTCAGCATTTTTGCAAAGAAGAAAGCGGTAGCATTCATCTATGCCAAATGGGCTGTTTCTCCTTGGATCTGGGCTCAGCACATGGGCCGTAACATCATCTTCCACTGTCCCCAATACACTCTGTGACACTCACCTTGGACCTCGACATGGACTGCCATATTATGTCTTGTTCCCAATGACACTGCAATCGGCCTGCAGACTGAACTCTGCCTCTTCCTCAGGACATTTTACCCCTAAAGGACTCTGACTGGCCCTCCACTGGGCATCGATGGAATGTTCGGATTGTTTGGACAAGTACTGGTCCAGTCTTCACCAATGTCAACAGACTTGAAAATAACATTTTTTAACTCACACAGATGTGTGTTGTCCATGATCAATCAGGTACAGGGGTCTCTAAAAATCTAGGGCCAATGAATCCAACAAAAGGTACACCAAGGGAAATAAGGGAAATGTACATGTTTAACTGTGACCCAGATAGGCAGTGAGATGACCGGGTATGTGTGAACTAGCTGTGCCCTCATTGCTCCAATATAACAATCTAGCAACATCCCAACTTAGCCCCACGTCCATTAAGGAAATAGGCATGTTTGCAAAAATGTCCAGGTCTGTTGCAGTCCACAAGTAGTGTCCCCCTTTACAATTGCTACAAATTATCTCTTGGCAGATCTACTCAAACTCTACGGGGTGGACAAAGCCTGTTGTGATGGTGCACATTGCATGTCACATCCCAAGATGGTGCACACCCTATTCACATTGATGAAGATTCGTAAGGGCACATGTCTACCAGCCACAATTGGAACCACAATGTCTGCCTCAATGAAGTAGAGTTGGCAATAGGGATTCACCCCAAAGTGCAAGGCATCAGTCAGCCCCTTCCTGGTGACGAACAATGCTTACAAAATTAGGAAACCTCTCATGCTGTGACCACTGTGACCGGATAGGGCAATGTGTCTAGGGATGTGTGGTGCACTGCACTTAGCATATAGTCAGATGCAGTATCACCATTGCAAGGGTGGCATCACTATGAGCCAATGCCAAAAGTTACAGCTTGGAGAAGTGGCTATGACACTGGCACTACAGGGAGCAATGCTACATTTCCCCTCTTGTGTGCAGCAGAACAGTGTTCACGCACAAAAACGGTATCTGGGATGAAATCATGACTTACCAACTTTAGTGATTCACAAAAGGCATTTAGGAGAAGTGAAGTCAGTATACCTAACTGTACTACTCCTAAATGCCATTTGTGAATACCGGAAATCGTAAAGTCATGACTTACTCTCAGATGACTTTTGTGACTCAGGCCCACTGTTCTGCCATATGCCGTTCACAATGGACCCACAAAAAGACTACTTCCTGCATGTCCCGGAGGTTGACCCTCCAGGCACATGAACATATAATTCGAATGAAGCTGATACACTTGCACTACGCAGCAAGTGTACCAAGGTCTGTGCATTGTAGATGGACTCTGCGCCAGGAGCATGTGATATGCAGGAGCTTGACGGAATCTGTGGTACCCGGCGCATACATCCATCTCCATGATGGATAACAGTTGCAAATGCAATATCCACTCAAGGCCATGTCCCTACGTTGTGTTGTAAATGGGCAACAATGTGCTGTCCAACTCCCTGAGTCACATTTAAGATGTTGAACTTCACAAACGACTGTCCCTAGCCTAGGCCGTAAATCCTACTTGCCAACCTGTTATCCATGCAAGTTTACTGTGCTCACATCTAAGGTATCCTGACACAATCCATCCTGATAAGTAACATTTCATGACCACACTTACACATTCAATGGATTGTTCAGTGATGGTATGAGTTGCATACAAGGTAAAAAGCCACACTCCACAACATCACCCCTGACATAAGTGCAAGCAGAAATCAAAACTAGTAGCCATTTATTATTTAAGTACAAAAACTAACTACCCCAAACTGACACTAATCATCACTACTACTAATATTATCTAAACTAACTAGGAAAAACTGGTCAATTACCTAAACTATCTACCCTAACTAATCCTTAACACGCAACGACATATCTAAGACATCAACCCCCCTCCCACTCTTAAGGCACATCATGTGACAGGACAAAGACATCTAAGTTATACATAAACTAACTACACAGTTAACCTACACAAAGATATATTTAAAAAAAAATTTTTAACAACAAAGACATCAACCCCCCACCCAAAGGAAAAGGAAACTTATCCCCAAATACTATACAATAATAAATATCTAAAACTACCTTAAAATCTAACACTAACTATACCTACACTACAATTACACTACCTAACACTTAAAATACTTACCTAACACTATCTAAAAGACAAGATAAAACATCTGGGGAATGGAGAAGAGGGGGATGGGGCTTGACATGTTCAGTCCTCAGGGAAGACCCAGGGCTGCCTTATTGTCCATCACGTGGCTCTGAAGCTCTGCCATGTCCCTCCGTAGTTCTGCCAGTATGACATTATTGTCCAACAATGTCCTCCGGTCCCGCGCAGTGAACGGTACCACCTGATCAGCATGTGCAGGTGGCATTGTCCCTTGTGTGTGTTGTGTTGGGGGGGATGGGTAACAGCCTGTCCATGCTGGGACCCACGACCGACGCCTGAGGGGCCTGGGATGGCCTGTGTGCCACTCTTACTTCCACGTCTTACATCCTCGGGCACCGACTTCCAACTCCCTGCTGCCCGGTCGTCCTGGTACCTCCATGCCATGTTGCGGTACCCTTTAGCAACCTTCTTTATGTGGAGGTACCGGTCCTTCCTCACCTGGAAGGCGTGGAAGTCCTCTGGCGTCATGTTGTCTGTAAAATAAGATAAATGACAAAATGTGAGTCCTTAAAAATATGTCAATGTTCTCCATTCAAATCAGACACACAAGGTCACTGAAACATGGGAGCCTACACCCTAGCGTAACAATGTGAAGTCAGAGAGTGATCTGGACAATGAAATGTAGATTCCAGGATCAGTGACTACATGCTGGGGAGACTGACATGACAGTGCATGGCATGGGACATGTACTCAATCACAAAGGAGGGACTGAGGGCTTTTTAGACGGGTCCAGCATACAAGCCCTAAAAGTAGTAAAGATACAGAAGGTATGCTGTCCGTAATTACGTGACAAGGGAAAACTGATTTTGCGTGGTCATGAAGTGTAGGAGGAAGAGGATTCCTCTTCTTGGAATATAGGGCCCTCACACCCCCGGCAAGGTGTCATGCTTCAGCATATGGGCTGCTCCTCGTCAGGTCGGCGCGGCAATCCGCTATGATCACTCCGTAGAACATTTTAACTACGCAGGCCTCTGCAACGCAAACTGTTACAATACATTCCCCATTGTAATGGCACCCTGGAGTCATAATGGTTGCTGTGTTGTAATGGGTAATGCTTTCTCACAGATAGCGTTGTAGAGCCCTGCATTGTAAAATATATGGCACAGCAATAATTGCAGAGCTAAAGCATGCGGTGTAAATGCATGCGGAGTAATGGCACCAATTCGGACTGAGGGGCTCGTACACCTGAGCCTGAGTCGACCAGGGAATGATCCCAAGGAGACAGCTTGACAACACCATTGCAGTGGCCAAACATGCCAATGAGATTCATAGGCCCATCTTTGCTAGTTGTTTGGGGAACGTGCCATTGATATGCTTGGCTCAAAGCTACGCACTGCTACTTCAGTTAAGCTGGTATGCAGCATACCTACGAAATCACACTGCCAACCGGTGTCTGACTATGCACGGCCTGAAAACGGCTGCCTCCTTGTGCATGATCGGGCCCACTTGCACAGTCATCTCAGTCAAGGATGTAGATGCATTCCATGTCTGCTCATACTCATCAGCAACACCACTTACAAGTCTCCTCTCATATCTGTACGCTCTGTAATCCACATGCATGTGCTGTTGTGACAGACCCCATAGATCAAATTTGCATGTGTATCACTGACTAGGGATATGCAAAGTTACATCTGGAAGACAAATGCATTGCTCTAACTTCACTTACATATTTGTACACACTTCTGACTTCCACAATACATCATCACACTGTAGGCATGGAAGATTTGATACACACAACATCTTTCATTTGACCCTGACATTCATGAAATGGCACTATGCCAATTTATGATGGCCAAACTCACCAGTGGAGTGTGGGTCCGTGAAGCTGTCGATGTCCCCTTGTGTGATGAGAGGTCGTCCAGCTGTGAGACATGAAAAGAAATGTGTGTTGGTATCCGACGTAAAATCACACGGTCATATTCATCATACAAATCATCACCATAACTGACAATGCTCCGTAACTGTACTGTTGCATTTCATGTTGGCCACATGATTGGGGCTACTTTGCCTGCCATTCACACGAGACCTGTGAATGCTGAGTTGGGCCAAACAAGACAATGATGCTAGCAAACTTGCACATACTAGTTGTGTGACACATTCACAAGGCCCCATTTGTACAGGCAACATGATCTAACACATGCTCTGTGTACAATAGCATTGCTGCAGATCGCACAAGGATGTTTCACAGATGTTGGTGTTGTCTGACACTCTGGAGATGTCCTATTTCCTTTGATCAATTGTTCATATCTCCTACATTGTCACACGGAGCCTATGTACAAGGGCAGCGTAGCAAACGTACCAAACAATGATGAGGACAGCCTTTTTAAACTTCCTTTTGTGCAGCACACAGCTCCCAGGAACAATGCCTTGGATTGTTTATGTACAGTCACCCTTCCTGTACACAAACAATCTTTGTCATGCACGCAGTATTGCGCAAGGGTGCCAGCCTTGGCACTACAGTGCTAAGTGTTGCGCCAGCGCAGTGGGTAACACAAACCTGTACCCTATGCTTGTCGATATGAAGCAGCGTTGAGTTGCTGATGTGCCAACGTTAGGCGTGGACGCATGACGTCTTCCGCCTCACTATGCCACATTTTTACACTTGGAAAATAGTGTGTCCCACACGGCATTTATGGGTTTGCGTTACAGTGTTAATATTTGAATTTAGAGGTATAACTTACCACACTGTAGGCCAACGATGACTCCCAGGTGGTCCAACAGGTCACCCTCACGGCCCAGGCAATCCTGCCAGTGGTGCTTCCATTGGTGCACAGTCTGGTCCACACCAAATATACGGAGCATCTGCGCCCGCACACGCTCCCACCTGACCTTCCGCACACTGACGCCATATCCGGAGAGGATCCGGCCTCCCCTCTCCACCATCAAGGGCAGGTAAAACTTGACGAGCCAGAGGAAGCCCCCCAATGACCCCTCTGACATCCTGCCCTCCCTGCCCACACCCATCTCCCTGCACACACCTAAACCCACTGCCAAAATGAAAGAAACACAATTGAATAGACCCAACAACTACAAAGAAAGTTAACTACCCCAAGACAAACACCCGACAATATTGAGGACAAGAGACAAAAGAACACGTAAAAACAAGTACACCACACTTCACAAGGATACTATCGACAGGACACAGGACACAGCAACACTCTCCAATTCACTAATCTGCACCACACAAAACCAAACACCTACAACACTCTCCACAATCACCAGCAATGTGCTCAAAAGAGAAAGTGAAAGTGCACAGCACTCCTCCTGTAAACAGGAAGCATGCAGACACCACTTCCTGTGTGTTTGCGGCCCGTTTTTTGACAAAGCGGTGAAAATCTGCACGCTAATAGGCTTAGGGGTAATATTTCGTATTGTCCAATGTGTTTAGCGATGGATTTTCCATTGCAAGTATGAAAAAAACATCGCGTTGACGTTAATGCGGGCAGATTTTGCACGCTACGTGCAGGTTCTTACACAGATGAACAGTCTTAGATGAAATTTCATTTCAGACCCCAAAAAACACCATGAAGAGCTTGTTTTCACCCCAAATGACAACCTAATATTCATATTTTACCCCAAATGACACCCTAATATTCATAATTTACCCCAAATGACACCCTAAAATTCATATTTAACCCCAAATGACACCCTAAAATTAATAATTTACCCCAAATGACACCCTAAAATTCATTTTAACCCAAAATGACACCCTAAAATTAATAATTTACCCCAAATGACACCCTAAACTTCATTTTTAACCCAAAATGACACCCTAAAATTCATAGTTAACCACAAATGACACCCTGAAATGTCATATTTAACCCCAAATGACACCCTAACATTCATAGTTAACCACAAATGACACCCTAAATGTCATATTTTGGCCCATATGACACGCTAAAAAGTAGATTTTAGTACCAGAATTGACACCCGACAAAGTCTAGTGTTGCACAAATTACACCCTAAAAAGCAACTCGTTGTACAGAGGAGACATACCCACCATCAAATTACAATTGTGATATTATTACCACTTTATGTTAAACTTACACTTGTCAGAGTGATGTACTTATGCAGAGGAGAAACATACACACAGGGTATGTGTGTTGTGTTTTTTATTTGCACATACTGGGCTTTGGGTCATTTTGGACAGATATATGATTGCCAAGGACAGTCATGATGTGCCGTGCTCAGGTGAAGAAATTGTTTATGATTCGGTTCCTTCGAGCAGTTCCTGCTGCAGAAGCTGTGGGGTGTGCTCCACCTGCCTCATCTTCCTCATCATCCTGAGCATCGTCCGGTGCATCGGGCACTTGGATCCATGGGGCATTGGTGCGTACACATATATTGTGCAATATACAACATGCTATGATTATCTTGCACACTATTTCTGGGCTGTACAACAGTCTGCCACCTGTGATGTCAAGGCACCGGAAACGTGACTTTAGCATGACAAATGTGCGCTCCACAATGCCCCTGGTGTGTCTGAGGGCCAAATTATACTGCCTCTGGACCTGGGTGTTAGTGGCTCGGAGGGGTGTCATCCTCCATGGGGTGAGTGCATATCCTTGATCACCTGTGACATGCAATGGAGAGATGTGTCCATTAGTAGTTATGCATGTTGGGTTGGCAGTGTACATAGTTTTGTGGTGTGTGATTTGCCTCACAGCTGCTCGTCCCTCCCCCGAGCCTATTTAATAGTGTGCGCTGCGCTTTTGCATCACTAGCATTCCAACAGTGCACCAATGTCAAGCCTGTCTGCGCATGTCCGCAAGCCTAACACCAACACCAGCAGGGACCCTGGCTCTCCTAACATCTAGCGCTACCACTCACCCGCCCTCCTCACAGTCAATGCCAGGAGAACATTTAATGCCAATGGGCCACACCAGACACGGCTCACATTCAGGTCTGCTGCTGCCGCCAGTACTTCCCCACCGCCCAACACCTGCACTTTCCGATCCAGACCTGCCACAAAACGACAGTCAGCGGCACCCTCACCTGCAGGGCCCACAGAGGGCATGAACGCTTCGCTGACACCATCAACATCATCACACACCATGCCATCTACTCCATGGACTACGTACTCATTCCTGAGTGGAGCCTCCACCTCACATACCACAACAACTCCAAATCCATTACCCTCTGGCAGATGCTTGCTAACATCGAACTGAGCCACAAGGCAGGGCACACCTTTGACCACATCTTCGCATGTGGAAACTTCGTCCACTTCATCAACACCACTCAACGCCCATGGAGTGACCAGCACTGCGTACACTTCCTCGTCGAGAAACCCCATGACACCCAAACCCACAGCAGTTACCACACAAAGTTACTGGAGCTGAGTCACCGAGGAGCTGGTACACTCCACCATCAATAGCAACACACACAGCGCTGCAGCCAACACCAACAGCACTGCCCAGGATTTCCACACATGTATCTCCATCTGCGCATACACACTTGCCCCAATATGCTACTCCAACATACAGCGTGCAATGAATGCCACCTCGGTCACCAACAACATCCAAGATGACAGATGCATCTGCAGACGCCTGGAGAAGAACTGGAGCTACATGAAGGGAACCCTTAGACATCACCACCTACAAGGACACCAAGCTCATTCTCTCCCTCACCAAGGTGCCCACACACACCAGACTGGGAGTCCAGGGAGGATTGCAGCAAGTTGCAACATGGATGATCAACCGCCTGGGGGTGCTCTACAAAGAGGAGACATTAGTCCTCATCCTCGTGACCACCCCATCAGCATGTGGCAAAACTTGTTGGGCCGCCGCCTTCGGCAGCCCACCCCGACAACTCTAGGTACCGAGGCATCGTACTCGACTCCTCCCTCTCCATGAATAAACAGGTCTACCCAGTGGCCTGCAGCTGCTTCGACAGCCTCTGCATTCTCCATGCAACCTTCACATGGTTTCACCCCCCATCAGGTAGGACTGTCACCAACACAGTCATTGCCTTCAGGCTGGACAACGGAAACCCAATATATGCCCACATGGACATGTCTGTGCTCTGCAAACTCAAAACTGTCCAGCACACCACCGCCACACTCTGCCTTGTGTACATACTTTCTTCATAGGTCGAGTAACTCCATCGCACATACTTGGTTCCCACCTCTCCCCACATTTGCAAATGTGTGGCAGAGGGGCTAAGCCTTTGGGGATGGTTTGTCTACATGGCTAGCCCCAGTTACCACAGTTACTTGTGTTGTCGTGTCTGGTAGGTGGGCATGTTGATTGACATGTACGTGAGTCTGGAACGTGTGCATTCTCACATTTGTGAGTTCCATGATTGTGGAGTTGAGGTGTGTGGTGTGCTCAGTTAGTACCTACCAACAAGCAGTGCATTTCCATATGTGCCATCTTGAAATCGCTGGTTGATGATGGACTGGCGGAAGATGTAGGAATCATGCACACTCCCTGGGAACTTGGCTATGACATTGGTGAACAGGCCCCAGTGGTCCACTATTGCCTGCACATTGATGGAATGTGTGTGCTTTCTGTTGCGGTATATGTGTGCAGTGTCCGCAGGTGGCACAAGTAGGACATGTGTGCAGTCAATTGCCCCCAACACCTGGGGGAAGCCAGCTATGGCGTAAAAGCCTTGCTTGGTCTCAAGCTGTTCCTGCGCAGTGTTGGGGAAGAGTAGGTGCTGGGGTATCAGGCTGATGATGGCATCCAAGAAAGTTGGGAGGAACTTTGATAGGGCTGGCTGTGAGATTCCTCCAACTCTGGCAGTTGTTGGTTGGAAGGTACCAGAGGCCAACATGTGCAGCACAGCCAGCAGCTTTGTTTGCAGAGGGATGTTGGTTATCCGCTGTGTTGGTGCTGTCAGCTTGTGGGCTATCTGGGTCAGGATGCGGAGGATGGATGTCCTTTTGAGCCTGTAGTGGGAAATGACATCCTCTGGCATTAGGTCTGTGAGGCTGAGGCGTCGGCGGTGGACCCGCTGTCTTATTCGGCGCTGCCTCGGTGGTGGTCCTGGGGGAGGTGGCAGTGGCGGTGGTTGTTGTGGCCTTCTTGGTGCTCCGAGCTGCATGAGTAGTACCTCCATGGCATCCGTGGGTCTTCAGATGGGGCTCTGGGCTAGTCTCCCTTATGTACTACTCTTTATCACCATTTTTAAGACCTTCTTTTTTCTGGTCTTAAGTCCCATCCGCTAACGGGCCTTAGCAGCAGTTTTTTTATCGCATCGCTGGTCCGGGCATGCGTTGTGAATATAGTGAAGTGGGGTTAGTGTGCGTTTTTGCATGGGAACACCTACATTGCATGTCATTAGCGATAGTGATCGCTAACATCGTTGGCGATGCTGGATGCGGCCGCTATCGCCAGAAAGCTGTCGCTAACGGCTGTTAGCGACAGCTTGGTAATACTGCGATAAAAATATTGCTAACGCAGCGATAACTCCTTGTGAATATGCCCCTATGTTTATTGCTTTTCTCAACACATAACACAACTTTAAATACAATATAAGCATCATAAATATTTTAACAGTCTTTTAAAGTGGAGCAGATCCTTTCTATTTCCTCACATAATATAGCATTTAAATATGTAAAGGGCCGGACTGGGAACAGCAACCAGCCCTGGCAGATTGCTGCTCGTTCAGCCCTGGGAGTGGGGGGGGGGGAAGAGGGATGGGTGCTAGTAAAAAGCACTGCTCCCGCTTTTGTTACTGGGGGCCGATATTGCAGCACTCCAGTAAAACCGGCTCCCAGTGACAAAACCAGCCCCCATGGCCAGAAAACCAGCCCCCCGGGGAAACGCCCAGTGCCAGCTATGGCCAGTCCGGCCCAGAATATGTGCAACAAAAACATAATTGAATGCTCCTTCAACGTAAACATAGAATCAGTACTTCCAACTATTAAGCTCATTTCCAAAACAACTGAATTCCTTGGAATGTACCTCTTTACTTAGCTTTAGATTCCAAACATGCTTTTAGAAGGAAAAAGCTCCAAGGTATATTAACTACGAACAAGAATGTAAAAGAAGACACCAGAGAGAAGTTTTGATTTGTTCAAAATGATATAAATTACTGATTTAATCCAAGAGGAAAAAGTATGTTCTGTCTGCTAACAGATTAAATAAAAGTTGCTTCACTAGGGCATAGAACTAAATTCTATAGGTTACAAAATTGCATATGATAAGATGTAATGGGAAAATGCATATTCTTAAGAAATATAATTCTACATTAAATAATTGTCACTATATATTTAGCAAAAAAACAAAAAAAAACAACCCTATGTCAGATCACAAGACAAAACGGCTAAAATATCGACCATACAGGGCCATAATTTTGACTTTTGGTGGTGCAGTGAGCAGGCGGTACGCCACTGCTGCGCTCCTGTACTGCCAAAAGTCACAGCCGCCCGCCAGATTACAGGTTTAAAGTGGTTGGGCGGGCATTGTGGCGGTCCCACGGCGGTGCCTTAGAAAACAGGCACCGTAATGGGACCGCACAAAAAGGTTCCTTTCCCTGCATGGACTTGAAAGTCCATGTCGTGCAGGAACTGGGGTGCATGCACAACATGTGTCCCCCTGCATGCATCCTCTTGTGGAGGGGGCACAGGGGTCCCTGTAGGGCCCTCTTTGTTTCCTCTCTGCCACGGTGTTAATGGAGCAGGAACCTCCATGACACCGCCTGCGGAGAGGAATCTTGTGATATGATTTGCGGGACTGCCAAGCATATTTCAGGCTCAAGACCGCCATGCCACCCCCAGGGAATGGCGGTTCCCTTGTGGCTGCAGTGGTCCCATGGGTGTCCGACCGCCCTAGTTGTAATCGGGCGGCTGGAACATCGGTGCAGCTGTGGCTGGACTTCTCGGCTCTGTGAGTCTGGCAGTCCCCGGACCGCCAGACTCGTAATCAGGCCCATAGTGTACAATCACCCTGTGTCAAATTAAACTCATAATGACTCTGACCACTAGGCACATACATTCCTGAGAGGAAATGACCTCCAATATACAAGTAGGGCCCAGTATAATGCATTGTGAGCTAATGTCATTTTAAGTAAATTCCAGGGAATATAAATCTCACTATTTGAAGTGTATCCCAAGAAAAATCAATTATATTTAAACAACATTAAATCAGAAATCCATCTCGTTCATAATTATAAATGATCTGGTGCTAATTTACCGTGCTAAGTCACATTTCAATAAAATAAATCCACCCCACAGCATCACAGTATAAAGTTACAATCAGATGCTCTTGTGTTAATCAAATAAGGCAAATTGAAAATAATTACAATATTAACACTATTAGATGTAAATATAGTAAATATGATGCTATTAATTATTATTATTATTTTTTTTAAAAGAACTGCCTTTCAGTACTGTTTGTTCCTCACTAGTAAAAATAATGTTGTAGAAATTCAGTGGAGTAGTTAATTAGTTTTAGATGTATACAATTTGAAAATGGCAGGTTTAAAAAATGAAAGTTAAGGGGCATGGTCTCGCTGCGAACGATGTGAGTCGCACGCCGCGGGAGTTCCGGCCGCTCGCTGCTGTTTAACGCCATTACAGCGGAGCTGGGGTCATATCGGTGCCACTACTCGGGGCACATGAGTGGCGGAGGGTGAGGGGTCCCCTCTTTGACGAGCGGACGGCGGCTGGGAGGCGGCGGCTGCGGTGGTGCGGCCACTGTGCATCGGCCTCCCGGCCCGGACTCCAGAGACCGCTATTTTGAGGCGCCCGTGAGCGGACTCTCCTCATGGCTGGGGGTCCCGCCCTGGGCTCCCGCTGACTCCTCCGGTGCCGCATTGCTCTTCCTGACGCTCCGGTGCGCGTCTGAGGTGGATGGCACCCTGGTGGCGCTGACGATCGGCAGGGGACCCTCTTTTGCCGCCCCGGCTGTCCGCCATCTTGGGGCCGGGCACAACCCCGCCAAAATTGAGACTGCCCGGAGGGGGCGAGCGGTGGGACAGACTCCAGGCCCCTGGGACCTTTGGCGGTGAGTGACGCTGCTGAGTGGAGGGGAGGCGGCAACCGGAGGCCCTAGCTGTGGAGGGACCAGCGCGGACATTGTTGCAACGCGCGCTGTGTGCCTGCTGGACGAGGTGCGTGGGCGCTGTGTGCTGGACTGTGGCCCCGCTGCACGGATCCTCGCTGCGGCCGCATCTTTTGCCTGACTGCCCGCATACCCCCCTGCAACACTCCGGCGCGGAGTCCACCTGAGGCCTTCCCTGACTACACTACACTGGCTGCATCGGGCCTTGCGGCGCCGGACCTCATGGCTGAGGCCTACCAGGAGATCGGCCTAGCCTTGGCGCGCTCGCCCTGCGGGAGAGCCTCGTTTTTGCACCGGAGCGCTTGGGCTCCTGCTGTCCTGCTGGCTGGGGCCCTTCGAGAAGATACTCTACGCAGCTGCGCCGTAGCGGACTCTGCTCCCCCCTTGGTGGCCGTTGGAGCCCTGCACTGTCCCGCCCCAGGGACCTGGTTGGCTTGCCTGCTCTGCTCCGGACGTATGACCTGGGGAGTTCTCGTCCTGCATGCTTTGGCTGTGGGAACCTGCTCGCGTCGGCGGCGACGTTCTGGCTTGCCTCTGCACTCCACAGCTCCACCTGTCCTCCCTCCATCCTAACTGACTGTGAGACCTCACCTGCTGTGCCCCGTGTCCTGCTGCCTAGGACTGGGTGAGACACGGTCGAACCCCTTAGCTGCCCCTCCACGGCCCCACGCTCATCTCTCAACGTCTCGCCTGGTTTTGGAAAGTGCCGGCCTCAGACGGGAGATGACGCGCACCAAGTCGGTGAAGGATGCAGCGGCGCCCCCAAAGGACAACCCTGTGGCTGCGCTCTGGGGCAAGTCGGGCGCTGCTGCCCCTGGAGTGATGGCCTCACAGAATGGAGGGGATTCGCCACCGGTCACCCAGTCTTTCATGGCCGGCTTCATGGCAGAACTCAAAACTGAAATCGTCTCCCTGCGCACAGAGGTCCATTCATGTGTCCGGGAGCTCCGGAGGGAGGTCACTGAAATTGGGGAAAGGGTGGACGGTCTTGAGCGAACGGTGGATGCACGTACAGAGGACCAGGAGCAACTTTGGCAGCGCCTGGCCACCCTCGAGGAACAACATATCGAACTACAACTAAAGCAGGAAGATTTGGAAAACCAGAGCCGCCGCAACAACCTCCGCATCCGGGGGGTCCCTATTGGGGCCAAGGGGTCCGACATCATGAACTATGTGGCGCAGCTCCTCCACGAGGTCTGGGGCGATGACGACGCTTCCCCACCGGCGCTGGACCGTGTGCACCGGGTCTCTGGCCCCCCCGGTCGACCAGGCTTCCTCCCTGATATTCTGACCCGGGTTCACTTCTTTACGGAAAAGTAGGCAATTCTTAAGGCGGCGCGCTCCAAACAGGGACTTACCTATAAAGGTGCCAGTATCCAGATCTTCCAGGACCTCGCGCCCACGACGCTCCGGAGACGCCGAGACTTCAGGCCCGTGACTGACAAACTGCGAAGCCTGAATATCCAATACCAATGGGGTCACCCTTTCGCACTAATCTTCCAATGGGAATCCAAGCGTCAGATGGTGCGGTCCCTCCAGGAAGCGGCACACCTTCTTCATCTCTCTTTCACGCTGCCCTCAAGCCCTACACGTCCGCCGCCCCGTGCCCGGGCCCCTGCCAAACCATCCTGGTCCCAGGTCAGCCGCAATCAGCGCTCTCTGCATCCTGGGGAGCAATCATCCTCGCAAGCCAAAAATGACATTATTCAGCACATTCGCTCCATGGAGGGGGATCGTTCTACGCCTAGCCCTCCGCCCCCTACTCCCTAGTTGGCTGGGCTTCCACCTCCGCTGGTGGTGGAGCCCACTGAACTCTGTATTCGTCTCCTGCGCCCGATGCGTTGGCGCACAGCTCCATGACTCGACATCACCCCAGCTCCCCGAATGCAGTGCTGACGGCGCTGGATCACCTGCCCAGATGATACCTCCTGTGGCCGGCGACCCACACCCCCGACCCCCCACCTGTTCCTGGGAGAGTGACTTCTCCGGGATTGCTTGTGCCCCTGGGCCTAGAATGTCCCTAGACTGGATCAGGACACTGTGGCCCTGTTGGCCAATGTTGGTTGTCTTTGTTTAGATTGCCTATCTTTCCTTTCTCTCTTTCTCCCTCTCTCACCTTTCCTCTGTCCCTTTCCCTCTCCCTGGTGGGCGGGGGTGCTCCTCGTGGTCCTTCTTCTGCTCTCCGGAAGACAGCGGCTCTTTTCCCTTCCCTTGCCATTGTCCTATCATGCCCCCCCCTGGGACGCATTGGCCTGAGCGCCTCTCCCATCGGAAATGACCACTATCCCTTGCCTGAAAATCCTTTCCCTCAATGTCAAGGGGCTCAACTCTCCCAATAAGCAGCACCAGATATGGCGTTATCTCCTTCAGCAGCACCCTGATATAATCCTCCTGCAGGAGACCCACCTGATGAAAGTTGATGTTCCTCGCATGGCTCATCCCCAGTACCCTCTTCAATTCTGGGCTTCAGCCTCCTCCAAAACAGCTGGTGTGGCAATACTCTGTGGCTCTGGCATCCAGCAGGGGAAATCTAAAATCTTTCGCAGCCCAGATGGCCGCTTCCTAAAAGTTGAGGTCTTGGTCGGACACCGGTCTCTCACATTATGCAGTATTTATGTGCCTAATCAGGCACAGGACTCTTACCTTCGAGCCCTCCTGAGGGAACATGTGCCACAAGCGGACCCTTCTCTTATCATAGGGGGTGACCTCAATCTTGTCTGTGATCCCGCCTTGGATCGTAGCGACGGCTCCTTTCATGGAGCGGGGGCTATGTCCTCTGCCTTAAAGAGGCAGTTGGCGGACCTCACTCTACTTGACTCTTGGTGGTACCACTTTCCCGACGCTCACGACTATTCTTACTACTCGCACGTACACCGTTCATACTCACGCATCGACCATATCCTTATTTTGCATGCCCTCATTAGCGAGACGGTATCTGCCGCCATGTCCGACATCTCAGTCTCTGACCATGCTCACGTGGAACTTCTTCTGCGCCATAGTTCTACACGTGCCCCCCACCTGCCCCGCTGGCGCCTCCCTCCACACGTCCTCCGGGACCCTGTGGACGTGGCGGAATTACGAACGGCCATCGACTCATACTTCGAGCTTAATGATATCCCTGAAACCCCCTTCCCTGTTGTGTGGGACGCTTTCAAACCACCATCCGCGGCCATATCACCTCCATCGCGATTGCACGAGCACGGGAAGCGCACCTCTTCGAAGCTACTCTTTCTAGGGACTTAAAGGCCTTTGACCAGGAACGCCCTTCACTTGCCCACAAACGGAGATTGGCTACACTCCGTGGTCAGCTGCGGGCTCATCGAACCAATAAAGCTGAGAATGCTCTGTTAGCGCTGAAACAGCGCTATTATGAGGGGGGCGACAAGGTGGGCACGGTCCTGGCCCAGCGCCTGCGGACACGTGCAGCTAAGGCCCACATAGCTAATATTCAACTTGGAGATGGCACTCGTGCGACTACGGAAGCGTCTAAATGCGAAGCGTTTCATGCATATTACTCCTCCCTCTATGCCCAAGCTTCGCCCCTCCCCTGACCAGATACGGACTCTGCTAGACGCTTGTCCCTGGACCCCACTCAGTAAACATCATGCCCAGCAACTGGAAGACCCAATTACACGCGAGGAGCTTGCTGGGGCCCTGAAGGACCTCCCCATCGGAAAGTCTCCGGGCCAGACGGCCTTCCCTTTCTTTTACCGCATGTTCCTACCGCAACTTCGGAAGCACCTCGTCCGCCTTTTTAATTCCTTCGCCACTGACGCTGGGCCATCCCAGTCTATGGGACTGGCGGAAATTGCCCTCATCCCTAAACCAGGCAAGGACCCTGCACTCTGTTCGTCCTTCCATCCCATAGCACTGCTAAACACGGACCTGAAGATCTACACTAAAATATTAGCTAAATGACTCGATCCACATCTCCCCAGCCTCATTGAACCGGACCAAGTCGGTTTCATTCGCCATCGCCAGGGCGCGGATAATGTGCGACGTATTGCACACCTGGTGAGTAAGGCCCACCATTGGAACATTCCGGCTTGCCTTCTGTCGCTCGATGCAGAGAAGGAGTTCGATCGGGTAGACTGGACCTTCCTTCGGGCAGTTTTACACAAAATTGGGCTAGGCCCGTTAATGATAGCTCGGATAATGGCCCCCTACTCTTCCCCGATGGCCCAGGTACGGGTCAATGGTCGACTCTCTACTCCCATCTCGATACGCAGAGGCACCCGGCAGGGATGTCCCTTATCGCCCCTACTCTTCGCCCTCGTAGTGGAAGCCCTTGCCATCTTGATCCGCCAGGCCCCTGACATCCACGGCATCCCCCTCGGAGGCCATCAGCATAAAGTGGCCCTTTTTGCAGATAATCTCCTCCTCACACTTTCTCAGCCTCACGCCTCCCTCCCGGCCCTCCTGGCCCTCCTTCGATCCTTTGAGTTGGCCTCTGGTCTTAAAATCAACCATGAGAAATCCTGGGCTCTTAACCTTATGATCCCTCAGGACGAGATCCCTGTGCTCCAGTCTTTAGTCCCCTATCAATGGGCCCCCCACTCCATCGGATACCTTGGTCTCTAGTTAACCCACACTCTCGCCTCTTGGTCCCAAATTAACTGGCAGGACTGTCGGAAGTCGGTTCTCGGGGACCTCCGAACCTGGAAACCTCTTACTCTCTCCTGGCTGGGGCGGCTACATGCAATAAAAATGTCGGTACTCCCCAAAATTCTATATCTTTTTCAGTCTCTTCCGACTCCCATCCCGCTCCATCAGATCAGCAGCCTTCAACGTGACATCACCAGGTTCATCTGGGGAGGGCGTAGGCTGCGTTTCTCCAACAAAATCCTCATGTCACCTCGCGACAGAGGCGGGCTTGCTTGTCCCAACCTCTTGGAGTACTACTGGGCCTCCCACCTTCGCTTTATATCGGAGTGGCTGGCGTGGCAGAGCGAAAAGGTATGATTCCATATGGACAGGGCGGTGACTGGGAGATACATTTGGGACCTTCCGTGGCAGCACCGGGCCTCGCGGTCACGCAGTGCCTACATGGCTCCCCCTACTAGGACGGTACTTGACATTTGGGATAAGGTCGCCGTCCCTAAGCACCTCACCACATTCCCGTCCCCCTTCACCCCTATTGCTGGGAATCTCCACTTTCCGCTGGCAGTACGTCCTCAGGCGTTCTCTGACTGGCTCGACGGTGGATGTCGGACTATTAGGGACCTCTTCCTGGGCGATGCCTTTAAAACCTTTGATCAGTGTAAGGCAGACTTCCAACTCTCGGAGGGAGCTCGACTGCAATATATCCAACTGCAACATTAGATACCTACCTCCTCCTGGGTGCAGGCGGCCACTCGACCACTCACGCCTTTCGAGCGCCTAGTGCGCTCCTTCGACGACTCTAAAGGGCTCATATCCCGCACCTATCACATACTACAACATCCCCCACTCACTACTACCCATCTCTACCAGCGCAGATGGCAATCGGACATCCCCTCGGACGTAGCCCTCGTCCAGTGGAATCGCCTGTGGCGTGATATTCCGTAGGTCAACGGCTGTATCTCCCAGCGGGAAACCGCTTACAAGATCATGACCCAATGGTACTATACGCCTCTCAGATTGCACAAGATGTTCCCCGCGACATCCCCTCTTTGTTGGAGGTGCTCGAGTGCCCCAGGTGACTTTCTTCATATATGTTGGTCCTGTTCTTTTTTGACCTCATACTGGAAGGAGATCCTTAGCCACATAAAAGAGGTGCTTGGCTTTCCCCTGCCTGCTACTCCAGCCACAGCTGTCCTAGGCCTCAAACCTGACAACCTGCGCGCACTCACACGCAAAGATTGGCACATCTCTCTTCACATGCTAGGCGCTGCTAAACAACTCATTGCCCTGTACTGGAAAAAATCGGAGACTCCCCGATCAGTGTGTGGTTCACGCGCCTATGGCACACTATGTCTATGGAATTGCTCACTGCACGCCTACAGTCTTGTGATTCCCACTTCACTAAACTGTGGCAACACCTTGTCACTCACCTCTGCAAAATGGAACATGCCCGCTTTCAACCCCCGAAACTCCGAGCCCTACGCCTCTTTGATGACGCAGTCTATTCCCCGGATATAGAGTAGACCCCTTTACATTCCGCTTGCTCCCCCTGGGGGCCTAGCGCATTCCTATTTCTCCCCCCTCGCCCACCTCTCCTCTCTGTCTCTCCCTCTTTTTCTTCTCTTCTTCATCCTTTCCCCCTTTTTTTTTTTTTACCTGCCACCTGCTCTTTTCTTATTTGTAGCATGCATTTGCAATTGCTCTCTGACGCGGCCGGCCCGCATTGGTTTGTAGGCGACTTGCTGTGTAATCCACATGTCATATTGTTTGGTTGAGCCTACTATTGCTGTTTATTGACTGCCTGTCTACTTTACGCGGCCGGCCCTCTACATAGGGTTGTAGGCGATACGCTGTGTCCACGAGCAGTCCCCTTCTGTTCTCTTGCAAAATAAACAGTTGAACATGAAAAAAATGAAAGTTAGTCACCCATGAGGTGTAACCAGTGACTAAGTGTAGTATATGGCACATAGCCTGTAAAAGGGTGTGCAAGCCCTCAACGGAATATTACTAAAAACAGGTCTAACAAAGTGACTGCTGTTTATATAGAGGGCACCATTATAATGCAGCCCATGTTTCTTGTTGTTCCAAGTAAAACATTTATGGTCTAGTTTCACTATTAAGGAATGAGTTTTTTTATTGCATTCCAAATGAAGTAATAAAAAAATAAATTACACTTAGTTATTTGAGTAGTTTAAGGAATGATCAAAAAGCACTAGAGAGTAAATGTCAATTGTTTGATTTTCAATAGCCACTTTAGGATATGAGGTAAAAATACTGGTATATTTTAATAAACAACTTCAGTTAACAAAATTATTTAATTTGAATAGAAAATCAATCAACTGCAATACGTTTTACCAATGACACTAGGAAAGATTCATAAAGAAAAATATTTATTTTATACCAAAGACTCATACCCTCATTCCATTTAACACACAAGAGTTTCAAAATTACAGTAGTGCTAACAGTGTAACTAAGATTTTTAAAGAGAAAATATTTTACAGATATACATCTATTTAATATGGCATGACAAAACTCAGGTGATCCATATGATACAAAACAAACAAGTGAATTAACTTTTATCTATTATGAAGAAAAGTTTGAAGTTGTTGAAATATATTATGATCTTTAGTTGTCCTTTGCAATCTACTGATCCAACAATTCTTCTGTCTTTCAGTGTTTTTTTTTTAGTTTCATCACTCTTATTTACTTTATATTTACTTTACTGATAAATAGCAATAAAATGAATACTAACAATCTCTCTCTTGACTGTCTTCCCCAAGGTTTTCAAAAGTTCTGCTAGCAAGCTACTGGCTGTAGAGCTTCTTAATTGCCTTTCAAGGACACTGTGAACTACATGAAAACTTATACCCAATAACTTTAAAATGCCTGCCACCCAAGATGGTCTTAGCTGTAGTTAGTTTGGAATATTATACTTGCATACCTGCTGAACACTGGAGGTAAGCTACAGGTCATGACAGCAGTGGTGTTGGTTTAAAGCAAGGCCTTGTGCCCAACCTTCCCATAGGTGGCCAACCTCTACTTTGCATGGTTTTCGACCTGACCTATGGCCGGGCCCTGTGCCCTTTGCCCAACCCCTGCAGACAGCCAATGCCCACTGCACATGGACATCAGACAGGCTAGTCTCCTTCTTCATTTGTTTATGTTTTTGGGTCCATGAAAACCATTTTGGGTTTGTGATCCCATAAAGGTTTATTGACTGATAATGTGCCTCTCAGGTACAGGGCCGTCGGACCCCATGGAAGGGCTAACATAGGTCCACAAGCCTTTTCTAGGGGGTTGTGGAATTCAGGTAGACAAGCCCTTAGCAAAATGTACTATTTTTTAAATCTTTGACTTAAGGTTTGACCCCTTTAGGGCTCATTCACTTGTGACAGTGGGTCAGTGGATGTCCTGCCTCCCCCTTATGGCTCCTTCATTTTTATTTTTCAGGACTTAGGGAATCCTGTAGTGGTGATCACCACCTTTTTTCTTGAAATTTGTGGAGAGCCAAATAGAGGGCTTCAGGTCCATGCACCCAGTTTTGGGTTCTCAGATCCCAAATGGATGCTGGAGGAAAAGTTCCCTCATCTAATAAGAATTCTATAGTGTTTTAAATTTGGGTCTGCATATGGTCTAAGAACTTAGCTCAACAGATCATCCAGTCTAGATGTCTCTAATGTTTTAACCATTTCAAGCACTCCCAATACATTTTTAAGTGCTAATTTTGTAAGGAATAATTGCTTTTCACCTCACAGCAGCAAGCCCTGGTGTCACTCTTGCCACTTCAGCTCCTTAAACGCCCATGCTCTTGGCTATTCTTAGTTAGTGATCTTTTCAGCTGGTCCACCTCGGCATCCTCGCATTTAACCCTCTTTTCTTCCTGCGTGTTTTCAGAAGGCATGCAGGAAACTCTGGTTTAATTCCTCCCCGCATATGACTGACTCAGAAATTGGCAAATGCAGGAAGAGCTCTTTTTTTTAAACAACCTGCTAAGTAATTCTCATGATTTTATGGGATACGAAGGTGTACCAGTAATGTTTAATAATAACCTCTATATATAAAATCTTATTTGCGATTATAAATTATATATCATTTCTAACTCTTTTCCCTATCCAAGATGTCCAAACCCATTCTGAATTAGTACCTGTTTGGTACTATAAAAGGGAATTCTGTTTTAAATTCAGGTGCATCACAATTGTTCTTGCTTGATTGCTCGCTCACTGGACTTGTTGATTTTCTGCCTACTCCATTTCCTGCTTGTTTGCTCTTGGTCTTTGCTTTGCAGCTTGGACTGGACAACTGGAAGTTTTTTTCTGGTCTTCAGTTTTTTCGTTCTTGCTGGATATTATTTCTGGAGCAATTTGTCATTTTGCATTGTTTCTGGAATAGTAGGTGTTGGACCTGGCCCTTTTGGCAGGTTTATCCCCAAACCTTTTGCCTTTTGCCTCCTATTTTTTTGACCTGTATTGTTGGCTTTAGGACTCTGGGCACTTTACCACTGCTGATCAGTGCTAAAGTGCATATGCTCTCAGTGTAAATTATGATTATGATTGGTTATCCATGATTGACATATTTTATATTTGCTGGTAAGCCCCTAGTAAAGTGCGCTGTGTTTGCCCAGGGCCTGTAAATCAAATGCTACTAGTGAGCCAGCAGCACTGGTTGTGCCACCCACACAAGTAGCCTTTCAAATGTGTCTCAGACCTGCCCCTGCACAGTTTTTAACCGCCATGTCGACCTGGCAAGTGCACCTACTTGCCAGGCCCTAACCTTCCCTTTTCTCACATGTAAGACACCCCTAAGCTAGGCCCAAGGTACCCCAATTGGCAGTGTGCAGTGTATGTGAAAGGTAGAACATGTACTGGTGTGTTTTACATGTCCTGATAGTGAAATACTGGTAATTTCGTTTTTCACTATTGCAAGGTCTAGTTCTACCATAAGTTATCATTGGAGCTGCCTTGTAACATTTTACAAGTGTAACTTTCAATTAGAAACAGCTAGAGATTTGAAGTTTAGGCTCTCAGAATTTAATAGCCCACCATTTGGTAAAGGTGGTTTTTAAATTGTGTGTTGGAAAATGCCACTTTTAGAAAGTGGCCATTTTCATGCTTTACCATTCTGTGTGCCTCTGCCTGCTTGTGGATTCACCGCCTGGTTTTAGACTGACAGGAGCTGTTTGTACTTTCACTCTAGACACTCACATAGTGGGAGCTGAGGTGTGCCCTATATATGCTGATGAGCCATCCTGGGCTAGAGTGATGGGAGGAGTTGTCACTGACACCTGAATCGGCTATGGCTGCTCATCAATATGCTATCTCCACCTACTGTATTGAAAGTGGACCAGGAAAGCCAGAACTGGTTTTACTGAGCAAGAGAGACTTTCTGAACAAAGACTTCAAAGGGAAAAAGGGGTATACGTATTAGACCTAAAACCCCAGAACTTCAATCAATCAATCAATCATATCACTTGTAAAGCGCACTACTTACCCGTGAGGGTCTCAAGGCGCTGGCGGTTGGGGGGTGCTGCTACTGCTCGAAGAGCCAGGTCTTGAGGAGTCTTCTGAAGGTCAGTAGGTCTTGGGTCTGCCGTAGGTGGGTGGGGAGGGTGTTCCAGGTCTTGGCGGCGAGGTGGGAGAAAGATCTGCCGCCGGCAGTCGTTCTTTGGATGCGGGGGACTGCCGCGAGGGCGAGGCCTGTGGAGCGGAGCTGGCGGGTGAGGGTGTAGAAGCTGAGTTGTCCATTGAGATATGCTGGTCCAGTGTTGTGGAGTGCTTTGTGTGCGTGGGTGAGGAGCTTGAAGGTTATCCTCTTGTTGACGGGGAGCCAGTGCAGGTCTCTCAGGTGGGGTGTGATGTGGCTGCGGCGGGGGATGTCGAGGATCAGACGTGCAGAGGCGTTCTGGATGCGTTGCAGCCATCTCAGGAGTTTGGCCGAAGTTCCTGCGTAGAGGGCGTTTCCGTAGTCCAACCTGCTGCTGACGAGGGCCTGGGTGACCGTTCTTCTCGTTTCGGTGGGGATCCACTTGTAGATCCTGCGGAGCATGCGGAGGGTGTTGAAGCAGGAGGAGGAGATGGCGTTGACCTGCTTAGTCATGGAGAGGGTGGAGTCGAGGATGACCCCTAGGTTGCGTGCGTGGTCGGTGGGTGTTGGAGCTGTTCCCAGTGTGGTCGGCCACCAGGAGTCGCCCAGGCGGAAGGGGTGGAGCCGAGGATGAGGACTTCCGTCTTGTCCGAGTTCAGCTTCAGTCAGCTGTTCCTCATCCATTCGGCGACGGCCTTCATTCCTTCGTGGAGGTTGGTTTTGGAGGTGTGAGGGTCTTTGGTGAGGAAGAGGATCAGCTGAGTGTCATCGGCGTAGGAGATGATGTTGAGGTCGTGCTGTCGGGCGACGTGGGTGAGAGGTGCCATGTAGATGTTGAACAGCGTTGGGTTGAGGGATGAGCCCTGGGGTACGCCGCAGATGATCTCGGTGGCATTGGAGCGGAAGGGGGGGAGGTGGACGCTCTGTGTTCTGCCGGAGAGGAAGGATGTGGTCCAGTCCAGGGCCTTCTCTTGGATCCGGCGTCATGTAGGCGTGTTCGTAGTGTGCGTGGCAGACCGTGTCGAAGGCGGCTGACAGGTCCAGGAGGATGAGGGCCGCTGTTTCTCTGTTGTCTAGCAGGGTCCTGAAGTCATCGGTGGCGGCGATGAGGGCGGTTTCGGTGCTGTGGTTGCTGCGGAACCCGGACTGGGACGGGTCCAGGATGCTGTTCTCCTCGAGGTAGGGGGTCAGTTGTTTGTTGACGGTCTTCTCGATGACCTTCGCCGGGAACTTGAGACTACTTCTGGAATCAAGAGGAACCTCTGCCAAGGAGAAGGGCTGAAGAGCTGTAAGGAGGACTACTGCCCCCTTTGCTGTGTGTTGCTTTGCTGGGTTGGCCTGCAATTGCTGCTTCTGCCAAGCAGAGGAAAAGGACTGGACTTTGCTGTTTTCCTGCTAGTGAAGTTTCTCCAAGGGCTTGTGTGTGCTTGCCTCCTGTTCCAAAGTCTCAGGGACACAAAGACTTCACCTGCAGCATCCTTTAACTCCACTGCTGGGAGTTCTGACCTGCCTTGTGGTGCCAAATCCAGTTCTGGGCAATTGGAGGCTGTTCCTGCTGCAAAGGTCTACACAGATCTAAAAAAATCTGCAAAATCAATGCTTTGCTCTTCTTGCGCGTGAATTTCCCAACGCAGCACCGCCATGCGGGAGAAAATCACCAGCACAGCCCTCTGCGGCCAGAGAAACCTACGCAGCGCTTGCCAGCGGCCCAAACCATCGCTGCATGTTGAATTCAATGCACCAGTCTCCAAAGTCCGAGACCCCCGCACCAAATCTGGCAAAGGCCCTGCTGTGCGGCTAAAAGAATCAACGCATCACCCGTGTGTGGCTACGAAAACCAACGTAACACCTCGATCTCCACCACATTGATCTGTTATGTGCTGGATTGAGGCCCTAACATAGGTGCGCCGTTTCAGAGGCACAAATCCTTCGTGCCACAAAGACAGGCAGGCCCTTTCACCTACATTAGCCCTCCCTTCACAAATAACGAGCAACAGAGGCTGTCCCTTATCTGACGTGTGCTCTGGGTGCAGAAGACGGTCCATCCGAAATACGTCATATCCATGTCCAACAGTGACTAACCTACGTCACAACGAGTTCTTAGAAACAGACCCTTAAGCTCTTGGGATTTTCCCTAGCACAGGATTATTGATTTCTCCAAGAACTCATTAAATATGCATGAACCACTATTCCCTAAGAGTTCATTCCTGACGTCTTCCTCTGACCGACTTTACGTCAATACTAACATTCCAAGGCACCTATCAGGTATAAATATACCTCCCTTTGCCCAGGCAAACCAGAGGGGACCGAGACTTCCATGCCGACACTCTGACCTGAGACGCTGCAACCTGCGTCATGCCACAGCTCCAGCTGGCAGAGGTCCATCCACCCATCCTGGGGTGTCCAGCTCGCGATCAGGATGAAGTCCCACTAAGGTAATGGGGTTAGAACTAAATCCTAGGGGGATTCTTGGCTCTCTAAGACCTACACACATGCTAGGTACACTTAGGTGCATCTAGTTAGGCATCATAGGGGTATAGGCTTTATCTTAAATGCATTCTGCATTTCATGTATGTGTTCATTACTATTGCACAATGGTAAAACTGTACCATGCATTTTTATTTAACTGCACTGCTGGCCATATTTCTCTGCTACTGTCCAACAGTTGTTGTAGCACATATTACCAGTACTAGAATAACAACTGTGCAATAAATTTTATTGTAAACACACCCAACTGTTTCTTCTATGTACTTCTTTGAGATGAGTGACTGAATGAAAAGTAGTATATTGTTTCCACGATCCTGAGGGATCAGGGTTTTATGTTATGTGGTTGCCAGAAGCTATTCCCTTCTTGTTGTCAAGAAGTTTCTAGTGGCCTCTGAGCTAGCTGGTACACAGTAATTAAGTTTAATATACGCGATAGGGGCATACCGACCTCAGTCCTATGCAAAGCCTATAGTGTATGTTATTCCAATGCGCAGAACCTATCATGGAAATAGAAACTACACTACATGGCACCCAACTTGAATTTGGCACTTATTTAACAGTAGAATCTGAGTAGTTCAGTCATGCTTATTCTCAGAGACCCCTCCTCACAAAACGCCAGAGACGTCTGGAGTGGGTAGGCACAAAATTCTGCCACAGCTGAGTAGGCAAACTTCCTATGTATTGGCTGTTGGTTAATCAAGCTTGAAGGAAATAGTTCCCGAACAATTGTGCCTTTTAAAACCTTATCTTAAAACCCTTTTTTAGGACATTTTGTTTTCACAACACAATGTCTGTCAAGGCAGCTGCTCCTGTCACTGGGACACAGGTCTCAAACGACGAAGAAGAAGCAAATGCAATACATTTTGCATACAAAATCAGGCATACACTCACACAAAAACCCCTCAGACATGGTTTAACAGACCGAGAGGGTACAGTGATATTAATAGAGGCACACGAAGATTATCAAACAGATGTGTTCTATTCTTGGGTTACATTCCCAGCAGTAAATGCAACAACTCAGACTTTTCATTCTTACATACATGAAAAAGTCCCAGCGGTCTACACTCCGTTTGAGGAGATTAAGATTCCGCTCACTTACCAGGACCACAATTTCTGGTTTAATGGCGCCCTACAACAAATAAATAAAACCAGGCTCGGTCCACTAGGTAGACCAGGAGCTACATGGCCGACATTAGCCGGCTACACACCACATCCTGACATTGACATAATGCCACAAGATGCACTGCTCTTACAACACAAAGAAATGGTAAAACTCTTACAGAGCCATGACGCAACTCGTCATGAGGACACTTGGTGTCCAGCCCACAGTAGCTACAAATAACACAGCTCCAACACAGAGCACTGCTACTAAAATCACTCCACAAAACTTACACACACTAATGGGTAAACTGCCCACAAAATGTGAACAGATTCCTTTCTGGGTAGCTCAGAAAATTACCCAGTTAGAAGCAGTATTTCCAAATACCACAACATTTGAAAGCATATAATGCTAACACTCTGCTTGCCCATGGGGATCACACCACAGTTACAGTACTGCACCACCTGGGGTACAGTCTTTGCTGCCATATATACCAGGAGTCATGGTATTCCTTCCTTAGCGGTAATTCCAGATGTCTTACGACAGATACGGAACAAGTATGGAGCTGAACCAGCTCTGACCTTAGGTATGAAATTACTAGGTAATTACGACCAGGTATCAACAATAATACTAGCTAACATTGAAGGGGAAGCAGCTTCAGTGGCGATCCGCCAACACCTAAGAGAGGTCAGTCTTATAGACCAACCACAAGAACTTCCCAAAATAATTGAAACTGCATATGCAGAACTGGGAAGGGACAGTTTGGTGGGAAAGCTTTTAAAACCACAGCTAATGGGCAGTCCTGAGAAGGACAATTCTAAGCAGACACCTACTTCTTCTAAAAAGAAGTGGGATAATAATAAAAAACTAAATTTTTCAGAAAATATTCTCAGTCCCGAGGTAGGTTTCCTCATCAGGAGCCCTCTGCAAAGAGGTATAACCTTAGGAATAGGGATAATATTAGGAAACCTGACAGGTATCAGGATACTGATATACATTCCTCTCGACAAACAACACAGGGAGAGAAGGAAAGTCAGCACACAAAGAAGAGCGCAAGCAGTCCAGGGACAAGCACGCTCAGGACTCTTCTAAAACAGAAGACAAGCCACAATCCAAACATCAATTTAAAAAGAAGAGAGTTGCCGGTCTCAAAGTTAGACATGCACAGAATCCTAAGGACTCAACTTCTGAACAAGGAATGGGCTCAGACAATGCTAGACAGCGCGGCAGAAGTAACAATAGCTCGCCAGAACCTGAAGGAATTTCTGGACAGCAAAATTGAATGATTACATCACGGTGGAAACACCTGACAAAAGGGTGAACGTCCCACACAAGTTATATGAAATAACACTCCGCATGGAGGAGGACAAACACAGGAAAGTAAAAGGTCTCTTTGCGAAGAACATATTGTCTGGTTTTGACATACTGTTAGCAGAACAAGATTAGCCGCCAGCATTCGTCAGGGAGCGCCCAAAGGGAGAAAGTATATTTTTCCTGCATTTTCCAACCATGTTCCCGTTCACCTTAAACATACATATGCACTGGAGTGGGCAGTAGCCCAAGCTCCAGCATTGTATAAAAATCACGCTGGATGGGATGATGCCTCAACCCACCACGTGATCCCGTTAATAGTTTCACCACATGCTCAAAGTCAATATCCTATTAAGCAAGAAGCTAAAAACACAGGTCAGGGAGATCTTAGATCAACTTGAATACCAGGAGATCATTGAAAAATGCACTTCACAAAAGAACAATCCCTTGTTTCACTTATCAAAACATGATAATACATTTCGTCTAGTTTTCATTTACAGACACTTGAACACTTGCACAAAGACATATGCTGTCCAACATGCAGATAGTGCCGCATTAATTAATAACATTATGCGGGAAAAAATACAAAACGACACTTGTTGTCTCAAATGGATTTTTCTGTCAAACTATAGCACCTGAAAACAGGTACCTAACAGCATTTAGTATATTAGAGTCCCAGCGACATTTTTTGTCATCTCCCCGTGGGTATAAGAACAGCTCAGGGGTATTTTCTGAAAGAGTTACTGAATGGCTAAAGCACTTTGATGAAGAAGCGTTGTCCTATATGGATGATATTTATCTAACGGACGACCTATTGGGGAAACACTTGACCAGGGTGAGCACCATTATTATGGGATTCGCCTCTGAGGGCTACAAATTTAATTTTGAGAAATCAAAAATTGCCCACCTCTGTGTCCTATTTTTGGGATACTAGTTTTCAAGTGAAGGGAAAAGCCTGGCAGCTAACTTTTTAGAAAAGTGTGCCCTGCTCCAGCCTCCAAAGACATTAAAACAACTTCCAATCAGTACTGGGATTCCGAGATTTTGGCAGAACATACATTTTTGATTTTGCAGAGAGAGTAAAACCTTTCTACGACCTTTTTCAAACCTGACTTTTTAGTCAAACACAGGACACAAGAACACACCAATATTCTTTGTTCACTCCAGGAAGATATTATTGCTTCCAAACACATACACACACGTGTAAACTTGCACCACTTGGTACTCAGTATCATTTTGGGTCAATGCGGGTACACTTATTAAACGTTTAATGAAGGTGAAACTGTACCAATCGCATACAAATCTCATCTGTACACAAACACAGAAATGAGTTTTAATTCATCAGGAAAAAATTCTGACAACCATTCAGACTGCTGTAGCAAAAGAAAGAGCACTGGCTCATGGGATGATGCATTATTGTCGTCACCCCAGTACCGGGGCTAGCATTCCTAATGCCAAAGCCTTACATCCAGAATGGATACAAAGGGCTAATTCTTTTACTGCATCAGACTTTGAATCCAGATTTGATCCAAGTTTAAAAACACAGGCATTCCTGCAATATGAAAAAGAACATCATCTACCAAATGAAATCTTGCCTCTAGATCAGTATGAATTTTTAAAATTTACACTGATGGGTCTGCCCCATCGGCCACCTTTGTTAAAGAACAGATGCTGGATGGCAAGTTCCGTCCTCATTGCACCAAAAAACTACCTCTAGGTAATAGCACGGCTCGGTTGGCAGCTTTAAAAGCCCTGATACTTGCACTTGTAAACACGGATCGAGAATTCCCCACACTCATTGTGTGCGATTCCTTTTACTGTGTACAATCATACAATAAAGCATAAAACGCTTTGGGAACAAGTAGTTCAGTTGAGAAACGAACTACCTCTGCCCACTGAAATTTTGCCTCTCGATCAGTACGAATTTATAATTTATACTGACGGATCAGCACAACCCGCTACAGGGAGTAAGCAAGCTTACAGTGCAGCGTGCGCAATCGTTAAAGGTCGCATGTGCGATGGTAACTTCAGACCAATGGTCACTAAAACTCAATCTCTAGGAGATTGTACAGCTCAGCGAGCTGAACTACAAGCGTTCAAACTGGCACTTGAAAATACAGATCGCGAATTCCCCACACTTATAGTGTGCGATTCCTTTTACTGTGTGCAATCATATAATAAATATTTACACCATTGGGAACAAAATGGGTTTAAAGATGAAAAAGGTGGCATAATTAAACACAAAAACGACCTACCAAACAAAAACTCACATGATTAACACACTGAGTCATCAACGTCATCAACGTGATGGCGTGCACGTTGCAGGGAATTCATTGGCTGTAGAAGCCACACAGGGGGCTGTTCACACAGCTTCCATAGCTGCGCACACTCGTTCAACAATGAGAATAGACGGTTAGAATATGGTGGCTGTAATTGCTTCACGCAAAGGCAGCACAGCAGTGCCTAAGAAATTTCCACTCATATACTCCTACAAGTTAGGTGCAAACAACATTCCATATGCTCAGATTCCTGGAGTGGGGGATAGAGTATTTCCAAATATGGATAGTAGGCAGGAAGTAATCATTTAAAGCACACAAGGGCTTGGGCTCCGCGCATTCAGGGGTAATAGCTACTATTTCTTCATTGCAAACAGTGCTATTGGTGGCCAGGGTTCAGAAGTCAGACTATTGACTTTGTCTTGAACTGCAACATCTGTAAACAGATGCCAGGCTCCACCATCACAAGACCCGCGCAGGTCCCATTGCTAGACAGCATCAGACTGTCCAATAGATTGTGTTGTGTAACAGGACCACTGCGGCCCCTCAAATTTTGAGGTGGCTTAAAAATATATCTTGGTGGCAGTGGATCCATGCTCAAGTTTCCTATAGGTATGGCCTCAGCACTCGGCTGACACTCAAAACTGTTATAGAAAGATTTGCGAGTCCATAACAGGAGATACGCAATCAACGTTACACCCTGACTGTGGCTCCACGCTTAGCTCTCGGGCTGACAAAGAGGCCATGGAAGGGATGAACGTAGTATTGTGGTACTCCTCTCCAACGCCATCCTGAGGGAATTTAGGTAGAGGAGAGGAAGGACTGGGGCATAGAGCAATCCTTAACAGCTAGGGTATTAGGCGGGGCGCTAGTGAGGTCAAACACTTACATGGATTCAGGGGGCAATACACACCCAGCCAAGAAGCTCTCTAGGAGGTCTGACTCCATTTACGAATGTGGGAACCTGATCATAAATGTGAAGGCACAGTGGCGGATGAAAACCATTCTGTATCTATGATCGTTTGGCTGTTTTACAGGAACTAAAGGAAACAAAGAAATAAACAAAGATTCTGTCAAAATGAAACAGGCCGCCACTGGGAAATCGAGGTAATCACGGCAAGACCTGTCTGAATCCCAAAAGTCGGGGATCTGGGCAGAGAGAGATAAAGATCGCGGACACAAAGGAATCTGGCCCCTCATACAGGAAAACCTGTGCCATTCCTTGAAGTGAAAGGAACAAGAACTGTACTTTTGCCGCATCTTGCCGTGAAAAAGGAAAACAGATTCATTTCAAATGAAAGAATCAACCAAAAACTGTGTGGCCAATACTGAGCAGTAGGCCTTGTGAACTCCACAGTAGTAGACGTCCCTCTCACTACAGTTCAAGAAATTCAAACTGAAAAGCTCATCACGTTTGAGAAATCAAATCCATGGAGTGGGGGACTATGCAACAATGCAATGGAACTAGTTCTCCTTGAACCAACCTTTCAAATTCAAAATAAAAGTCAAGACAACACTCAAGTTGCAATTTGACCAAAAACAAATGTGTACACCAACGTTTTTCAACAAAAGCATCAAATAATAAAAGCTTCAACGTTTTTCAAGAAAAACATCAAATAATGAATGCTTCAACGTTTTTCAACAAAAGCATCAAATAATAAAAGCTTCAACGTTTTTCAACAAAAACATCAAATAATAAATGCATCAATGTTTTTCAACAAAAACATCAAATAATAAATGCATCAATGTTTTTCAACAAAAACATCAAATATTAACTTCAACATCTGAACGTTTTTCAGCAAAAACAGCAGAAATAACTTCAACTAAACATGATGCAATTTCAACAATTGATCATACAGCTACTGGCTATTTCATTAACTGTGATACGTTTTCCATGGCTCCACGTGAACAGGAAGCGAAGCCAGCCCAAAAACAAACAACGAACATGCAAGTACAAACTTTTTAACCTTTTCTTTTCCAAAAGATACAGACCTGGCTTCACCATGGGTAGAACTATGGAGTATTTCTGGGTTCATCTTTTTCTGTTCTAGCTTTGCTTAGAGCTAGCTTTTAGTATGACTCTTAGTGGACACTTTCTACAACACAGGATCAACATAAAACTGAAGCCACGTCCATTTTCAATTCAAATGCAAAAGGGACTTATAAATGTATTCGGCCTGAACAAGCATTTGTATTCTAAATGATGTATTTATTCATCCGGTTTTTAATTCTGATTAATGTATTTTGAACTTTCATTCATTTTCATTCATTTTATCATTCATTCAGTGATGTCATTACCTGCAGTACATTTTTCTGAAAATTGGGTTACTGATACAGTGAATAATATGCTGTCTGTTTTAGGAATAATTGCTACATTTTCAGATCATGAAATGTTAGAGATTTATTCTTATTGTGACGCTTTATACCTGTTACCTTCATTAAGGTTATCAACTCCTACACAATTGTAATGCATCTAGAAATGTGGTTGTTTAAACACCAGTAGGAACGTTGCCAAACACCACCAAACACCATCGCACAGGGGTGGAATAGTTGACATACATCAGCAGGGGCAACATTTAGATGCCATTTACAAAACAACAGGACAGACCCAGTTAGGAAAGTATGGGTGGTTTGGCCTTTTGACACAAATACCTGTCACAAAAATGATTCCTGAACATCACCAAGGAACTCAGTATACATAAGCCAGACCTACGTTATGTACAGATAACATCCAGAGGTAGTGAAATCCTACAGTGTAGGGAAGTTGTGCCTTTTTTGACAAGAAGCCCCAACACTGACAGTAGTGAAACGAAAATTTCCTTTGTAAAATTCAATGCTTTAGGCAATCTGAAAACCATGCTTGTGCAGCACTTTTTATTTTCATTTCACATCAGCTAAAGAAATATTTTTTCTTTTTGCAAAATAGCACTCTTAAATACAGACTGCCCCTCTTTCCTTTTTGATAAATTTTATCTTTCACATACAAGCAGTGTGATACAGCTTGGGAATACCTCGCGAACAGGAACTATGCTTTTCATGGTTTCTAATATTTAAAACACCAGTCTGAAAAGACTGCAACTGCAACATACCTGTTCTCTGATGCCTGTTTTTTGCAGTGAAGAATGTGTGGTCATCATCTGTCTGACACTTCCAAAGGAAACGCCAGCGGCATTTACCACCAGGCTGGAACTGCTGAACTGCTGAAGTCCCATGCTTGGCGAACGGACAGCGGACAGCTACGCTGCCCACAAGAGCGCCACCCGCAGTCACCATCACCTCATCAGATCCGCCAAAAGGGCCTCACTCAAAGACCGCCTAGACAACAACGCACACAACAGCAAAGAGCTCTTCAACATCGTGAAGGAACTCTCCAACCCCAGCTCCAACACCAACGACATCCAGCCGTCGCGAGACCTGTGCGACTCACTGGCCACCTTCTTCCACCGCAAAATCGCCGACATCCACGACAGCTTCAACACCACGACCGCCCGGCAACCACCGAGACCACTGCCCCCACAACCACCAACCGCCTGCTCTCCTGGACCAACATCAATGACGAGGACACCAGCGAGATCATGAACACCATCCACTCCGGTTCACCGCTAGACCCGTGCCCTCGCCACATCTTCAACAAAGCCAGTACAGCCATCGCGCCCCATCTCCGGAAAATAATCAACATCTCCTTCGAGACAGCAACCTTCCCGGAAAGCTGGAAGCACGCCGAGATCACCGCCCTACTCAAGAAACCCAAGGCAGACCCCAAGGACCTCAAGAACTTCCGACCCATCTCTCTGCTCCCGTTCCCCTTGAAGGTCACCGAGAAAATCGTCAACAAACAACTGACCCGCTACCTCGAGGAGAACAACATCCTGGACCCTTCCCAGTCCGGCTTCTGCAGCAACCACAGCACTGAAACCGCCCTCATCGCCGCCACCGATGACATCAGGACCCTGCTAGACAACGGAGAAACAGCAGCCCTCATCCTCCTGGACCTATCAGCTGCCTTCGACACGGTCTGCCACCACACACTACGAACACGCCTTCACGACGCCGGGATCCAAGAGAAGGCCCTGGACTGGACCACATCCTTCCTTTCCGGCAGAACACAAAGCGTCCGCCTCGCCCCCTTCCGATCCAAGGCCACCAAGATCATCTGCGGCGTACCCCAAGGCTCCTCCCTCAGCCCAACGCTGTTCAACATCTACATGGCACCCCTCGCCCACGTCGCCCGACAGCACAACCTCAACATCATCTCCTACGCCGACGACACCCAGCTGATCCTCTCCCTCACCAAAGACCCTCACACCGCCAAAGCCCACCTCCACGAAGGAATGAAGGCCGTCGCCGAATGGATGAGGACCAGCCGCCTGAAGCTGAACTCGGACAAGACGGAGGTCCTCATCCTTGGTTCCAACCCTTCAGCCTGGGACGACTCCTGGTGGCCAACATCACTGGGAACAGCCCCGCCACCCACCGACCACGTACGCAACCTAGGGGTCATCCTCGACCCCACCCTCTCCATGACTAAGCAGGTCAACGCCGTTTCCTCATCCTGCTTCAACATCCTCCGAATGCTCCGCAGGATCTTCAAGTGGATCCCCACCGAAACAAGAAAAACAGTCACCCAGGCCCTCGTCACCAGCAGGCTGGACTACGGAAACGCCCTCTACGCAGGAACGACGGCTAAGCTCCTGAGACGGCTGCAACGCATCCAGAACGCCTCTGCACGTCTTATCCTCG
Source organism: Calotriton arnoldi (assembly GCA_963921515.1). Taxonomy (NCBI): domain Eukaryota; kingdom Metazoa; phylum Chordata; class Amphibia; order Caudata; family Salamandridae; genus Calotriton; species Calotriton arnoldi. The sequence continues at coordinate 602,439 of CAWUFW010006795.1, read as the reverse complement.
ACATCCCCCGACGCAGCCACATCACATCCCACCTGAGAGACCTGCACTGGCTCCCTGTCAACAAGAGGATAACCTTCAAGCTCCTCACCCACGCACACAAAGCACTCCACAACTCCGGACCAGCCTACCTCAACAGACGACTCAGCTTCTACACCCCCACCCGCCAGCTCCGCTCGACCAGCCTCGCCCTCGCCACAGTCCCCCGCATCCGGAAAACGACCGCCGGCGGCAGATCCTTCTCCCACCTCGCCGCCAAGACCTGGAACACCCTCCCCACCAACCTCCGACAGACCCAAGACCTACTGGCCTTCAGAAGACTCCTCAAGACCTGGCTCTTCGATCAGTAGCAGCACCACCCCCTCTTCCCCCAGCGCCTTGAGACCCTCGCGGGTATGTAGTGCACTTTATAAGTGACATGATTGATTGATTGATTGGCTGTGTCCCAAGAGTATTCCCATCAAACCAAAGCATTCCTTGCAAATCCAGTGGGTGCCTTTTTGCTTCCTTTAGCTAGCACCAAGGTATCGATTACAGCACCGGCTGCCTCAGAACCAGCAACTGGCTGCACTATTCTGTGCTCCCACAAAGATTCTGTGAGGTATTACAAAGGTCCGTCCCCTGCAGTAACTAGCAACAGAAATGTTGTGTCTACCAGCCGGCACTTTTTATCTCTATTTTGCTAAAACATGTCCTGAACCACATTTTTTCTCTTATTGTTTCAACTCTCACCGAGTGCTTCGAGCTTTCCTCTAAATTGACCTTTTTTTTTCTAAAGAAAGCATGGTCTTCTGAACAGCTTGTAAGAGTTTTCAATTTTATAAACAGGAACTTTTATAAGTAACTACTGACTCTAAGAGAGTATTTTTTTAATGACACTATAGATTTTTCCTGTCTCCACAGAGTCTATAGTAATTTTACATATTTTAACAGCTGCTATTTTTTCAGCTCATAAACCACTCTCATGCAACTACCTGCCAATTATATGCAAATGCCTATTTTAGTCACGTAGTTTGCTTTTAATGGGTTATTCACGATTGTCCATAGATTGGAGTGGGTGTTATGTGCTGGATTGAGGCCCTAACATAGGTGCGCCCTTTCAGAGGCACAAATCCTTCGTGCCACAAAGACAGGCAGGCCCTTTCACCTACATTAGCCCTCCCTTCACAAATAACAAGCAACAGAGGCTGTCCCTTATCTGACGTGTGCTCTGGGTGCAGAAGACGGTCCATCCTAAATACGTCATATCCATGTCCAACAGTGACTAACCTACGTCACAACGAGTTCTTAGAAACAGACCCTTAAGCTCTTGGGATTTTCCCTAGCACAGGATTATTGATTTCTCCAAGAACTCATTAAATATGCATGAACCACTATTCCCTAAGGGTTCATTCCTGACGTCTTCCTCTGACCGACTTTACGTCAATACTAACATTCCAAGGCACCTATCAGGTATAAATATACCTCCCTTTGCCCAAGCAAACCAGAGGGGACCGAGACTTCCATGCCGACACTCTGACCTGAGATGCTGCAACCTGCGTCATGCCACAGCTCCAGCTGGCGGAGGTCCATCCACCCATCCTGGGGTGTCCAGCTCGAGAGCAGGATGAAGTCCCACTAAGGTAATGGGGTTAGAACTAAATCCTAGGGGGATTCTTGGCTCTCTAAGACCTACACACATGCTAGGTACACTTAGGTACATGTAGTTAGGCATCATAGGGGTATAGGCTTTATCTTAAATGCATTCTGCATTTCATGTATGTGTTCATTACTATTGCACAATGGTAAAACTGTACCATGCATTTTTATTTAACTGCACTGCTGGCCATATTTCTCTGCTACTGTCCAACAGTTGTTGTAGCACATATTACCAGTACTAGAATAACAACTGTGCAATACATTTTATTGTAAACACACCCAACTGTTTCTTCTATGTACTTCTTTGAGATGAGTGACTGAATGAAAAGTAGTATATTGTTTCCACGATCCTGAGGGATCAGGGTTTTATGTTATGTGGTTGCCAGAAGCTATTCCCTTCTTGTTGTCAAGAAGTTTCTAGTGGCCTCTGAGCCAGCTGGTACACAGTAATTAAGTTTAATATACGCGATAGGGGCATACCGACCTCAGTCCTATGCAAAGCCTATTGTGTATGTTATTCCAATGCGCAGAACCTATCAGGGAAATAGGAACTACACTACAGATCTGTAGTGCCTGAATTTTCTCATGCATCGCACACATGCACCAAATTTTCGGACTGACGCCCACAGACCAGAATCGCCTTGGGAATCAATGCCTCACTTCACCCTACAGTCCGGATTCGACGCTCTACTTCTCTTGCGTACAGCAGAACTGTCACCATGCCTCCCCAAGGACCAGGAACTGATGCCTCGTCGTGTTTTCCAGTGCTTCCCCTCTCTGCAGCTGCTTTGCCTTGTGGATTTT